>OX638092.1:30163917-30690991 GCA_951804965.1 Horisme vitalbata
TTGAGAAAAACATTTCTCAAACAATTGTCAGCGATACAATCAAGAAGGAGATGGAAAGGACTGTCTACTTCAAGCTCAATAAATACAAAATTGGTCAAAATAGTACTACCAACATTTAAGGAGACATAATAAATTGGTACCAGTTCTGGGACAGGATTGAAACTAGCTTCCACGATTGAAATTTGTGTGACGCTGATAAGCTGGCTTACTTGATGGGACGTCTGGAAGACCCAGCTCATGATAAATTAACTGGTACTACAAATATTAACTACAAGGTTGCCCTCTAAATACTTATAGAGAGGAACGGGAGGAAAATAAAACTATAAAAGAACAAAATAAATTTAGTACCCAATTGGAAACATAAGAAAGAAATATTAAAGAAACCAACCGGACCTACAAAAAAAAAATACATCTTTGAAGGAGATCAACAATAACATAGTAATAAGGTTCAATCAATCAAAACTGAAGGTACATTGTTTATCACAATTTCCGGAAAGGATATGACTCTAAGTCCGGCCGCCTAAGGAAGAAATGTGTATACTGCCAGAATACACATGATAGGGCCTTGTGTCCTAAAAAATGTACCCTTACAGAAAATGGTAATGACTTCCAAACCAGTGATGTTCAAACAACCTGCCTTAATCAGAATAACTCTTACAGGATTTCTTATTTACAGACTGCAATGGTAACAATACCAAGCAATGATAACTAACATTGCAGATTAATCTTAGATTGTGGAAGCCAACAGAGCTACATCACTTCTAAGATTGTCAGACAACTCAAGTTGGTTCCCGACAAAGAAGACTTACTCGTGATATACACATTTAGATCTGATGAGCCCAAGGAAACATACAGCCCTTCCGTAGAGGTAACATTCCTGACTAAACATAACTTAAAAATTACAATCAGAGCTAATGTTGTACCACATAATTAACAGACAGAATTCCCGTTCCAAATGTGGTCATACCAGATAACATTGATGTAGTAGCAGATAACACCAGTGCAGGTGAAAGGATTGACTTATTCATTGGAGATAACTGTTAGTTTTCCTTCATTAAAATGGAGCAAGTATGTCTGTAATAATATAATATAATGTAAATGTAATATAATAATCTGTAATTTATACCTAATAGACACGGACTTCGGATGGATTATCTCTGGAAGTACAACATGTAAAGAAAGGGAAGATGTTTTATCTGTAATTACCTATTTCCAGTGCCACAATACAGGATGTGTAACTATTTTACAGAGCGAGATCTTCCCTTCTTCTTCTTCTTCTGAGGAACTTGGACATGAAGTTTCTGTGGAGCTTGAAAGCATATGAATTGTGGACTCTCCTAGGACTACTCAACAAGAAATAGCAGTGATACACTTCAATGACACTTGAATACAGAGACAACAGGTATTTGATGAAGTGGCCGTGGATACAAAGCCCACCAGATATAATTATAAACTTTGGACTTGCTTATGGCAGACTGAAGAGCCTACTTCGTAGACTTGACGATGATATGCTGAACGATTATGAAGGAATTCTCAAAGAAGAACTAGATGCTGGCATAATTGAATATGTAGACCCACAGCAATTATCAAAAGAGAAACTCCATCAGATGATACAACCTATCCACTACCTACCTCACAATATAAAAAAGGAAAAATCGTATATGATGCATGTGCTAAAATAAAAGAAAAATGAAGTCTTAATGAGGCCTTTGTATTGTTATGACCGTCATTACTGGAAGATGATCTCAAAATCAGGACTGAGAAGATCAGAATAGCAGGTGATGTTAAAAAGGCACAGAAGAAAAACCTATAAATCTGATGTTCTGCAGAGTCCAATTTGGAATAATTTCAAGCCATTTTCTTCTCACAGCAACTATACGATATCATTTATCAAGGAGCAATGAGAAATTACTGAAGAAAATAGTGGATAGGTGTTATGTGGACAATCTGGTTACAAACTCAGAATCTGTTATCGAAGATTTAGAATTATACAGAGAATCTAGAAAAGTTTTCGGTGAAATGTTAATGAACATCAGGGACTGGATGTCTAATAGTCACGAATTCATCAAAGCGTTATCAGAGGAACATAGAGGCAACCAAAAAAAAAAAAAAAAAAAAAAAACAGTAAAACTTCTCTGACTGATATGGAACTTAACTGATGACACGTTAGAATTGAAAATTAACCATGTCAATTTCAATGGCCAGAATAATAATGTAACCAAGAGAGATGTTCTGAAGACGCTTGCACGAATTTAAGACCCCTGTGGCTTTGCTGCTCCACCTACGCTAGGAAGTAGACTACTAAATTATGTAAATGACAAACTTGAACTGAAAATCGAAAAACAGTATTTGTGGACGGTTAGCCTAAGTATTGAGTTGGATACACTTAAAAAAGCTGCTACCACCATTTGTAACAAGCAGGGTAAGTGAAATTAAGAAAAGCTCACACGTTGACAGCTGCTATATAAATACAAATTCCAACCCAGCTGACTTAGCAACGTGCTCTGAACTATGGCACCAAAAGAAAGAACTATGGTTTAATGGCCCTGATTTTCTCAGAGAAAATAAAAATAACTGGCCTGAGAACATGCACATACAGATGAGTGAACAGGCAACTTTTCTTTTAGCTGGGGAGGCCCTGGATGTAGTAGTGGCCCAGAAATGGTTATGAAAGGTTATGAATATTCACATGATGTCACCTTCCAGGATACAAGAGATAATGCATATGAGAACAATGAAACCACACTTGATGAATCAGTCACAACCATCAAATTGTTACAGGCACGACATTTCCCTGATGAAATCGCTGAAAGGTAAGGCACCTGACTAGAAACCCTTGTCTTTTCCTAGACGTAGATGGAACCTTAAGATGCCGTGGACGTATGAGGAATACAAGCTGACCCTATGAACAGAAGTACCCTGTACCCATACGAGACTATGTGAGAAACAGACGAGAACGGGCGCGCGGGGGGGCGGCGCCGCGCCGCGGCGTCTTCTTCGGTGCGCGAACACATGTGTAACGCATTTTCACACCGACAAAAAAAAAAAAAAAAAAAAAGGTTGCGCCACGTGCAGGCGAGGTTGGTTTAAGATCCAAGAATGGAGGTTAGTTATCCTTTTTTCATCACACAGGCGCAATAGTAGGTAGGTACCTGGGTGCCTAGTGCGAGTTTTTTACCAGCTCGATCAGATTAGACCTAAGTAGGTACCTGCTTTAGATATTTCACGTAGAAGTCGATCCTATCGAAATCGTCTAGCCCGCCAGTGTTGGGGTAACCGTTCTCAGTGATGATGAACTTGATGTCTCCATACTGCTTCTTCAACCAGGCCAGCTGTCGTCGTATGCCTTCAGGGTTTTTCTGCGAAGATAATTACTAAATTATTTACACTAAGTTTGTCTACTTAGTTATTTTTATATCGTCCTTTTCCAAACAAAGACTTAAGTAGCGGCAGGAAACTCTGCGCTGACCATTATTCTGCAGAAGTCAAAAGTAAGTATCATATGGGAACTAGAGGCGAGAGAGAGCGAGAGACCCATGCGCAGACGTTCAGCGCTAGACCTAAACGCCTAAGGCGCTATCAACACATTTCCGGCTACCCGGCCGTGCTGTGTTCCGTCAGGGACGGGAAAAAATTGGTTACGTTCAACTTATACCTATGAACTTGTTCACGCAGCTCTGTGTCAGGCGCATCCGGATCGTCAGTGTCCCGGAGCACGCTCGGACGCACGGATGCCCTGACAGTGCTGTCCGATTTTTATCTATCGTTATCAGCTTCTTCTTCATCTAGCGCTATTGTAATCATTGCCAATTCTTGAGTGTTTAATAAGGATATCGCGTTATGTGCGTATCAGCCAAAGAAACAGATGTGATGCGCGTATCAGCTCAAGAGAGCTTACACTGATATCGATTTCCCTGATATGTGTGAACACGGGTGACGGATAGCCCGTCCCTGACGGGAGCACTGTCGCAACACGGATAGCCCTGATCCGGAAATGTGTGGATAGCGCTTTACACACCATCCAGCTTGCTGTACAGCCGGCAGAGCACATCCAAGGACGTAGTGCTGGACTTGAGCATTATTGAGCAAATAATAATAATTAATGCTGTACAGCAAGCTTATACACACGGTTGTTTTGCACTGTGCATCCAGCACGTCCTTGGATGTCCTCTGCGTGCTTTACATCATGCTGGATGATGTGTAAGGCGTTTTACGTGCAGCTAGCTGTACCTTTGTACTTACTTTAGGTAGGTATAGGTACCTATCACTAGACGACACGGTGAACTTCGTACAACCAAATTTATTTTACGAAGTGGCAATTCCTATACATATGGGAGGCTTTCTACAGCTTTAGAACTTAGATCGACTCTGGCAGAATGATGAACTTTAGCTAGGTATTTATTTATTTGGAGAATGAAATGGTCCCAATTGTGACGCTCATTTTAAGCGGCAACTAATTGTTCAAGTTGAGTGTAATCTTGACAATAGCTATTTAGGTGATTTGTAAAGTAGGTATGTATTTTTAAACGTTATTCTTGTTTTTGAAATGATTAATCTTCATGATAAAGTTAAGGTTCAATTATTGTTCTGAAACTTTTCGGAATTTAAGTACGTTTTATAACTGGCATGTATAGATTTCTATAGACATGATGATTATGATGATAGGTTTCTTACATAAAACCAGAATGATTGAGTAGTCTCCCAACTAGGGTCCATGCTTAGCTTTCCATTCAGATCTGGGGCGTCTGTCAGCGGCCAGGTCCCTAGGACCTCCCTCGCGCGGCGGATGACTCTGCTGGTGTAGTGGTTCATTGCGTAGTAGTCATAGGTTCCTAAGAAGAAGAAGAAGAGAAACACACTAATATTAGCTTCCGCCCATGGCTGCGCTTGCGTGGTACCTTTTTTTATGAAACTTCAAGAATGGAATAAGCACAAGGCCCACCTGATGTTAAGTGGTAACCATTACCTATCACAAAGCATTGCATCGTAGATCATGCTTTTTTGGAACGTGCATGTTCATTCATACTGTGAACATAATGAATTATCAGAAGTTATTTATTCAAAGAGACTTTTCCAATCTTGTAGTTTTCCATTGAAGAACTGGCGTTACTAAAGTTACGCCATAATTTAACTCCAAAACCTGTGAGGCAGCTCTAGATCAGCTGTTTTGTTAAACTTGGTCCTATGGTAGCTCTACCTTCATTTTAGAGCTGCCACGCACAATGGAAAGAGAAGCTTAAAGTTTAAGAGAAAAGTTTTGAATCAGGTATTTTTCGCCAAATCACCCCCTTTCAGGATAACATACGAATTAAAACTCACTCTGTTTAGCATAGCTATTAAAGATAGACCCCTATCAGATGGATGCGAGTTGGGGGTCGCAGGGCACAACTTCTCGCACCGCCGTCAGGGGATTTAGCTGTGCCGGTGCCAGGCTGCGCTATGCCGCAATCAGCGAGCTGGCTGCGCCCCGTTTGTTAGTTAGTAGGCTAAACCACGGCAGGTGAGGTTGACTTGGGTTCCGAAGATGGGGGTTAGTACCCCTGGTTGGTCCACATGGGGTCTATTTTTTAATTTTTAATGTGGTTATTAGGTACCTTTGATCAGCTCAATTTCCTCTGGTGTGAAAGGAGGCAGGTTCGTCTGAGCATATCCTTGTTGCTTGCTGTTGTCAGCGAGGCGCTTCTCGATCGTTGGCGGCCATCCACCATCCTTTGAGTATATGGGGTGAGAGTACCGACCTCCCTGCAAATATAATTATCCTACTAATATTATAAATGTGAAAGTTTTTGAGTATGGACGTATGGATGGTGAATGTTTGTTACTCTTTCACGCAAAAACTGCTGAACGGATTTGGATGAAACTTAGAATATACATAGTTTGTGACCAGGATTAACACATAAGCTACTTTTTATCCCGGTACCACGCGAGCGAAGCCGCGGGCGGAAGCTAGTTTATTGATATTAATACTTAACTACATCTAGCCGGAGGGCGTCCTACACTATGTTTGCCGAGACGCGGTCTCCACTCTTTTACCCCAATGGTTGACGGTTCTTCGGCAGATATGGCCTGCATTCTGCCACTTCAGCTGGTTAATTCTCTGAGCTATACCGAAACTTTAGTTGAAAATGGCGGTCATTGGGGAGCCAGTGTCCACAATGGATTGCTATAGGCTGATGATGATGATGATGATGAATACTCTTTCGTATGTGCACTAGTACAAAATATAAATAGTTACTACCTACTTGAAGATGGAACAAGCGCATGGCACTCATGTTGTGAAGTGGTGATCAATAACAATAACAAAGTATTGCATCATGGTCACGCATATACCTATGTTTGGACCGTGCTCTAACATGCAACGCCCGTCCATCATCTTAAGTGCTATAATTTCACTTGGACGCCATGGCGGCGCAACCAGTCACCGCTACCAACAAAATATATACCGCTTTAAAGAGAGATACCATACATTTTGTTAGTAGCAGCGACTGGTTGCACCGCCTTGGTGTCCCGGTGAAATATATCCCTAAGACACGAAGGTGATAAGCTTCATTTGTTTGTAACACCTTACAAACAAAAACACAGCAATGCTGCTTCACGATAGAAATAGGCATGGCAGTAGGACTTCCCTTGACGAGCCCTTCACAATGAGCTCTATTACTGGGTACTATATAATATGTTGGGGAAGTTATCTCGGACTCTAGAAGTCCAGTGGTTCATTCAAAGAAATCAAGATTTTTACTGATACAATTTCTGACTATTAGTTTGATATTGGTAACTTTTGTACCCTATAAATTGAAGGTATGCTACTAAATAGCAGATCACCTTGGGTTATCTAGAAAGCTTCAATTGAAAGACCTACGCGAAAATGGTGAAAAGGATACCTAAATACTTTTTATATAGAGTAGGAATAATATTGGACTGTGTATAAATGCTCCCCTGAGGAACTCTAAACTTATAAGTGATTACTTATTAAAGTAAAATGTATAACGATTTGAGTGCTGAAAATACAACTGTGGTAGTGCAGCATCTTGCCCTGATTGCTGGCCTTGCCTCGGGCGCGTAGCGCCATGTCCAAGGTTCGCAATCAACGTGTTAAATTTGTATTGCGATCTATGTAAAGCTATTTTGCATTTCTAATTCAAGCTATTTATTTCAGTGGATTGTTATCTCTTGATAAGATAGCATTCAATGCAGTTGTAGGCAGTACGTCGAATGCCATACTTTTAACATTTCAGAAGCCTAGGAGGGTGTGATCAAACACCTCTAGTCATGATAGAATCATCAGCATAGGCAATTCTCACCGTATTTTCTCTGGCAAGCTCTGCTAAACCTTCATCATTGGGCGTTTCTGGTTCGAACCAAATGAGATGGTTTGCTAATGATACTTCACCTGTAATCAAAATAATTCCATTAATTAGGTAGGTACCTGCCTACTTGCATGGAAGCTGTTCAGTTGGATAATGATTTCAGTAGTTTTTATTGTAGGTTCTCTGTTCTATTGCATCAATATTATCTCCTATCCCTTAGGTATTAGGGTGGTATTAGGTGAGGTTGGCAAATGTTTCGTTCGTTCAATTCCTTCTATCAGTCCTCATCTCAACACTAACTCCTTTCTCACTCCATGTCATCGTCACACAATCCATGCTTCTTTTCTTTGACCTACTCACATCACATCTCTCCACAAGCTTCTCGATATACTTACGACTTTCATCCCTCCTCATAAGGTCCGTACCACATCGGTCCATTTTGTTCTACTGGCTCCTTATACATCTGTGTTTACCATTGACAGAAAACAAACAAACTTATGGAATCCGGCGACCCTTGCTCGCAACTTCATTCGAGGCGCGTGCAAAAATCGCTCCCGGATATCGCTATCTCTGTTTAGCTGATGGATGATTTAGCCGTGCGAGTGCGGTAGCCATAGTAGCCGTTCAAAATATGATATGAATTTGGTTGTGTTCCGTACTACCAAAAATGATGACTGAACACTATTTTGTATTCTTTACAAGTATTTGTTATTCTGTAACTAAATATAATAGATAGTATAAGCTATGTTCCCTAACAAACGACACGTAAGAAATTGTTGTTTTTAACAAGAAACAAAGAGGAAGAAAAGTGATCAATTTTGCCATAAAAATGTGCAAAATGCTATTTTATTTTAGCTTAGTATTTTGTAAAAAAAAAAGAAATTATCGAGGAACCTAGATAAATACTACTGGAATACAAAACAATGATTTAGTTCAAATATGCTTGAATTAGAAATCATTTTAGTATTACGTTTGTATGGGCAATTCTTCCGTCGAGGGCCACTTGGCAAATTTTACTTTATTTTTCTAATGGAAAACATAGAATAGGTATATGGATACCACCTCATCTAAGTTACTTATTATATCAACACTGTTTAGACGAACAACAAGTGCGCACATTTGCATCGATTAATTTTGTTTCGATGGCTATCCTTAGAATCTCTCCAGGTTTATCTTACAATGATTTACTTACCGTGGTACTGTGCCCTGAACTCGTCATCGTACACCCTCCATGCCTTTGCATGCGCCAGCAGTACAAACTTATTACACAGATAGGAACCGACCTGAAAATTCATAGCAAGGTGAGGAGTTGACTCGGTTTTTTTATATTTATGGGAAGGTTACGGGTCAAATCCATTGATATAGTTATACTGATGTTGTGTCCCGCCTGAATCGAAATTTTTGGGATATTATTAAAAACTCTACAATTCTCGTCAATGTACGTACCTACCTACTAAACTATTAGTCATTGAACAATCTGCAGGTAGCCAACGGCGCTTAGCCGTGAATGCCCGACAATTTAGACAAGGTGAGGAGTTGACTCGGTAGCGCGGTTGGTTAGCGCGTCCCGGTATTTATGAGAAGATCGCGGGTTCAAATCCCGCTTGAGTCGAAATTATTGGGATCTTATAAAAATCTTAGATCAATAGTGCTACAAATTTGATAAATGAAATTATTTATAGTAGAACTTATCGCTAAAAAAAAAATTATATTAAGAAAAATAATAAAACAAAAAGTATTGTTTGTTCTCTGTGCTGAATAAAGTTTAATCTTATGTATTATTATGTATATTATGTATATGTATGTCCCTGGGGCAACACACTATATCCGCTTTGACAAAGCCCGGGTCTTGGCTAGAGAAAAGTTTTTCGTTCCCCGACAGATCCGTGAGGCGATCGAGATAGGTCGTGTACCGAATTTCAATAGAGACCGCGGATGGGCATTACCACCTGCCTGGAAGTCGTGTCTAAATGCTACCCAAGACGGCACGATAGAAGAGACTGTTAGTGATACAGTCAGCGTGGTCTGTCTGCCCGCTACAAAAGTAGATGGTGACGAGAGTAGTAGTGAAGACAGCGGATCAACGCTAAGTCAACGTCTCAGGTCTGGGTGTATTTTATTTTTTTTATTTTTTTATTTTTTTTATTAGGTCTACCAAACTGGACGTTACACAAATAATCACTATTAGAAAATAAAGCCTAATACAAACAAAGTACAGGTGTACGACCTTCTAGAGGTAAACACAACATGCGAAATGAGAATGGATAGGTAGGTAAGTAAATAATAGAAAAAAAAAGAAACATTACAAAAACTTTTGGCAGCCATACAATAAGAAGGTTTGATGTTAAAACAGTTGGCATACGTAAAATTTAAGTACTCATTTTAGGAGCAAAGCCTTTTTAACTGAATTAACCGATGCACCAAAAACATCGAATATATTACGATGGTTATTGTAGTATAAACACAAACGGCGCATTGGTGAATGATGTCCGTAGTTTGTGCGACAGGCGTGATTGCAGAAAGTTTTCCTGTTCTCAACATGGCTATTACAACGCGGTACAGTAAAGTCAAGTCGATGAAGTAAGTCCGGACAATCAATAAAATTTTGAACAATTTTAAGCAAAAATATGGCATCCGCTACTTCTCTTCTCACACATAGTGGAATGACCTTGTAATACCTACTCGAGACGTAAGTCATATGAGGTTAAAGTTCGACATTTGTTGTTAGAGTAGGTGAGGTGGTACAGAAACTTTTTTTGCAGACTTTCTATCCGGTTAATATGAACAGCATACGAAGGACTCCAGACTGAGCTACAATATTCTAGTAGAGACCGGACATAACAGTTAAATAAAAGCAAGGATATATCAGGATCTTTGAACATTTTGGTTTGTCGGATAATAAAGCCAGATAATCGAGATCCCCTAACAGTTATATTATTGATATGTTCGCGGAAATCAAGCTTATGGTCCATTATGACACCCAAGTCGCGAATGCTAGAGACTTCTTCAATAGTGAATCCATCAATGGAGTATTCAGCAGAAGTCGGGATTCTTTTTCTGCTAAATTTCAAATGGAAGCATTTAGATGCATTGAGAGTCATTCTGTTAAGGTTGCACCATTTCATTATAGTGTTAAGTTCATTCTGAAGCACAATAATGTCGTGCTCTGAACGAATGACCCTATATAACTTTAAATCATCTGCGAATAGTTTGTATTTAGATGTAATACCATCGCAAAGATCATTGATAAAGACTAGAAAGAATAGGGGCCCCAGGTGAGAACCCTGTGGCACACCAGATGGAACACGTCTCGGTGCTGACTTAAACCCACGGATCATAACAATTTGGGATCGGTTGCGGAGGTATGATTCACACCATCTCCAGAGTGAGCCACAAATACCTGCATGGTCAAGTTTTTGAATGAGAATTCCGTGATCCACCACATCGAAAGATTTTGAAAAGTCTATATAGATAGCATGTACTTCAAGCTTATTTTCAAATGCTTCAATTATGTCACTTACGTAGCTGACAAGATTTGATGTTGTTGATTTTCCTGGTAGGAAACCATATTGTTGAGGATTGAAGAATGGCTTTAGGTGAAAGCAAAGTTTTTCATAGACTAAAGACTCGAAAAGCTTTCCAATAGCGGAAAGCATAGAAATTGGCCTGTAATTCGCAATGTTAGCCTGATCGCCTTTTTTGTGGATTGGCGTGATATGTGCTAATTTCCATTTTACAGGGAACACGCCGGTCGAAAGGGATTTGTTGAAAATAATAAGTAGTGGCTTTGCTAAGTAAGATGCGCAATTTTTCAAAAATAAGGGATGAATGCAATCTGGACTAGGCCCTTTGCTAGTATTAATATGATATAGGGATTTGAGGATATGGGATTCAGTGAACTCAATTGTATTCAAAGATGGTAGATTAGAGAATGGCAGATTATATAGACGTGAGTGAGACGTGATACTTTTATAAATGGAATGGAAATGATTAGAGAAAGTCTCGCTTATATTTTGTACATGATTCCGGTCTAAGAACATTTCGTCAGGAATTTCGCTGCTGGTTGATCTGACAGATTTTATAAATAAATATATTCTGTGTATTTACAAAAAAAGTATTTAAGTAGTATAGCAGTCATCTGGAAGACGAAGTGTAGGGAGATCCTCCACCAGATGGACCGACGACATCGTCAAGATTGCAGGTAATCAGTGGATGGAGAGGGCTCAAGACCGTTCTTCGTGGAATTCCTTGAGGGAGACCTATGTTCAGCAGTGGACTTCTATAGGTTGTTGATGATGATGATGATGATGATAGCAGTCATAGAGTTCCCATAATACAAGCTCTGCTTAGTTTGGGGATAGATGATTATGTGATAGTATCGAACTTATTATTACCTATTATTATTATTCTACTAACCTGAGGGTCTATAATACTTGGGGCTAACATGCCCGTATTATACACGGCGTCACAAACCATCAAAGGCTCGTTAATGGTAATCCAGGTCTTCACGCGGTCTGCGTAGAGGGAGTACGCCACGCGCGCGTAGTCAGCGAACCAATCGGCTATCAGCGGGTTTGTCCAACCACCTGGAAAGGAAGAAAACGTGATTGGAACACTTCGAATAAGGATAGATGGTTTGTTTAAGATTTCGTATTATATGTGCATACAGGGTGTTGCTGTAATATGAACACACGCGTAATGCTACATGTTAGTAATCATAAAAAGTTAAATCCTCAAGCCAAAGTCCAATTTTCATAATTGTATTTTGCAAACAATAAAATCACAAATAAGATAAAAAAAATGAATAATGCTGTGTAAGAGCCACTTCTTCTTCTTCTTCGTATGAGCTAGTGACCAACTCTGGTCACTAATGTGGTGTGATTAATTTTGTTTGAAAAATAAAATTTTGAAAAATGAACTTTAGCTTTAGGATTTTTTTTATGATTACTGACAAGTAGCACTACCTATGTGTTCATTTAATGTCGCCATTACCGCACCACCCTGTATTAGATATTTAGGCTAGTTTGAAACCGATATAGCAATGCACGGTTTACCTGTGTTAACTACTTAATCAATTTATGTAAAATAGGTTAGAACTAAGTGGTTAGATAAACCTAACGGCACTGTTAACCAAATTATTTACCTAACCTACGTTTATTGAATAAATTATATATCTATCTATCTATCTACCTACACACTGCAGCGCTGGAGAGTAGAACTCTCTAGGAGTAGATAAATAATGATGTTTTATCATGTACCTACCACCTACATGACGGCCTCTATGGGCGCAGTGGGCGAAGGTCCGCCTGAGACGCAGAAGGTTGTGGGTTCGGTTCCCGCCGCGGGACAAATGTTTGCATGATTTGCTGATAATTGTCCAGTGTTTTCTATCTACACTAATAATATTATAAAGAGGAAAAACTTCTATTTTTGTGTGAGTGTATGTTTGTAATGAATAAACTGAAAAACTACTGTGCCGAATACAAAAAATATTTCACCATTGGAATGCTACATTCACCTTTAGCTAGAAAAGATTAGGGATCCTTACTAAAATTTAAGTAACGTAACCCAAGGTGTAAAAAAGAGACCTAGCCCATGCGAAACCGGGACGGGCCGCTAGTATATAATATATGTCATTTTCAATAATACAAACTATTCTATAATCATAGCTGGAATGGTTGGTTCTCTTTGGCCCCGCCGGTTCTCTTGCAAGACCTTACCAGCAATTACTAAGTCATACCTAGGTCCTGCAGCCTCTGCGGCAGGTCCCAGTGGTACAGCGTGACGACAGGTTCAATGCCCTTCTCCAGGAGTCCGTCTATCAGCTCGTTGTAGTACCTTTTCCCATCTTCACTGATCTTGTTTGAGAAACCAGTAGGCAGTAGACGCGACCAGGCGATTGAGAATCTGGAACATCAACAAACACTTGTCACATCTTTTTTTTCAACAACAGCAATATAAGTCTATATCAGGCCACTGCTAGACATAGGCCTCCCCTAATAAGAAGGGGGATATGCCCACAAACCCCACGCTGAGCATGCATGTTCAGGATTGTAGGGCCAAGCATCTCGCACTGCCGAAGCTGCTGCCCGTCGGCGGTCAGCAAATTTAGCTGTGCCGGTGTTAGGCTGTGTTATGCTGGCCTCCAGAGCCCCGTTTGTTTGTGAGCAAGATTCACTACGAGCAGGTGAGGTTGGCTCGAGTTCCGAATGTGGTTTTAATCTCAAAGTAGTTAAGTTCCTTATTTGCATGCAATTTACGCAGCTTTGAGCTTTGTCAAACACTGACATAAACAGAACCGTAAGTAGATAAAGTAGAAATAGATGCGTAAATTACATGCAAATAAGGAACTTAATTGCTTTCTGGATATTACAATTTCCTTTAGCATGTTATAAAATGCTCTCCGATGCGCTCCGACGCGCGCCGGTAACTGTGAATCGTACCTTGAAATGCCCTAAAAGATTGTAAAAGCGTGCCAGTTTCATGCCAATCGGCATACAAATTAAAGTCATCAAGTATATATTCATGCCTAAATTTAAATTAATTTACGTGCATTTGTATCCAATTCGTAATTTCAAAAAATATTTTGTCGCAAAAAAATTCACGTAATTAAAATATCGTCTTACCCTCACCCACCGGTATATTTTTCTGGGCTAAATATTTATTCTTCAGGGACTCGGCGTAGATTATGTTTTGGCTGGTTGAAAATGCTCGTAGCATTAAGCCCACCTTTTTATTACATTTTTGCAATAAAGTATTAATAAATACTTAAATGGTTCACAGCAGCTTTCAACCTACAACTGGGCATAGGCCTACTTTTGATTTTGCCACTCGCCTCGATCCTGCGCTACTCTGAACCAGGTGCCGCCGACGGTCTTTCTAATATCGTCAACCCATCTCGATGAAGGACTTCCCCTAGCGCTGAACAAACGTCTGCGCATGGGTCTCTCGCTCTCTCTCGCCTCTAGCTCCCATATGATACCTTACTTCTGACATCTGCGCAATAACGCTACAGTTTCGTGCCTCTACTTGTTCGTTGACCTGAGGACAGGATGTCTCGCTCTGTCCTCAGTTCGACGCTGGACATAGACTATATAATATGGATATGGGGAGGCTTCAGTATACTGCTATATGCTGATGACGATGATGATGATGACATTATCTACTCACTCATAACTTTAACTGGCAAGAATCAATTAATTCCTACCTGTAGAAATGAGCTCCAACCTCCTGGATCATCTCAATATCCCTCCTCCATTGGTGATAGGAGTCGCAGGCCACATCACCATTACTTCCATCGGCTATTGCACCCGGGTTGACGTGCGTCAGCCTATCCCAGATGTTCTCACTTTTGTCTGGAATTCAATAGGATTAGATAATATTTTATTATGTAAGTAAAGAATATAATTATAATGGTAGCCCGCGGGCCGGGTAAGACTAGCTAAGGATCGCGGTGGATGGCACATATGGAGGGAGATCTTAGTATACCTATCCAGCAGTTGGTGAAAACCGGATGTGGATGATGATGATGATTATAAAGGAATAGAATTCGGTTTATAGATCTTTATTTTCTCAAAAGAATAGAAACTATTCACTGCATGAGAAGTAACAAAATTATACTTACAAAACTAGAAAAAACTGTGAGCATACAGATAACATTTATACATTGCATTGAGCATTACACACACACACTTACTTACTTATTATTGTTGCATTGAGCACATACATACACTACTAGGTTAATGTAAAATAGGCATAAAGTTAAGTTTCCGTCTAAGAAGGTAAGTACATGAGTACGTAGATAAAATACATTTGTTATCAAATAGTATTTGCGGGTAGTAGTAAAAATACGATTGGTAGACAACAAGTTTGGTAGATAATTTTGTCATGGCGGCTAAACGGTAATGGACTACAGGGTCGGACTTGAAATTTTTTCAATAATATATTTTTTAAGTTTTTTCTTAAATAAATTTTCATTCTTGGAAGATTTTATTTCTTTCGGGAGACTGTTATATAATTTAGCACCTTCAAAGCATATGCTTTTTTTGCCGTAATTGGTGCGAACCTTAAATAAGGCTATATTATCGGCGTTTCGAAGAACTCTTTTCCCTATCTCTCTATTTGTTTTAAATATAGTTTCGGTTCGAGTTTGTACATTGAGAATTTTTTTAATCAAAATACAGGTATTAAAACAGTAGGATTGGTAGATGTTCATGATTTTTGTTTCCGTGTATAGTTCTTTTGTTGGTTTTAGATAATGATAATTGAACAATAGTTTGAGGATTTTATTTTGTTTTATTTGCAAATCTTTTAATGCTGTTTTAGGGGCAGTGCCCCATATTTCTATAAGGTAGTCGATATGCGGTTTAACGAGGGTGAAATAAATTGTGTATTTAACAGAACGTGAAAGACATCGTACGCAACCATAAAGTGTGCCTATTAGTTTTGATAGTTTAGATTCAATCTTACAAATGTGAGGCTTCCACGTGAGACCTCCGTCTAATGTTAGACCAAGGTACTTTTCCTCAACAGATTCTTTTATGGCAATATTATCAATAGTGAGAGGGGCAAAGTTCGATATAATTTTATTTTTGGCCTTAAATATCATATAGGAAGTTTTGATGGTATTTATAGTAAGCAAGTTATTTTGAAACCATTTATGAAGTATATCTAAGTCAGATTGCGCTTTAGGTATGATTTCGTCGAGTGTTTTTCCAAAATAGAAGATGCAAGTGTCGTCAGCATATAGAGATAGTTCACCGAAAAGCCCACTTTCACTGATGTTGTTGATATAAATCAAAAATAAAAGCGGTCCCAATATTGATCCTTGGGGGACTCCGTATGTGATTGGATGCGGTGAGCTCTGGTATTCTCCTATCTTTACAATTTGATGGCGATTTTGTAGGTAGCTTTCGAAGATGTTTAGCGCTTTGTGGGTGACACCTATACTTGCGAGTTTACGTAGTAGCAATGGATGGTTAACCGTATCAAATGCCTTTTTTAGGTCAATAAATATTCCTAATCCAATATTTCTTGCGTCTATATTAGTCCTTATTTTTGTAATTAAATCGATCGTAGCAGACAAAGTACTTGATTTAGGACGAAACCCGTATTGACGATCGGATAGATAGCTAATATTGTTAAGATGATCATTAAGACGGTTGTAGATTATTCTTTCGAATACCTTGGACAATACTGGCAATACTGAGATCGGACGATAATTGCCAGGTTCAGTTTTGGGACCAGACTTAAAGATTGGCGTAATTTTGGCCATTTTTAGTTCATCTGGGAAAATCCCTTGCATGAAACAATAATTTATGCATCGGGTTATTTCACTAAGAATAAAAGGTTTTAGGCATTTAACAACTTTGGTGGTTATCCCATCTATACCAGGACTAGAGTTAGAGTGTAGGCAGTCAATTGTCCTAGATACCTCATCTTCACTACAGTTGGCAAGCACGAGAAGCTTATTGTTTTCATTAAATGTTTTATTAGTCAGTGTATATGCGCTATTATCATTTGCTGCGGGAGGAATTTTGTTTGCGAGAGAGAAACCAACGGTTGAAAAGAAATTATTAAATGCTTCACAGATATCATTGCCGTCAAGAAGTATTCCGGACTCTGTTTTCAGTTTTGGTGGGGTAGGATTGGATTTTATTTTATTTTTTGTTAGACTGTCAATCAGGGACCACATTTTTTTTGGCTTGTTTTTACATTTCGCGAAAGAATTGTAATAAAAGTTACTCTTTGTATTAGTTATTAGTTTAGTGACATCGTTTCTGGTTACGTTAAATTGTTTTGTTAGTTCTTTATCATTTGGGTAGGTTTTTATTTTCTGCCATAGTGTATTTCTAGTATTTATGTGTGTAATGATGTTCTGGTTGATCCAGTCTTTTTGGGGAGGGTTTTGTATTTTTGTTTTCGTTATTTTAGTTTGTGATAGTACAGTGTGTATAGACAGCTCAAGATTAGAGTAAATAGCATTATCGTTCTTGCAAAGTTCATTATTACAATTGGATATTAATAATTCGTAATCAACTACATCGTATTTAATTCGTTTAAGAGGTTCTGGTTTGATTTTTTGAATTCCCAGAAATATCTGTTTGTGATCAGCTAGTGAAGAGTCATGAATACTAAAATAAAAGCTTACATCTTTGAGGTTGGTTATTACATGGTCCAGAATAGATTTCGTTGTTGTTGTTGTACGAGTTGCGTACTCGTCATCTATCTTGTTTATGATGGTATAACCACTTTCGTGTATAGTATTTAGATACTTGTTGGTATTTCTTTCGTTTAATAAGAGATTTAGATTGAAATCGCTAAAGATTAAGGCTCTCTTTCTTTCTAGTATTTGCGATTCGAATTCCTCTAGGAAGTTGTTGACGTTAGTGTCTCCTGGCTTATATATGAGTCCAATGTCCATTTTAAATTTGTCAAGGGTAATCCATAGGTAATTATTGTTGTTACTATACTTTTCTTCGCTCAGACTATGTTTAAGGTCATTATGTATAAATATTGAAGCACCTCCCCCTATTATACCCGTTCTGTGGTTAAAATAATGGGTGTAGTTTGGTATCTGTATTCTATTAGCTTCCTCTTCTGTTTTTATCCATGTTTCGGTAATTAATATTAGGTGTATTTGAATTTTTATAGACTTAAATCCCTCTCCTGTGCTAAGATGGTCCAGCCGGCACAGCATTTAGCGAGCTCGTGCCTCCATCTTGCGGCCTGCCGCGATGTTTTATAATATATTTTAATAATATATACCTATAACAATATATACCTGTAATAAGTGGTAACGGTACCTACACTTCTTGTAGGTTAAGAACTCAAGCACACTGCACTGAGTGGGAATCAGCCCGCAGTTATGTGTGCGATATTGCCAACCCAAAATAGAGAATTTGATGCCAGTTTCCTCACCACAGATGTTCCACGCCCCTTCCACTTGGTACGCTGCTGATGCCACTCCAAATTTGAACCCTGGGGGGAAGCTCAGGTCCTCAGCACAGACTACACTGACAGCAGTCAGTGACGCGCTGGAAATATTAAAAGGTATAAGAAGCTGGTCTACTTTGGGTACGGTTAGTAGGAGTTAGAAAATGCTGGAATTCGCTGGAAGAGGCCTTTGTGTCCAAAGACACGCTACTCAAGTGATAACCTATTGATATAACAATCTATCTACTAAAAACCTACACTTTGAGAAGTAAATAAAGGCTTTGAAATTGAAATTGAAGTATAAAGCGGATCTCTGCTGAGTCGAGTGTTGTCAAAAACGAATTATTAAAATCTCGTGTGGCGTTGCTTGTGGTTGCACTCCTCTGAAACTGAATTTTATAATTTTTTATACATATTTGGTAGGTTGTGAGAATATATCGCAAAGTTTATTTGATTAACCGAACATTCACATTGGCTATTCGTTGATAAGCTATCCACCTGGATCGATTTTGCAATGTTTTTTTTTGTATTAATTAATATAAGGTTTTTTTTTATTTCGAACAAGGTTTATAAACAAAAAATCGGAAAATTGGATATTACGAGAAAATAGTGCTCTGAAATCGTAAATCAAATAAATTTATTTGCAAACTTCGGTAATATAGATAAGTTGCTTACTAGACAGTTATGGAAATAGATGATAGATAGACAAACTCCAGAATTGTGTCCTATTAAAGAGTTTTATTTTAACTTTAAAGATAAGAAGTATAACTCAGAATCAGCACCGTTCTGCCAGTAGTATATGAACGGATGAATTTGGTTACGCTTGACAATTAATTGCCAGCATGCTAGTTGCCATAACTGGCAGGTTTACCTAACACCACTTCTTTGCAATCTAGTCAATGATAATTTATTTAAATTAAAATTTTAACAGCATATCTTCTCCAGTTCAACGTACGTTAACCTTGGTGTGTAACGAAAGCAAAATATTAAATATATTTTGCACCAAAATTCTCTGCTTCCGTATCACTTCTCCCTTATCCATGCTCCATGTTTATGTGCACTAGATATAGGTAGCTATTGTTGCTCTCTTCTTTGCAAATTTATTATTTCCTCTTTCTTTTTTTGTAGATTTCAAATTATCATTATTCTCTTTTTAATCTTCTCCCAATACCCAAATGTTTGCTGTAAGAAAACTCTTTCAGGGTTGTTTGTTTTTGTTTTAAAAGGTCTTTATTTAACAATAAACTTTACAACAAAATGTAAGTTAGACACGGTCTAACACATTGCAACACGATATGTTTGAGTGACAGCACAGGCTACACATGGCCTTTAAAAGTCTTTTAATAAAATTACTATTTATGAGTACTTATACCTACTTGTTGAATCTAAGATATAACATTCAGCACTAATAACATTTAACCGGTAGACAAAAGGGTATGCGAACTTTGAGCCAGAGCCCACAATTTTTAACTATGGGTTAAGCTCGTCTTTGCACGTAGCATTTAAGTAAATTTATTCCTATATTATGTTTTCGTGTACAATTATTATTTAATTGGTGGTAGTTATTAAATAATTATTTTATTATTTACTAGCTTATGCCCGCGACTTTGTATGCATGAGTATTTCTTTCTATTGAGTGATTTTACATAGGGAATAAAATTGTGTATGGAACGCCTTTGTTTTCACAAAGGCGTTCCATACACAATTTTATTCCCTTTTAGCCCCTGTGTTTTTTTTATGTAGGTATATAGTTATCTTGGGCTAGGTATCCTCGCAGGCCTCCCCAGAACACCCTGCCAAAGTTTCCTTACAATATTAGCAATTTAAATTGTGGGAATAAAATTTTAAGTGTAGCAAAAGTTGATAATCGAGTTCATAAATGGATCAAATGTTTAGAAATGTTTAGGCACATTATATGCAAGTCAACCTCACCTGCACGTGGTGCACCCTGCTAACTAACAAAAGGGGCTCTGGCGGCCGGCTGATTGCGGCATAGCGCAGTAAATCCCCTGGCCGTCGACGGGCAGCAGCGTCGGCTGTGCGAGAAGCCATGTTCTGTTCCCCAACCCGCATGCCCAGCGTGGGGATTATTGGCATATCCCCCTTCTTATAGCGGAGGCCTTTTGTCCAGCAGTGGACTGAATACATGTTTTGTTGTTGTTGTTGTTGTTATATACAGCGTATCCCAAAATTCAACGCTAACTGAGCAACAGGGAGTCGATATGTTGATTAGACGATGAAATAAAAATAACGCTCTCTATAAAGATATTACATTTAAAAAAAACTTTGAATGAGACGCTTTAATATATGTTTTGATAGTTAAGTTTTTAGGTGGTGACCTAATCATAATCATAATCGTCATCTTTAGGCCCAGGCCACATCTATATGGCGTCGTGCGCGGACATTGCACGGGCGCCATTCAAATTTCAAACAAGGGAAATGGAAATAAAGCACAATTTAGGACACACAGTATGTCTATGCTCGGACGTGGTTATGACACTGCCTATAAACTGTAAAAAAAAAAAAAAAAAACACGGCGCGTCATAATCACGTCAATCATAAAATGTGCTTTATTTCCATGTATTTTGTGTGAAATTTGAATGAATTAGGAAACCGCCCGTGCCATGTCGGCGCTCGGCGCCATACAGATGGGGCCAGCCCCGTATTGTTTCATGTGGTAGGTACAGTTCGTTTTCTTTCCTGCAAGCAAATCATCTTGTATATACCTACGTAAGTCCACCTTGTATACCTGTTTTTCGAACAGAAATACTAAGTGCACCTCAAATTCCTTCATCAACACGAAAAGAGCTGATAATCTTCGAACTGATTTTCAGTTGTGCAGCTTATCATAGCTAAAACACACATCCAAGTCGCAGCTTTGGCATAAAAAAAATCCTAATAGGTTTATGATGCCAAAGACAAACTGTGTCCAATTCCCTCATAAACAATGTTAAAGAATTTGGTGTAGTTGAATGTAAAGACGTTAAAATAATATACTAAGCCATGCAGAATTTCTTGTCAATTCTCCTCTGTAATTGGCCGCGTTACGAATTGGTGCAAATTAAAAACATAACGATTTTAAGTGTTTCAGGTTCCAACTGGATAAATCTATTTTAATTTTGAAAACAGATCACTTCTACACACGTTAAACTTATATTATAACAACCCACTATTTGCGTTGAGGCTTAAAAACACTTTTCCTACCTTCTCAAATACTACAAAAATATAAATTACCTCACCAAAATAACGACTGTCCCACGTAAAACCATTTTGTCAACTAGATTACTAAACCAAATTATTTCTTTACAAATAACATCTACTTACACATAATACCTACTAAATTGAGCAGTTAGGTATACTAGGTTGATTGTTTATCAGCCTTGCCAACTTAAAAATATTTTTGACCGATAAATCATTATCCAAAGATTTATCATTTGGATAACGTTTGGGTACGTGGCAGGTACCTAACGTACTTACGTACGTAATGTTATCAACCACCTGTGGTTCATGATCAGTCTATAGCAGTCCACTGCTGGACAAAGCCCCCCCCCCCCTTCCCACCCCCCCTCAGTCATGAGCGCCATTACCATGATGCACCCCTCTTGAGGGCAATTTGTGTGATTTTACTTATCTTCCAGATAATTAGTTCTTGGCAAAACAAACTTTTATTTTTTATTCATGGATATTTTACTTGTATTTGACTATAATGAAAATCATTTACCTATCGAAATATTCGGTTTCTAATATATGGGGGCGTATGCGCTGTAACCAGTGACGTATTTAGAAATTTAGCGCCCCGAGCTGTAAGGTTTGCTGCCCTTTAAATGAATAGAAAAAATCATAAATCCTACATATATCCTTTATAATTGATAGAGCAAGGTAAGTGCATTCCTTATAGAAACAAAGGCAGAAAAACGTCGCGAAATTGTTGGTGTCAATAGAAACAAGACAAAAAAAGGTGGCAATTTTTTTTAAATAACTTTTGTAACTGTAACAATAGTTGCAGAAACGAAGTCGGCGAGCAGAGCGAGCCGCGATTTTTTTGATATCTAACCAACGCTGTTGTATTCTACTTCGTCTTTGTTGCAAACTGCAGCCTCATAAATTAACGAAAAAAAAACAAAAATCTTACTAATTATAATGGTTTCACCTTTATGAAAATAAAGGGGCCTAAATAGGGCTAACTACTCAGTGCATCCCAAATGCAGAAGAATGCAGTGCAGAGAAATGCAGAGAAACCGGCAAGCGAAGCGAGCCGAGAAATTTTAGGTGTTCAGTAGAAACAAGGCAAAGAAAATACAACAATTTGGTCAGAATTTTAGTGCGTATTTATGTGCCATTAAGAAATAAAAGGTGACAACAAAATCGGCGAGTGGAGCGAGCTGCAAATTTTTTCTAGCAAAGGTGTGCCTGCATGGGGCCATGCATGGTCTGGCACAAAAATAAGGGGGCGAAGGCGCACAAAATGACCAGCCTAGATTTGAATCTAGTCTGGTTATTTTTGCTAATAATTACTTAACACTACCATATTGATCCAAAACTTGATTTCTGCGCCCCCCAGACAAGAAACATACGATGTTCCTCTGGATATCAACCTAATAATTAATGCATGATCCAAAACTTGGTCGTTTTCTGGTCATTTCTGCGCACCCTTAACCTGGACGCCGGTTGCACCACCCTATTAACGGAGTAACCAAACTGGTAGTAACCACTGGAGTAAACAAAGACAAAACCTTAAGCTGCAAACTATTGCTATTGTATTGTTAAAAAATGACGTTTCAAAGTGTACTATACAGTTCCTACTGAATAAATGAATTTTGAGTTTGAGATATGATGTCATCTAATTTAATGAGTTTATTATATTAGGCTCTTTTAAATTTCTTCGGGTATATAAAGTCAAAAAGAAAAGCTGAAAACCAAGTATTATTGAAACAAGTGGCTAGCCGCGTCTCGGCGAGCGGAGTGAGCCGCGTCGGTGAGTGGAGTGAGCCGCGAATTTTCAAGTTTAACCAACAAGACATGAATAATAAAAGTAGCAGGTACCTATTTAGGCAATATGTAAATGTAGGCGGCGAGCAGAGCGAGCCGTGAAATTTTTCAAGAAAATATGTCAGTGCCAAGCTAGGTAGGTATAATAATAATTATGATTATCAACAAAACATGATAAAGAAAACAGCTATTTTTATATAATTATAGGAAATTTCAAAAGCAAACGGCAGCAACGAAGTCCGCGAGCGAAGCGAGCCTCTAAATTTTTAGTTTTTGTTTATATTATTATCAAAAATCACCAAGATCCAAAGGTACATCAATCTAAAAAAATTAAAAAGTAGGTAATGAGAAGAGATTACAAAACTAGAGTGATGAACAAGCGTGGTTTAAACGGCCGCGAATGAAGAATTTAATTATTCATTGATATTGTAGAATGGATGATTTTCTAGAAATGATTTTTTTAAACTCCGTTATTTGAAGTCTTGTCATTCCTAATTGTAGTAGGTAATGGTTTTGACCAACTAGGATCTTAATACAATTTACATTTACATTTGGAAGAAAGAACACTCATTTTATAAGTTTTTTTTATAAGTAAGTAAGATAAACGTATACGGCTCTATGGGACATCTCACACACGGTCAACTGATCCCAAACTAGGCCGAGCCTGTACTATGTACCAGAGACATAAACATACATAGATACGTATAAAACACTCAGACACAGAACAAACATTCATGTTCATCACACAAATGTTTGTCCTGGGCGGGAATCGAACCCGCGACCTGCAGCTCTGAAGGCAGAGTTACTACCAACTGAGCTATGAGGCCAGTCAATTCCGCGGGTTCTCCGGGAGCGGACACTAGTATGAATAAAAAAAACTAAATTAGTATCATTTTAATTTTATTTTTATAACTAATAAGTTTATTTTATTTTACACCATTGCAATGAATATTAGTGTCGACTTCTAACGAGTTAGCTTTGATAACGTTAGAGTAGAAGGCGGCTGAGGACCGCGGAGTGCGCGTGCGATTCCGCGACTCGAAGTCAACCTCGTAGAGACCAAACTTTGACCTGGGAAAATAAGTTATCCATTTAGATAATAAATATATTATGGTAAATGATAAAAGAAACGATAGGTTGGGGTAAACGAGTTCTTGAGTGGAGCCCGCGGCTCAGCAAACGTAGTGGACGCTGGCCGGAGGCCAGGTGGAGTGACGATCTGACGAAACGCTACTGGTTGGAGCTGGATGCGTCGAGCTGAGGACAGGGCGCAATGCCGCTCATCACGGGAGGCCTATGTCTAGCAGTGGACTGCTCTGCTATAGGCTGATGATAATTGACAATGATGATTTAGATAAATAATTAAATATTGTTTTATTACTTTAATTTGTGTGTGCCCCGCGACCCCTTCACGGTCCGAACTAAAGGACATTCTTTCTCAGTGCACACTTCTAAGCAAGCTTAGTACCTAGGTTCCAACTTTCCAATCCCCGTTCCCGCTTGAAAATCCCCAACCACATATACGCAACAAAGGTTAACATGCAGAATCCAAGGTCTCTAGGAACGGGTTTAGGCTGTGCGTTGATAGTTATTACCTACACGTTACAATATACCAACTTGCGCAAGTATACTTGGGCGTGTATTGGAAGAAATCTGTGCAAAAATCATTCAATACACATGGTACATGGTATCTTTGTACCGGCAAAAAACTTTGATTAGATTACTTACGAATATCCATCCAACCATTCAAAATTGTCCATCAATGTCCATGCAGTGTACCCGGTCACATTCACTTTATCCTCTTTGATAGAGAGCAGCACCTGAAACACACAATAGTGAGATATTGAGAGATTTTCACTAAACTAAGGAGCTAAACTAAACTAGTTTTATAGAAGCTGTCTCATTCTGAGGCATGATTCTCATTACACCGTGCCGTGTCCGGACCGGGCCGTGTACGTGGCCTGGACGCGGCACGGATTTGACACGTAACATAAATTTTGTATGAACAGTAGGGGACGGGGCGGGTCCGTGCAACAACCGTGGTGTAGACGAGCGCCGTCCGGGCCCGGACGGGACACGGTACACGGATCATGCACTGTATAGTATAAATTGTTTCCTACAAAATGTAGGTGTGTTACGTTTCAAATCTGTGTCCCATCCGGGCCACGTACACGGCACTAATGAGAATCATCCCTTACTCAGATTTTTATATACCCCAAAATTTTCGACTCAGACGGGATTTGAACCCGCGACCTTCCCATCCCTTACTTAGATGGAGATAATAAAAACAAAATTACTTAATAAATAGTGTTAGCGATCAGTATCCCTTCCAATAATGCTATTGATTTAACTACCTACGTAATTTTAAGAAATAATAAATATAGGGATCGGTTAGCGTAACAGACGGGTTGGAGATCGCAGGACACAACTTCTCGCACCGCCCCGATGCTGCTGCCCGTCGGCGGCCAGGGGAAGTAGCTGTGCTATGCCGCAATCAGCCGGCCGCCTTTATTAGTTAGCAGGGTGCGCCACGTGCAGGTGAGGTTGGCTTGAGTTCCAAGGATGGAGGTTAGTTATCATTTTTTCATGACACATGCGCAATAGTAGGTAGGTACTTGTTCAAAATGAGGAAGAAGACCTAAGTAGGTACCTGCTTTAGATATTTCACGTAGAAGTCGATCCTGTCGAAGTCGTCTAGCCCGCCAGTGTTGGGGTAACCGTTCTCAGTGATGATGAACTTGATGTCTCCATACTGCTTCTTCAACCAGGCCAGCTGTCGTCGTATGCCTTCAGGGTTTTTCTGCGAAGATAATTACTAAATTATTTACACTAAGTTTGTCTACTTAGTTATTTTTATATCAGTGCTTCATTTCAATATTCTTTATTAAAGTCCTTTTCCAAACACAAAGACTTAAATAGCGGCACGAAAGTCTAGCGCTGACCGTTATTGCGCAGAAGTCTGCAGTAAGGTATCATATGGGAGCTAGAGGCGAGAGAGAGCGAGAGACCCATGCGCAGACGTTTCGTTCACCGCTAGACCTAAACGCCTTACACACCATGCAGCTTGCTGTACAACCGGCAGAGCACATCCAAGGACGTCGTGCTGGACTTGAGCATTATTGAGTATATAATAATAATTATTGATATACACACGGTCGTTTTGCATCGTGCATCCAGCACGACGTCCTTAGATGTCCTCTGCGTGCTGTACAGCATGCTGGATGGTGTGTGAGGCGTTTTACGTGCAGCTAGCTGTACCTATGTACATACTTACTTTATGTAGGTAGGTATAGGTACCTATCACTAGACGACACGGTGAACTTCGTACAACCAAATTTATTTGCAATCCGAAGTGGCAATTCCTATACAAATGGGAGGCCTTCTACAGCTTTAGAACTTAGATCGAATCTGGCAGAATGTTGAACTTTAGCAAGTTATTTATTTATTTGGAGAAAGAAATGGTCCAAATTGTGACGCTCATTTTTAGCGGCAACTTATTGTTCAAGATGAATGGTCAATCTTGACAAGAGTATTTTAACACTGATGGCTATTTAGGTGATTTGTAATGTAGATATGTATTTTTAAACGTTATTTATTACTTCGTTTTGAAATGATTAATCTTCATGATATGAACCATAACTGGTTCATTTTTTGTTCTGAAACTCTTTTCGGATTTTAAGTACCTTTTATTACTGGCATGTGAATGTGATGTAGACTTCTACAGACATGATGATTATGATGATAAGTTTCTTACATAAAACCAGAATGATTGAGTTGTCTCCCAACTAGGGTCCATGCTTAGCTTTCCATTCAGATCTGGGGCGTCTGTCAGCGGCCAGGTCCCTAGGACCTCCCCCTCTCTCGCGCGGCGGATGACTCTGCTGGTGTAGTGGTTCATTGCGTAATAGTCATATGTTCCTGAGAAGGAGAATCACACTAATATTAGCTTCAGCCTATGGCTTCGCTTGCGTGGTACCCTTTTTTATGAAACTTGAAGATGGAACAAGCATATGGCCCACCTGATGTTGAGTGGTAACCATTAGAAATATTTAAATTTGTAAGACAAAATCATTTTGCATCTGCATCTTTTTGAAATTGTTAAAAAAGCCCCACTAAAAAGGAAAGTTGTGCAGAAGCCGTTGGTGGCACCAAGATACAGGTTAAAACTAGGTGATAGAAACTGCTATGCAATGTCAGTTAAGATATATAACAAGCTACCTAATGAATTAAGAGAACTAAATAATAATTAATTTAAAAATAAAATATATAATTGTCTTTGTGATGGATGTTTCTATACAATTGATGATTATCTTAATTATAGCCACACACGTATAAAAGAATCGAATATTTTGTTAATAAATTTTTAAATTATCTTTATTTTAAATTTATATAATTTTGTTGACTACCTATGTTTAGTGTTAATTTTATTTATTTATTTTAGCGATTATTATTTGAAAATCATTGAATTTATTTTGAATGTTACCTGCATGACTGATTTAATAATAAAACTAAACATTTGCACGGCTAATAAGCTGAATATGGTGAAACTATTCGTCTAATTAGCATAAGTACCAAAATGTACATGTATTCATGCAAATAAACATTCCATTCATTCATTCATTTAAACCTTTCACAAAGCATTGCATCGTAGATCACGTGTTTTTGGAACGTGCTCTACGATGCAATACCCTGCGTCCATAAACTTGAGGTATGAAGATGTTAAGCCTCTTGTGCCTGTAATTTCACCGGCACCCACACCCTTCAAACCGAAACAGCAATGCTGCTTCACGGCAGAAATAGGCATGTCAGTAGTAATTATCCGGACGAGCCCTCCACAAAGAACTCTACTACTTCTAAGAACTACTGCCTTGAATACAAATATAATATTCCTATAAGTTAATCCTCGGCACAAAGCTGATACTCAAGAGGTTGCGGGTTCGATTCCCGCTGCAGGACAAATGTTTGCACGATCTGCATGTATTTGTTCTGAGTCTGGAGTATGTATCAATCAGAGCCCTAGTCTGATTGGGGTATCAATCATTTCAGTATCATTCAGTAGTGAGTATCATACTGAGAATGATACTGTTCATTCAGTAACATGAATGTATTCATGTTACTGAAAATGAATACTGTTCATTCATGACACGTTATGAAATTACAAAAGTAACGCCATAATTTAACTCCAAAACCTATGATCATCTGGTTTGTTAAACTTGGTCCTATTGTAGCTCCTGCCTTCATTTTAGGGCTGCCACGTACAGCAGAAAGAGCAGCTTAAAGATTAAGAGAAAAGTTTTAAATCACGTATTTTTCACTGAGATTACACGTCTTGAGAACAACCATGTTCCAAATAATCTTCGGGATACTCACCCTGTAGAGCATAGCGATAAAAGCGATATACCCCTATCAGATGGCGTTGGTCCACCACCAGACTATATCAGTCTACTGCTGGACACAGGTCTCCCCTAACAAAGGGGGATATGCCCATAATCCCCACGCTGGGCATGGGGTTTGAGGATTGCTAGGCACAACTTCTCGCACCGTTGACGCTGCTTTCCGTCGGCCGTCAGGGGATTTAGCTGTGCCGGTTTTAGGCTGCGCTAAGCCGCATTCAGCCGACCGCCAGAGCCCTGTTTTTATTACTTGAAGCGGTTATTAGGTACCTTTGATCAGCTCAATTTCCTCAGGTGTGAAAGGAGGCAGGTTCGTCTGAGCATATCCTTGTTGCTTGCTGTTGTCAGCGAGGCGCTTCTCGATCGTTGGCGGCCATCCACCTTCCTTTGAGTATATGGGGTGAGAGTACCGACCTCCCTGCAAATATAATTATCCTACTAATATTATAAATGCAAAAGTTTTTGAGTATGGATGTATGGTTGTATGGAAGGATGAATGTTTGTCACTCTTTCACGCAAAAACTGCTGAATGGATTTGGATGAAACTTAGAATATCTATAGTTTGTGACCTGGATTAACACATAAGCTACTTTTTATCACGCGAGCGAAGCCGCGGGCGGAAGCTAGTTTATTGATATTAATACTTAACTACATCTAACCGGAGGGCGTCCTAGACTATGTTTGCCGAGACGCGGTCTCCACTCTTTTACCCCAATGGTTGACGGTTCTTCTGCAGATATGGCCTGCATACTGCCACTTCAGCTTGTTAATTCTCTGAGCTATTCCGATAACTTTAGTCGAAAAAGGCGGTCATTGGGGGAGCCAGTGTCGACAGTGGATTGCTATAGGCTGATGATGATGATGATGAATACTCCTTCGTATGTGCACCAGCACAAAAAAATAAATAGTTACTACCTACTTGAAGATGGAACAAGCGCATGGCACGCATGTTGTGAAGTGGTGATCATTAACATTATCAAAGTATTGCATCATGTTCACGCACATACCTATGTTTTGACCGTGCCCTAACATGCAACGCCCGTCCATCATCTTAAGGGCGATAATTTCACTTGGACACCATGGCGGCGCAACCAGTCGCCGCTACCAACAAAATATATACAGGTCTATAGAGAGATAACATACATTTTGTTGGTACCAGCGACTGGTTGCGCCGCCATGGTGTCCCGGTGAAATATATCTCTAAGACACGAAGGTGATAAGCTTCATGTGTTTGTACCACCCTCCAAACAAAAACAAAGCAATGTTGCTTCACGGTAGAAATAGGCATGGCAGTAGGACTTCCCTTGACGAGCCCTCCACAATGAGCCCTATTACTGGGTACTATATAATATGTTGGGGAAGTTATCTCGGACTCTAGAAGTCCAGTGGTTCATTCAAAGAAATCAAGATTTTTACTGATACAATTTCTGACTCTTAGTTTGCTATTGGTAACTTTTGTACCCTATAAATTGAAGATATGCTACCCAATAGCAGATCACCTTGGGTTATCTAGAAAGCTTCAATTGAAAGACCTACGCGAAAATGGTGAAAAAGATACCTAAATATTTTTTATAGAGTAGTAATAATATTGGGCTGTGTTTAAATGCTCCCCTGAGGAACCCGAAACTTACTAGTTATTACTTATTAAAGTAAAATGTATAACGATTTGAGTGCTGAAAATACAACTGTGGTAGTGCAGCATCTTGCCCTGATCTCTGGCCTTGCCTCGGGCGCGTAGCGCCATGTCCTAGACCCGCAATCAACGTGTTAAATTTGTATTGCGATCTATGTAAGGATATTTTGCATTTCTAATTCAAGCTATTTATTTCAGTGGATTGTTATCTCTTGATAAGATTGCATTCAATGCAGTTGTAGGCAGTACCTCGAATGCCATACTTTTAACATTTCAGAAGCCTAGGAGGGTTTGATCAAACACCTCTAGATCATGATAGAATCATCAGCAAAGGCAATTCTCACCGTGTTTTCTCTAGCAAGCTCTGCTAAATCTTCATCATTGGGTGTTTCTGGTTCGAACCAAATGAGATGGTTTGCTAATGATACTTCACCTGTAATCAAAATAATTCCATTAATTAGGTAGGTACTACCTATTTGCAAGAAAGCTGTTCAGTTAGATAATGATTTCAGTAGATTTTATTGTAGGTTCTCTGTTCTGTTGCATCATCATTATCTCCTATCCCTTAGGTATTTATTATGTGAGGTTGCCAAATGTTTCGTTCGTTCAATTTCTTCTATCCGTCCTCATCTCAACACTAACTCCTTTCTCACTCCATGTCATCGTCACACAATCCATCCTTCTTTTCTTTGACCTACTCACATCACATCTCTCCACAAGCTTCTCGATATACTTACGACTTTCATCCCTCCTCATAAGGTCCCTACCACATCGGTCCATTTTGTTCTACTGGCTCCTTATACATCTTTGTTTACCATTGACAGAAAACAAACAAACTTATGGAATCCGGCGACCCTTGCTCGCAACTGCGATTCGAGGCGCGTGCAAAAATCGCTCTCGGATATTGCTATCTCTTGTTAGCTGATGTATGATTTAGCCGTGCGAGTGCGGTAGCAATAGTAGCCGTTCAAAATATGTTAAGAATTTGGTTGTGTTCCGTACTACCAAAAATGATGACTGAACACTATTTTGTATTCTTTACAAGTATTTGTTATTCTGTTACTATAATAGATAAATAAATAAAAATAAATAACAAATGTGATCAATTTTGACATCAAAATGTGCAAAATGCTATTTTATTTTAAGTATTTTGTAAAAAAAGAAACTATCGAGGAACCTAGATAAATACTACTGGAATACAAAACAATTATATAGTACAAAAACAAAATAAGCTTGAATTAGAAATCATTTTAGTATTACGTTTGTATGGGCAATTCTTCCGTCGAGGGCCCCTTGGCAAGTTTTACTTTATTTTGCTAATGGAAAACATAGAATAGGTATACGGATACCACCTCATCTAAGTTACTTATTATATCAACACTGTTTAGACGAACAATAAGTGCGCACATTTGCATTGATAAATTTTGTTTCGATGGCTATCCTTAGAATCTCTTCAGGTTTATCTTACAATGATTTACTTACCGTGGTACTGTGCCCTGAACTCATCATCGTACACCCTCCATGCCTTTGCGTGCGCCAGCAGTATAAACTTATTACACAGATAGGAACCAACCTGAAATTTCATAGCAAGGTGAGGAGTTGACTCGGTATTTTTATATTTATGGGAAGGTTACGGGTCAAATCCATTGATATAGTTATACCGATGTTGTGTCCCGCCTGAATCGAAATTTTTGGGATGTTATTAAAAACTCTGCGACAATTCTCGTCAATGTATCTACCTACCTACTAAACCATTAGTCATTGAACAAGCTTGGAAGCTGCAACGTTTCCCCTGTAGGTGGATGGAGCCAACGGCGCTTAGCCGTGAATGCCCGACAATTTAGACAAGGTGAGGAGTTGACTCGGTAGCGCGGTTCCAGTATTTATGAGAAGATCGCGGGTTCAAATCCCGCTTGAGTCGAAATTATTGGGATCTTATAAAAATCTAAGATTAATAGTGCTACAAATTTGATAAATGAAATTATTTATAGTAGAACTTATCGCTAAAAAAAAATGATATTAAGAAAAATAATAAAACAAAAAGTATTGTTTGTTCTCTGTGCTGAATAAAGTTTAATATTATGTGACTTTATTTATTTTGACAGCCTCTGTGGCGCAGTGGGCGAAGGTCCGCCTAGGACGCAGAAGATACGGGTTCGATTCCGGCTGCGGAACAAATGTTTGCATGTTCTGCAGATATTTGTCTCGGATCTGGGTGCATTCTATGTATTTACAAAAAAAGTATAAAAGTAGTATAGCAGTCTGGAAGACGAAGTGTAGGGAGATCCTCCACCAGATGGACCGACGACATCGTCAAGATTGCAGGTAATCGGTGGATGGAGAGGTCTCAAGACGTTCTTCGTGATTATGTGATAGTATCGAGCATTATTATTATTATGACACTTTATTAAACTTTTAAACTCGTTAAAAACATTTTTTACTATAAACCTAATATTATCTACTTAATACATAAATAACATCAAGAACAATATAGTAAAAAATGTATAAAAACGGGAGACCACCGACCGCGGGGCAAGGCTCAAACGGTCAGTGGCTAGGGCTGTAGAGAGAGGAACCTCCGCACAATGCGTGCCGAGTCCAGGAGAGCCGCCTTCTGTATCTGACCCTTGATCCAGCTGCCTAGCGAGAGCCTTTTAAGGTATTGGTCAAGGCTCTTCGCTATCAGACCATTCACTGAAACGACTATCGGAACGATAATTGTTGAGTCGACATCCCACATAGCGGTAATCTCGTGTGCCAAGTCAAGGTACTTGCTAAGCTTGTCCTTCTCGGCCTTCACGAGATTAGCGTTGTGTGGGATGGTGCTGTCAACAAGTATCGCCCGGCGTTCAGACCAGTCTACCAGGACAATATCAGGTTTATTCGCAAGAATAGTCCTGTGCGTGATGATAGAGCGGTCCCAGTAGAGCGTAGCACGACCATTTTCGAGAACCGGTACCGGTGCGTACTTATAGTACGGAACCTCTGGACCGACAAGGTCGTATTGGAGAGCAAGCTGCTGATGGATGATCTTTGCTACTTGGTTGTGTCTGTGCAAGTATTCAGTGTTAGCGAGGTGCGAACAACCCGAAAGTATAAATATGTCTGAGGGATTCACCGGGACGATGACAAGCTCTGCAAATGTCAACGGTTCCATCCTTCATGATATACTTTCTGTAGTTGTTCGTCTTTATTACCTCATCCATAATCACACAGACAAAACCTTCGGTTTCCCCAAAGAGGTCACCGAAACGTAGCCAGTTCACGGATGCGAGTAGGTCTACATCAGGATCTGTAAGGGCTTTGTAGAACCGTCCGTGCAGCTCCTTACTCTCCCATACGACCTTGCGGTCGAGGGCACTCAGCACCGTAGGTTTGTGCCAGTTCTCCTTAGCCAGTGAGAGCGGGGTAAGGTTCTTATCAACTGCTACGACATCACGATGCATCTCACTGTCGGCATGGAGGAAGTATTCTCTGAGCTTGCACACCTCGCGGTTATGGAGGGTCTTGGCATTTAAAAAGCCGCGGCCCCCACATTTCCGCGGGATGTACATCCTCATTACCGACGAGCGTGGATGTCGCATTCTGTGTGTCGTAAGAAGTTGACGAACCTTACAGTCAAGAGCGTCAAGTTCAGTCTGAGTCCATCTCAATATGCCAAAGGTATATATGAGCAGAGGCATAACCCAGCCGTTGAAGGCTCGATCCTTGTTACCACCCGACAAAAGACTGAGACTATTGAGTACTTTAGTCAGGCGGCAAAAGAATCGCTCCTTCACCGACTGTTTTATGTCTCTGTCTACTATACCTAACGCTTCTGACATACCGAGATATCTATAGGTTTCGATATCGGAAAGAGATCTGAGGGATATCGTATCGGAAAGCTGTAAGTTTGTAGTATTTACAACTTTCCCCCGCTGTACTTGCATGACCGCACACTTCTCGACACCAAACTCCATACTGATGGCACTGCTGAATATCTGTGTGATATTCAACAGAGTCAGCAGTTCTGGTTTTCTTGGAGCAAAAAGTTTGAGGTCATCCATGTACAACAGGTGAGAAACGATACCACCCTCTCTCCGAAGTCCTAGCCCTGAATCCTTTAGCAGAGAACTAAGAGGATTCAGTGCCAGGCAAAACCATAGAGGACTCAGACTGTCGCCCTGGAAAATACCCCGCTCTATGCGAATCAGATCTTGCGGAGCAGAGGGATCCCGTCCGCTACCTGGATGACGAAGAACTGTGATCCACTGTCTCATGCATGTACCTAAGAAGGATCTCAAAGTTGCATCAATTTTATACAACTCTAAGATCCTTTCCAGCCATGTATGAGGCACCGAATCATAGGCCTTCTTGTAGTCTATCCATGCAGCGGAGAGGTTCCCCTTGCTGCGCCTGATCTGCTGGCTAATGGTCATGTCAATGAGGAGGAGCTCCTTAGTACCGCGGGACCCAACCCTACATCCATTCTGAGCAGGAGCCAAAATATTATATATCTTACGGTCAGAATGGACGTAAGGAGCTTGTAGATGGTAGGTAGGCACGTGATGGGTCTGTAGTTCTTTGCTTCCGCGGTACTACCAGATTTATGGAGCAGGAAGGTGACTCCAGTCGTCATTACACTTGGCAGAGACCCAAGCTCGAGGGCTTCTTGAAATTGTGTGGCGAGTACAAAGTGTGAACATCGAAACCACTTCAGCCAGAAGTTGTGCAACCCGTCCGGTCCTGGACTTTTCCAGTTATGGGCCGAGCGGATTGCAAATCTGACATCTATGGGGCTAATCTCTACAGGTCCCATGGTTTCGATAGGTTCACACTCTCTACTCACCACATCCATCCAATCTCCCTCCGTGTGCTGGATGGGCACAGACCAGATGCTGCGCCAGAAATTATTCATGGTATCAGCATCCGGTACACGCCCGTCCATCACACATTGGTTATTATTATTATTATTATTCTACTAACCTGAGGGTCTTTAATACTTGGGGCGAACGTGCCCGTATTATACGCGGCATCACAAATAATCAAAGGCTCGTTGATGGTAATCCAGGTCTTCACGCGGTCTGCGTACAGGGAGTACGCCACGCGCGCGTAGTCAGCGAACCAATCGGCTATCAGCGGGTTCGTCCAACCACCTGGAAAGGAAGAAAACTCGTGATTGGAACACTTAGAAAAAGTAAAGATGGTTTGTTTAAGATTTCGTATTATATGTACATACAGGGTGTTGCTGTAATGGCTACATTAAATGAACACACGGGTAGTGCTACTTGTCAGTAATCATAAAAAAATATATCCTAAAGCTAAAGTCCATTTTTTGTGCCAAGCACTAACCGTGTGTTCATTGAATGTCGCCATTACAACAACACCCTGTATTGATATTTAGGCTAGTTTGAAACCGATATAGTCATGCATTGGAATGCTACATTCACCTTTACCTTGAGCTAGAAAAGATTAGGGATCCTTACTAAAACTTAAGTAACGTAACCCAAGGTGTAAAAAAGTACCCATGCGAAGCCGGGACGGGCCGCTAGTGTATAGTAATGTCATTTTCTATAATCATAGCTGGAATGGTTGTATCTCTTTGGCCCCGCTGGTTCTCTTGCAAGACCTTACCAGCAATTACTAAGTCATACCTAGGTCCTGCAGCCTCTGCGGCAGGTCCCAGTGGTACAACGTGACGACAGGTTCAATGCCCTTCTCCAGGAGTCCGTCTATCAGCTCGTTGTAGTACCTTTTCCCATCTTCACTGATCTTGTTTGAGAAACCAGTAGGCAGTAGACGCGACCAGGCGATTGAGAATCTAGAATACCAACAAACACTTGTCACATCTTTTTTATTCAACAACAACAATATAAGTCTATATCAGTCCACTGCTGGACATAGGCCTCCCCTAATAAGAAGAGGGATATGCCCAAAATTCCCACGCTGAGCATGCAATTTCGGGATTGTAGGGCCAAGCATTTCGCACTGCCGATGCTGTCAGCGAATTTAGCTGTGCCGGTGTTAGGCTGTGTTATGTCGCAATCAGCCGGCCTTCAGAGCCTCATTTGTTTGTGAGCTAGATTCACTACGAGCAGGTGAGGTTGGCTTAGCGATGTGCTTTTTTAACGCTCGATCCGATTTTGTGGATCGTAATTGATCGTAACACCTCGATCCAATCCGCGGATCGGATCGCATGCATTTGATCCGATTTTCAAAAGATCGATCCAAAAATAAAAAATAAAAATTCAATGTAGGTAAAGTACAAATATAAAGTAAAAGTTTAAATTTGAAACAATACAAACCAAAGTTTTAGATCTACTTTGACTTTAAAGTGATTATGTCTTATATGGTCTGAAAACCGTAACATTTGGAATACGATCCGATTTTAATGGAGTTGTATCGATCCACGGATCGGATCGCATGGATTCAATCCGATCCGAAAATCGATCGGATCGTATGCCCACGATCCGATCTATGAAAAAATCGGATCGGATCGGCAAATCCCTAGGTTGGCTCGAGCTCCGAAGGTGGTTGAAACCTCAAAGCAGTTAAGTTCCATAATTGCATGCAATTTACGCAGCTTTGAGCTTTGTCAAACACTGACATAAACAGATCCGTAAGAAGATAACTTAATTGCTTTCTGGATGTTTAAATTTCCTTTAGCATGTTATAAAATGTTCTCCGACGCGCGCCGGAAAGTGTGAATCATACCTTAAAATGCCCTAAAAGATTGTAAAAGCGTGCGCATGTTTTGCCAGTTTCACGGCAATCGGCATACAAATTAAAGTCAACAAGTATATATTAATGCCTTAATTTAAATAAATTTACATGCATTTGTATTCAATTCCTAATTTCAATAAATATTTTCACGTAAATAAAATATCGCCTCAACCCTCACCATACCGGTATATTTTTCTGAGCTAAATATTTATTCTTCAGGGACTCGGCGTAGAATATTCTACCGAAAATGCTCGTAGCATACAGCCCACCTTTTTGTTACATTTGTGCAATAAAGTATTAATTAATAAATAAATGTTTCACAACAGCGGCCTACTTTTGATTTTGCCACTCGCCTCGATCCTGCGCTGTTCTGAACCAGGTGCCGACGGTTTTTCTAATATCGTCAACCCATCTCGATGAAGGACTTCCCCTATTCCTGTAACCAACTCTCGGCCACCACTCGGTCAGCGCTCTGGTCCACCGGTCGTCACTCCTTCTAGCCAAGTGTCCTGCCCAACTCCACTTGAGTCCCAATATCCGCTCGCTGACGTCCTGAACCTTTGTAGATATGCTTGTGGAATTCGGTATTACAATTCTATTTGTTATCCATTATCATTACAATTAATATATTCAAAATTCACTCATACAATTAAGAAGTAGGTAGGTAGATATGTAAGTCATTATTCAGTATATTTATTGCAGCCAAGTTCTATGATAACATGGTAGTTTTGAAAACTTGTATCATATAAGTACTTACTTAAGACTTTGTGTACTTTACTCTATAATTACTCTATATTTTTGTGTGTTTTACTCTATAATTACTTTTATTATTAGCATATAAACTAATGGACAATGCCCATATACTCATACAGCATTATTAAATAAACTGGATTATATAGTAAATTATTATGTATTAATTATTAAAAACTATTTACTCCTTAAAGTATTGACGATATTATACAATTCTACTTTTGTTAGGTTTTATGCTATTTTATGACTTAGAAAGAATTATATTCTATTCTTTTCTAAAGTAAATATACTTTTAAATAACGGTAATGAAGCTGTTTGACTGATCGACCGACTGGCTGACTAATACTAATAATATTTATCCTTAGGTAAAACTAAGTCAACATTTTTAGCAATTTGGCAAGCCTATTTAAGCCTCCGGCACAGACTTCGGCCAGATGGAGTGAGGATCTGCGAAAGGGTGCTGGCAGTGTAGCTAGTTAGTAGCTGGGTACAGCTAGTGGCACGTACCTAAATTTAGCGCTGAACGAAACTTCTGCGCATGGGTCTCTCGCTCTCTCTCGCCTTTAGCTCCCATATTATATTTACTTTTGACTTCTCCGCAATAACGCTAGAGTTTAGTGCCGCTACTTGTTCGTTGACCCGAGGGCAGGATGTCTCTCTCTGTCCTCAGTTCGACGCTGGACATAGAATAGAATATGGATAAGGGGAGGCTGCAGTATACTGCTATATGCTGATGACGATGATGATAATGACATTATCTACTCACTCATAACCTTAACTGGCTAGAATCAAGCAGTTCCTACCTGTAGAAATGAGCTCCAATCTCCTGGATCATCTCAATATCCCTCCTCCATTGGTGATAGGAGTCGCACGCCACATCACCATTACTTCCATCGGCTATTGCACCCGGGTTCACGTGCGTCAGCCTATCCCAGATGTTCTCACTTTTGTCTGGAATTCAAAAGCATTAGATAATATTTTATTATGTAAGTAAAGAATATTATTATAGTGGAAGCCCGCTGGCCGGGTTAGACTAGCGCAGGATCGCGGTGGATGGCACATATGGAGGGAGATCTTACTATACCTATCCAGCAGTGGGTGAAAGCTGGATGTGGATGATGATGATGATGATGATGATTATAAAGGAATAGAATTGCGAATTGCTCGTTCTTCGAGAAGAAGCCCCACAGGAAGTGGACATGGCGTAGCCCCGACACTGTGACCAAAAACGAGATCGACTTCATCATGACGGATAAAAGGCACATATTTAGAGAGGTCTCCGTGATCAACAGGTTCAACACCGGATCTGATCACAGACTTGTCCGAGGCTCCCTGAATATCAATCTAAAGCTGGAAAGAAACCACCTGATGAAGTCCACGCTCCGACCCAATCTACTCCAGATCATGGCGGGCACCGAGAAGATTCAGAAGCTTCTCGGTGACAGATTCGTTGCTGTGGAACCTACCGATGACGTTGATGAGGCCCTACAAAACGTGGTTGGAACGTTAAGAAGAAGTCCAAACTCACGGATGAGTCTCTTCGGCTGATGACAAAAAGACGGGAAACCACTCAGGCCACTCCGTCAGAGAGGTCAGACCTGAACAAGCGAATTGCGAAGATGATACGGCGCGACCTTCGGAGCTCCAATACACGCCTCATTGAAAAGGCAATAGAGCGAAACCGAGGGTCCAAAGTATTCACTCAGCAGGTTTGCAGGAGCCACCTGACGAAGTTAACGACACACGATGGCCGAACCGTCTTGTCAAAGCCGGAGGTATTATCTGAGATAGAGGACTTTTATGGCCGACTGTATGCGGCACATGCTCCTTGCCCCCAACGTAGCAGCCACGATTCTCGAGCCACCCTCACCCGCCACTATACCGACGACCTGCCAGAGATCAGCCAAGACGAGGTCGTACTGGCTCTGAGACAGCTTAAAAATGGAAAAGCCCCCGGTGAAGACGGTGTTACTTCGGAACTTCTGAAGGCAGGAGGAGCTCCTGTTGTGCAGGAGCTGCAGAACTTCTTCAACTCCGTCCTTCACTGTGGGAGAACTCCAAAGGCGTGGAATGAGAGCTTGGTGGTTCTGTTTTTTAAGAAGGGAGATAGGACGCTTCTTAAAAATTACAGACCCATCTCGCTCTTGAGTCACATCTATAAGCTGTTCTCTCCGGTTATTACAAATCGTCTCGCCAGAAGACTCGATGAGTTCCAGCCACCGGAGCAGGCCGGGTTTCGCGGAGGATATGGTACCATAGACCACATTCACACAGTGAGGCAGATAATACAGAAGTCCGAAGAGTATAATCAGCCCCTGTGTCTGGCGTATGTGGACTATGAGAAAGCCTTTGACTCTGTTGAAACCTGGGCTGTCCTGGAATCCTTGCAGTGATGCCAAGTGGACTATCGTTATATCGAAGTGTTGAGATGTCTGTACGAAGCCGCCACTATGAGTGTCCGAGTACAGGACCAGCAGTCTAAACCCATCCAACTGCGCCGCGGAGTCTGACAGGGAGATGTCATATCTCCGAAACTGTTCACAAGCGCGTTGGAGGATATGTTTAAGACGCTGGACTGGAAAGGTATGGGCATAAACATAAACGGCGAGCACATCTCACACTTGCGATTCGCTGATGACATAGTCCTAATGGCGGAGTCGCTGGAGGAGCTGCAACAGATGCTGGACGGCCTAGCATCAGCCTCGCGAAAGATAGGTCTCGGCATGAATTTGGACAAGACCAAAGTTATGGTCAATGACCGCATTGATCCGAGTCCTGTCGTCGTTAATGGACACCTTCTTGAAGTTGTTTCGGCGTATACATACCTCGGGCAGATATTGCAGTTGGGTAGAAACAACTTCGAGAAGGAGGCCAAGAGGAGGATTCAGCTGGGTTGGGCAGCATTTGGAAACCTACGTCGAGTTTTCTCGTCACCCATACCGCAATGTTTGAAAACAAAAGTTTTCAATCAGTGCGTCCTACCCGTCATGACATACGGAGCCGAAACGTGGACACTCACAGAACGGCTAGTCCACCAGTTTAAAGTCGCTCAGGGAGCTATGGAACGAGCTATGCTCGGGGTTTCTCTGAAGGATAAAACCCGTAACGAGTTTATCCGACATAGAACTAAAGTTGTCGACATAGCTCAGAGAATTAGCAAGCTGAAGTGGCAGTGGGCTGGCCATATCTGCCGGAGAACCGATAACCGTTGGGGTAAACGAATTCTTGAGTGGAGACGCGGCTCGGCAAACGTAGTGTAGGACGCCCTCCGGCCAGGTGGGGTGACGATCTGCGAAAGGCTGCTGGTAGAAGCTGGATGTGTCGAGCTCAGGATAGGGCGCAATGGCGCTCATTAGGGGAGGCCTATGTCCAGCAGTGGACTGCTATAGGCTGATGATGATGATGATGAGAATTGCGATTACGATTTGCCAAACACGTCTCACTGCTGGGCAAAGGCGCCCGAACCCTCCAGCGTCAGCATCTCGATCTCGAGCTAATTGTAAGTCGGCTAAGCCAGCATATTGTACTCAATGCCAAAGAGCTGAAAATATGTGTGAAAAGTGGCTTATTTTTTATAGCATCGATCTATTTGCATTTTTAAGACCACACCTAGAGAAAACATCTTCGTAGTAATCGAAGATAAGATAAAACTTATCTCAATTTCGATTACGTAAGTGAAGGTGGTAAAAGATTAGGAAAACTTAAAATATTCGCTTAGGTATTGTTGCATCCAGCTCCAATGATATTACTGTAATATAATGATTATTTCTTTAATGTTTCTTATTATTTTTATCAGCCTTTCATGTTCCACTGCTGGGCAAAGGCCTCCCCCATATTCATCCCTCTCCTGTGCTAAGATGGTCCAGTCGGCACAGCATTTAGCGAGCTCGTGCCTCCATCTTGCGGCCTGCCGCGATGTTTTGTAATATATTTTAATAATATATTCCTATAACAATATATACCTGTAGAAATATAAGTGGTAACGGTAGGTACCTACACTTCTTGTAGGTTAAGAACTCAAGCACACTGCACTGAGTGGAAATCTGCCCGCAGTTATGTGTGCGATATTGCCAACCCAAAATAGAGACTTTGATGCCAGTTTCCTCACCACAGATGTTCCACGCCCCTTCCACTTGGTACGCTGCTGATGCCACTCCAAATTTGAACCCTGGGGGGAAGCTCAGGTCCTCAGCACAGACTACACTGACAGCAGTCAGGGACGCGCTGGAAATATTAAAAGGTATATGAAGCTGGTCTACTTTGGGTACGGTTAGTAGGAGTTAGAAAATGCTGGAATTCGCTGGAAGAGGCCTTTGTGTCCAAAGACACGCTACTCAAGTGATAACCTATTGATATAACAATCTATCTACTAAAAACCTACACTTTGAGAAGTAAATAAAGGCTTTGAAATTGAAATTGAAGTATAAAGCGGATCTCTGCTGAGTCGAGTATTGTCAAAAACGAATTATTAAAATCTCGTGTGGCGTTGCTTGTGGTTGCACTCCTCTGAAACTGAATTTTATAATTTTTATACATATTTGGTAGGTTGTGAGAATATATCGCAAAGTTTATTTGATTAACCGAACATTCACATTGGCTATTCGTTGATAAGCTATCCACCTGGATCGATTTGGCAATGTTTTTTTTGTATTAATTAATATAAGGTTTTTTTTATTTCGAACAAGGTTTATAAACAAAAAATCGGAAAATTTGATATTACGAGAAAAAATTTAGTGCTCTGAAATCATAAATCAAATAAATTTATTTGCAAACTTCGGTAATATAGATAAGTTGCTTACTAGACAGTTATGGAAATAGATGATAGATAGACAAACTCCAGAATTGTGTCCTATTAAAGAGTTTTATTTTAACTTTAAAGATAAGAAGTATAACTCAGAATCAGCACCGTTCTGCCAGTAGTATATGAACGAATGTAATTCAATTTCAATTCAATATATGAATGAATTTGGTTACGCTTGACAATTAATTGCCAGCATGCTAGTTGCCATAGCTGGCAGGTTTACCTAACACCACTTCTTTGCAATCTAGTCAATGATAATTTATTTAAATTAAAATTTTAACAGCATATCTTCTCCAGTTCAACGTACGTTAACCTTGGTATGTGTAACGAAAGCAAAATATTAAATATATTTTGCACCAAAATTCTCTGCTTCCGTATCACTTCTCCCTTATCCATGCTCCATGTTTATGTGCACTAGATATAGGTAGCTATTGTTGCTCTCTTCTTTGCAAATTTATTATTTCCTCTTTCTTTTTTTGTAGATTTCAAATTATCATTATTCTCTTTTTAATCTTCTCCCAATACCCAAATGTTTGCTGTAAGAAAACTCTTTCAGGGTTGTTTGTTTTTGTTTTAAAAGGTCTTTATTTAACAATAAACTTTACAACAAAATGTAAGTTAGACACGGTCTAACACATTGCAACACGATATGTTTGAGTGACAGCACAGGCTACACATGGCCTTTAAAAGTCTTTTAATAAAATTACTATTTATGAGTACTTATACCTACTTGTTGAATCTAAGATATAACATTCAGCACTAATAACATTTAACCGGTAGACAAAAGGGTATGCGAACTTTGAGCCAGAGCCCACAATTTTTAACTATGGGTTAAGCTCGTCTTTGCACGTAGCATTTAAGTAAATTTATTCCTATATTATGTTTTCGTGTACAATTATAATTTAATTGGTGGTAGTTATTAAATAATTATTTTATTATTTACTAGCTTATGCCCGCGACTTTGTATGCATGAGTATTTCTTTCTATTGCGTGATTTTACATAGGGAATAAAATTGTGTATGGAACGCCTTTGTTTTCACAAAGGCGTTCCATACACAATTTTATTCCCTTTTAGCCCCTGTGTTTTTTTTATGTAGGTATATAGTTATCTTGGGCTAGGTATCCTCGCAGGCCTCCCCAGAACACCCTGCCAAAGTTTCCTTACAATATTAGCAATTTAAATTGTGGGAATAAAATTTTAAGTGTAGCAAAAGTTGATAATCGAGTTCATAAATGGATCAAATGTTTAGAAATGTTTAGGCACATTATATGCAAGTCAACCTCACCTGCCCGTCGTGCACCCTGCTAACTAACAAACGGGGCTCTGGCGGCCGGCTGATTGCGGCATAGCGCAGTAAATCCCCTGGCCGTCGACGGGCAGCAGCGTCGGCTGTGCGAGAAGCCATGTTCTGTTCCCCAACCCGCATGCCCAGCGTGGGGATTATTGGAATATCCCCCTTCTTATAGCGGAGGCCTATTGTCCAGCAGTGGACTGAATACATGTTTTGTTGTTGTTGTTGTTATATACGGCGTATCCAAAAATTCAACAGGGAGTCGATATGTTGATTAGGCGACGAAATAAAAATAACGCTCTCTATAAAGATATTACATTTAAAAAAAACTTTGAATGAGACGCTTTAATATATGTTTTGATAGTTTAGTTTTTAGGTGGTGACCTAATCATAATCATAATCTTTAGGCCCAGGCCACATCTATATGGCGTCGTGCGCGGACATTGCACGGGCGCCATTCAAATTTCAAACAAGGGAAATGGAAATAAAGCACAATTTAGGACACACAGTATGTCTATGCTCGGACGTGGTTAAGACACTGCCTATAAACTGTAACAAAAAAAAAAAAAAAAAAATACGACGCGTCATAATCACGTCAATCATAAAATGTGCTTTATTTCCATGTATTTTGTGTGAAATTTGAATGAATTAGGAAACCGCCGGTGCCATGTCCGCGCCCGGCGCCATACAGATGGAGCCTGTATTGTTTCATGTGGTAGGTACAGATTTTTTTCTTTCCTGCACGCAAATCATCTTGTATATACCTACGTAAGTCCACCTTGTATACCTGTTTTTCGAACATAAATACTAAGTGCACCTCAAATTCCTTCATCAACACGAAAAGAGCTGATAATCTTCGAACTGATTTTCAGTTGTGCAGCTTATCATAGGTAAAACACACATCCAAGTCGCAGCTTTGGCATAAAAAAAATCCTAATAGGTTTATGATGCCAAAGACAAACTGTGTCCGACTCCCTCATAAACAATGTTAAAGAATCTGGTGTAGTTGAATGTAAAGACGTTAAAAAGCCATGCAGAGTTTCTTGTCAATTCTCCTCTGTAATTGGCCGCGTTACGAATTGGTGCAAATTAAAAACATTACGATTTTAAGTGTTTCAGGTTCCAACTGGATAAATCTATTTTAATTTTGAAAACAGATCACTTCTACACACGTTAAACTTATATTATAACAACCCACTATTTGCGTTGAGGCTTAAAAACACTTTTCCTACCTTCTCAAATACTACAAAAATATAAATTACCTCACCAAAATAACGACTGTCCCACGTAAAACCATTTTGTCAACTAGATTACTAAACCAAATTATTTCTTTACAAATAACATCTAGTTACACATAATACCTACTAAATTGAGCAGTTAGGTATACTAGGTTGATTGTTTATCAGCCTTGCCAACTTAAAAATATTTTTGACCGATAAATCATTATCCGAAGATTTATCATTTGGATAACGTTTGGACGTACCCAAACGTTATCCAAATCCTAGGCAGGTACCTAACGTACTTACGTACGTAATGTTATCAACCACCTGTGGTTCATCATCAGTCTATAGCAGTCCACTGCTGGACAAAGCCCCCCCCCCTTCCCACCCCCCCTCAGTCATGAGCGCCATTACCATGATGCACCCCTCTCTTGAGGGCAATTTGTGCGATTTTACTTATCTTCCAGATAATTAGTTCTTGGCAAAACAAACTTTTATTTTTTATTCATGGATATTTTACTTGTATTTGACTATAATGAAAATCATTCACCTATCGAAATATTCGGTTTCTAATATATGGGGGCGTATGCGCTGTAACCAGTGGCGTATTTAGAAATTTAGCGCCCCGAGCCTGTAAGGTTTGCTGCCCTATAAATGAATAGAAAAAATCATAAATCCTACATATATCCTTTATAATTGATAGAGCAAGGTAAGTGCATTACTTATAGAAACAAGGGCAGAAAAACCAGCGAGCGTAGCGAGTCGCGAAATTGTTGGTGTCAATAGAAACAAGACAAAAAAAAGGTGGCAATTTTTTTTTGAACTTTTGTAACTGTAACAATAGTCGCAGAAACGAAGTCGGCGAGCAGAGCGAGCCGCGATTTTTTTGATATCTAACTAACGCTGTTGTATTCTACTTCATCTTTATTGCAAACTGCAGCCTCATAAATTAACGAAAAAAAAAACAAAAATCTTACTAATTATAATGGTTTCACGTTTATGAAAATAAAGGGGCCTAAATAGGGCTAACTACTCAGTGCATCCCAAATGCAGAAAAATGCAGTGCAGAGAAATGCAGTAAAACCGGCAAGCGTAGCGAGCCGAGAAATTTTAGGTGTTCAGTAGAAACAAGGCAAAGAAAATACAACAAGTTGGTCAGAATTTTAGTGCGTATTTAGGTGCCATTAAGAAATAAAAGGTGACAACAAAATCGGCGAGTGGAGCGAGCCGCAATTTTTTTCTAGCAAAGGTGTGCCTGCATGGGGCCATGCATGGTCTGGCACAAAAATAAGGGGGCGAAAGCGCACAAAATGACCAGCCTAGATTTGAATCTAGTCTGGTTATTTTTGCTAATAATTACTTAACACTACCATATTGATCCAAAACTTGATTTCTGCGCCCCCCAGACAAGAAACATACGATGTACCTCTGGATATCAACCTAATAATTAATGAATACTACCATGCATGATCCAAAACTTGGTCGTTTTCTGGTCATTTCTGCGCACCCTTAACCTGGACGCCGGTTGCACCACCCTATTAACGGCACTGGAGTAAACAAAGACAAAACCATAAGCTGCAAACTATTGCTATTGTATTGTTCAAATGACGTTTCAAAGTGTACTATACAGTTCCTACTGAATAAATGAATTTTGAGTTTGAGTTTGAGTTTGAGTTATGATGTCATCAAATTTAATGAGTTTATTATATTAGGCTCTTTTAAATTTCTTCGGGCATATAAATAAAAGCTGCCGCCCAATACGACCCTGGCTGTGACATTCTGAATTATAGTTTTTTAAATGATTTAAATCCATAAAGAAATGAAGAAGTTAGTTACAAGTTTCATTTTTGGCTATTTTGAAACGCGCGCTTGAAACTACGTTGATGACTTCACACATCGCTTACCACGTCCTCGGGCTTGGCTTGACTAGGGTTGCCAACTTTTTCGGTTGCAATATTATGGAAATTTTGTCCATTATGAATGATGAAAACCAAGTATTATTGAAACAAGTGGCTAGCCGCGTCGGCGAGCGGAGTGAGCCACGTGGGTGAGTGGAGTGAGCCGCGAATTTTGAAGTTTAACCAACAAGACATGAATAATAAATGTAGTAGGTACCTATTTAGGCAATATGTAAATGTAGAAAATGTAGGCGGCGAGCAGAGCGAGCCGTGAAATTTTTCAAGAAAATATGTCAGTACCAAGCTAGGTAGGTATAATAATAATTATGATTATTAACAAAACATGATAAAGAAAACAGCTATTTTATATATTTATAGGAAATTTCAAAAGCAAACGTTAGCAACGAAGTCCGCGAGCGAAGCGAGCCTCAAAAATTTTAGTTTTTGTTTATATTAATATCAAAAATCACCAAGATCCAAAGGTACATCAATCTAAAAAAATTAAAAAGTAGGTAATGAGAAGAGATTACAAAACTAGAGTGATGAACAAGCGTGGTTTAAACGGCTGCAAAGATATATTTGACGTGAGTAGGAGCTCTAATAGAGATAGGCGACGTTTGACTTAAAATAAGAGATCCCAAACCATATTTTTTATGAACTTGCAATGTTGAATTTTTGTATTTTGAATGACGTCCAACGTGTAGAGGTACTTCTTGCGCGTGGTTTTTTAGATTACTGCACTAAAAACTTTGTATCTTGGTCATTTTTGATACTATTATAAAAACAAAAACACAGTACACAGTAATACTAGTTATTCATATTTTGACAGTAAGTAATTCGTATAATTTCCAAAAAAAACACGATTTAAAAAAACCCGAGCAAAGCTCGTCGGTCGTCCAGGTATTTTATTTAACCATTTCCTTTTTCAAATAACATTGGCAAGTCAAGATACAGCAAATAATATTTCTTATACCTAATGGAACAACAGACAGCACCTTAAAAAAAACTGATATGTAGGGTAGACAGATTTTTTTTTCAATTTCTATCAAAAATCATAATGATTTTTTTAAACTCCTTTATTTGAAGTCTTGTCATTCCTAATGGTAGTAGGTAATGGTTTCGACCAACTAGGATCTTAATACAATTTACATTTACATTTGGAAGAAAGAACACTCATTTTATTAACCGACTTCAAAAAAAAGGAGGAGGTTCTCAATTCGGTTGTATTTTTTTTTTTTTTTATGTTTGTTAGCTCATAACTCTGTCATTTATGAACCGATTTGGAAAATTCTTTTTAAGTTTTTTTTATAAGTAAGTAAGATAAACGTATACGGCTCTATGGGACATCTCACACACGGTCAACTGATCCCAAACTAGGCCGAGCCTGTACTATGTACCAGAGACATAAACATACATGATACGTATAAAACACCCAGACACAGAACAAACATTCATGTTCATCACACAAATGTTTGTCCTGGGCGGGAATCGAACCCGCGACCTGCACCTCTGAAGGCAGAGTTACTACCAACTGAGCTATGAGGCCAGTCAATTCCGCGGGTTCTCCGCGAGCGGACACTAGTATGAATAAAACTAAATTAGTATCATTTTAATTTTATTTTTATAACTAATAAGTTTATTTTATTTTACACCATTGCAATGAATATTAGTGTCGACTTCTAACGAGTTAGCTTTGATAACGTTAGAGTAGAAGGCGGCTGAGGACCGCGGAGTGCGCGTGCGATTCCGCGACTCGAAGTCAACCTCGTAGAGACCAAACTTTGACCTGGGAAAATAAGTTACGCATTTAGATGATAAAAATATTAAGGTAAATGATAAAAGAAATGATAACCGTTGGGGTAAACGAGTTCTTGAGTGGAGACCGCGGCTTTGTAAACGTAGTGTAGGACGCCCTCCGGCCAGGTGGAGTGAATCGTCACTGTCCTGAGCTCGACGCATTCAGCTACTACCAGCAGCCTTTCGCAGATTGCTGCGTCGAGCTCAGGACAGGGCGCAATGGCGCTCATTAGGGGAAGCCTATGTCCAGCAGTGGACTGCTATTGGTATGCTGATGATGATTTAGACAAATAATTATTCAAATATTTGTTTTATTACTTTAATTAGTGGGTGCCCCGAGACGGGCCGAACTATAGGACATTCTTTCTCAGTGCTCACTTCTAAGCAAGCTTAGTACCTAGGTTCCCAACAATCCCCAACCACTTATATGCAACGAAAGTCACCATGCAAAATCCAAGGTCTCTAGGACCGGGTTTAGGCTGTGCGTTGATAGTCTTTATGCCAGGTATACCTACACGTTACAATATACCTACCTGCGCAAGTATACTTGGGCGTGTATTGGAAGAAATCTGTGCAAAAATCATTCAACACACAGGCATTAGACTTTTAACTGGTACTGGGCCCTTATCCCCTTTGACCAAACGCAAACGTAACGCGTTTACGTTATTGCTGAACCTTTGTATGACTATAGTTATGCAAAATAGCAAACCTTCAAGGCCTAGAAAATACCAATCCAAAGGTTCAGCAATAAAAAAAAAGCAAATTATATCACGTATTCTTACCAAAAAACTTGTACCAATGTGATCCATTTTGGTGCAAATCTTTTGGTAGGAAAACGTGTTGGGTTCAACATGATATTCTTGCTGAACCTTTGTATTATTATTTTCTAGGCCGTGAAGGTTTGCTATTTTTCATAACTACATTCAGTGATTTTATAACTTCAAAAATGTTGAATAGTGCGTGCGAGAAAGAGGTTTGACATTTATTGTCGCCTTAACATGAGCCCGCCATGGCGTGTTTTGGAAACGCGTTTGTGTTTGAAGCATGTTACGACGTCACACGTTATCGTCAAGGAATCTTTGGTGTCATAGAGAATAAGGGCCCTGGTATTCATTTGATATTTATTTATTGTCACGCTTGGCAGATGGTTTGGTGATTAAGTTACGTTTCGCCCACCTTGGTAATTACACCAACTCGTAGTATTTAATTAGGAATTATCCTTCAATATCCTACGATTTCCATGGGAGCAAACAGCATGGTATCTTTGTTCCAGCAAAAAACTTTGATTAGATTACTTACGAATATCCATCCATCCATTCGAAATTGTCCATCAATGTCCATGCAGTGTACCCGGTCACATTCACTTTATCCTCTTTGATAGAGAGCAGCACCTGAAACACACAATAGTGAGATATTGAGAGATTTTCACTAAACTAAGGAGCTAAACTAAACTAGTTTTATAGGAGCTGTCTCATTCTGAATCAAGATTCTCATTACACCGCGCCGTGTCCGGACCAGGCCGTGTACGTGGCCTGGACGAAGCACGGATTTGACACGTAACATAGTTTTTGAATGAAACAGTAGGGGACGGGGCGGGTCCGTGCAACAGCCGTGGTGTAGACGAGCGTCGTCCGGGCCCGGACGGGACACGGGACACGGTACACGGATCATGCACTGTGTAGTATAAATTGTTTTTATACAAAATATAGGTATGTAACGTTTCAAATCCGTGCCCCGTCCGGGCCACGTACACGGCACGCCCCAGGCACGGCCCGGTCTGATGAGAATCATCCCTTACTCGTTTGATACAACTTCTCGCACCGCCCTGATGCTGCTGCCCGTCGGCGGCCAGGGGAATTAGCTATGCTGGTGTTAGGCTGCGCTATGACGCAATCAGCCGGCCGCCAGAGCCTCGTTTATTAGTTTTCAGGGTGCGCCACGTGCAGGTGAGGTTGGCTTGAGTTCCAAGGATGGAGGTTAGTTATCCTTTGTCATCCCATAGGCGCAATAATAGGTAGGTACCTGTTTAATATGAGGAAGAAGACCTAAGTAGGTACCTGCTTTAGATATTTCACGTAGAAGTCGATCCTGTCGAAATCGTCTAGCCCGCCAGTGTTGGGGTAACCGTTCTCAGTGATGATGAACTTGATGTCTCCATACTGCTTCTTCAACCAGGCCAGCTGTCGTCGTATTCCTTCAGGGTTTTTCTGCGCAGATAATTACTAAATTATTTACACTAAGTTTGCCTAGTTAGTTATTGTTATTTATTATACAATGCATCGTGTCAATATTCTTTATTAGAGTCCTTTTCCAAACACAAAGACTTAAAGAGCGGCACGAAAGTCTAGAGCTGACCGTTATTGCGCAGAAGTCTGCAGTAAGGTATCATATGGGAGCTAGAGGCGAGAGAGAGCGAGAGACCCATGCGCAGACGTTTCGTTCACCGCTAGACCTAAACGCCTTACACACCTTCCAGCTTGCTGTACAGCCGGCAGAGCACATCCAAGGACGTCGTGCTGGACTTGAGCATTATTGAGTAAATAATAATAATTATTGATATACACACGGTCGTTTTGCATCGTGCATCCAGCACGACGTCTTTAGATGCCCTCTGCGTGCTGTACATCATGCTGGATGGTGTGTAAGGCGTTTTACGTGCAGCTAGCTGTACCTATGTACTTAATTCATGTACCTAGGTAGTTATAGGTAGGGCAGATGACCCGGTTGTGGCCACCGACCCATTTTTGGCCATTTGAGACTTCAAAACGTTGTAATTAAGGCATAGACAAATAAGAAACTTTCTATTTCTGGTCTTTAAAATATTGAGTTATGTCAAAACTAAATCCGGTGACAGTTGTAATGTGTCTAACTTTATTCTCGATTTTGGCGCTATTTTTGTAGACAGTCGTGAAATGTGCTGACATCTTAGCAAAATCAATAACACGAGCGGGTGCGTAATCAGTAGTTAACTTTGTAATCTTTGTTTATTTTTTTAGATGTTTATGTTTATAATCAATAAAAAATATATTGTCTACATGGAAATAAAGGTATTTTGTCACCATATATTTAAGAAGTGACGTATAACCAGGTGGCCACTAATGGAGCCAAAATTATATAAATTCTCCGTTTCTGGCCACATGGCTGGCCAGAAGTGGGGCTCCTACGTGCGCTACTTTTGGCCATGTGACTGTCTGTAACGATATTTTCTGATGATTTTCAGACTTACAACAAAATGCCTTCACTAATGGAGGCCTTTACAAAATTATCACAATGATGTTATCCACCAAAAATACTTTTCGAAGGCCAGAAAGAGCAGATATGACAACTAACCAAGTCAAACCTATAATAAATGATATTTTAAGTTGTTATGAATAATTTTCAAGACTGACTTTTGAACTTGGCACCCATTTAGATCTCACTTCTATTGTTGTTGAGGACAACAACCAAGGCATAACATTGAACTTGGCTCTCATTTTACATATATGTTTTGATAGGATATCATTACTTTTTGTATAACTATAATCAAAATATTGCCTACCTACTACCTACTTATTAAAAGAATTGTAATAACGATTTAACTACAAATATAATAAGTCCTTTTTTTTTGTAAAAAAAATATGAATTTAAAGGAGAAATCGCAATCTTATAGGTCAGGTGGTATCGAGAGACAACTGGACAGACCGGACGATTTTTGGACGTTAATATCTAAAACTCATAAAAATTTGGCAGTTTCTACTTTTTTCCTTTGGATTCATCCAACTACCTTTCTGGATGCCAAATTTGAACTTTCTAGGTCGTCTGTAACTGGGTTAGAATTTTGATTTACAGGTCAGACATTTTTGGACGTTAATATAAAAAATAATTAAAAATACTAGATTCTGATTTTTTCCTTTGTATTCACCCAACTACCTATCTGGATGCCAAATTTGAATTTTCTAGGCCATCTAGAACTGGGATAGAATTTTGATCTATCAGTTAGTCGGTGATAAAAATAAAAAATTACAGGTTTCTGATTCTTTTTTTGTATTTTCCAACTATCTGGATGCCAAATTTGAACTCTAGGTCATCTAGAAGTGGGAAATCATTTTTATCTATAGGTCAGTCAGTGATAAAAATGAAGATTTTTGGACGTTAATATTTAAATAACCGTTTGAGGTGTGTTTATGAAATTTAAAACACATATGTATCTTGTCAGTCTCAATATATGAGCCAAATTTACATGTTTATGTGAAATAGTTTTTGAGTTATGAGGGGGTCAAAAGTGCTGCTCGCTAGTTCTGTTAGCTTGAACTTGGCTTTGACACACTACCGCGTGTCTAGATATTTGACATCAATCGATCTAAAAAACTAACAAAGGTTGTGAATGTTTTGCAATTTAGTAATAAATACTCGATTACTTTGAAAAAATCTATGTTTTATTTTTATGGCCAGAAGTGGCACATGAGGTGGCCAGAAATGGGGTAAATCTGGCCAGAAATGGCACAAAATCGCTTTTTTTTGTTTATTGTTGTATAAATTTGTCTATTGTATGTTCTAAATAAATAAAGTTTTCATACACAAGAACAATATATCTCTGATGCATTTATACAAAAATCATATCCTTGATAACAATATCTACAGATTACGACGGCCTCAAAGTTGACAAAACCCTTAAAATGGCCAAAACCGGGTCACCTGCCCTACCTATCACTAGATGACACGGTGAACTTCGTACAACCAAATTTATTTGCAATCCGAAGTGGCAATTCCTATACAAATGGGAGGCCATGTACAGCTTTAGAACTTAGATAGATTCTGGCAGAATGATGAACTAAGGTATTTATTTCTTTGGAGAAAAAAATGGTCGATATTGAGACGCTCATTTTTAGCGGCAACTAATTGTTCAAGATGAATGGTCAATCTTGACAAGAGTATTTTAACACTGATGGCTATTTAGGTGATTTGTAATGTAGATATGTATTTTTTAACGTTATTTATTACTTCGTTTTGAAATGATTAATCTTCATGATATGAACCATAACTGGTTCATTTTTGTTCTGAAACTCTTTTCAGATTCTAAGTACCTTTTATGACTGTCATGTGAATGTGATGTAGACTTCTACAGACATGATGATTATGATGATAGGTTTCTTACATAAAACCAGAATGATTGAGTAGTCTCCCAACTAGGGTCCATGCTTAGCTTTCCATTCAGATCTGGGGCGTCTGTCAGCGGCCAGGTCCCTAGGACCTCCCCCTCTCTCGCGCGGCGGATGACTCTGCTGGTGTAGTGGTTCATTGCGTAGTAGTCATAGGTTCCTGAGAAGGAGAATCACACTAATATTAGCTTCAGCCCATGGCTTCGCTTGCGTGGTACCCTTTTTTATGAAACTCGAAGATGGAACAAGCACATGGCCCACCTGATGTTAAGTGGTAACCATTAGAAATATTTAAATTTGTAAGACAAAACCGGCATCTTTTTGAAATTGATAAAAGAGCCCCACTAAAAAGGAAAGTTGTGCAGAAGCCGTTGGTGGCACCAAGATACAGGTTAAAACTAGGTGATAGAAACTGCTATGCAATGTCAGTTAAGATATATAACAAGCTACCTAATGAATTAAGAGAACTAAATAATAATGAATTTAAAAATAAAATATATAATTGGCTTTGTGATGGATGTTTCTATACAATTGATGATTATCTTAATTATAGCCACACACGTATAAAAGAATCGAATATTTTGTTAATAAATTTTTAAATTTATATAATTTTGTTGACTACCTATGTTTAGTGTTAATTTTATTTATTTATTTTAGCGATTATTATATGACAATCATTGAATTTATTTTGAATTTTACCTGCATGACTGATTTAATAATAAAACTAAACATTTGCACGGCTAATAAGCTGAATATGGTGAAACTATACGTCTAATTAGCTTAAGTACCAAAATGTACCTGTATTCATGCAAATAAACATTCCATTCATTCATTCATTCATTCATTCATTCAAACCTATCACAAGGCATTGCATCGTAGATCACGTGTTTTTGGAACGCGCTCTACGATGCAATGCCTTCGTCCATAAACTTGAGGCGTGAAGATGATAAGCCTCTTGTGCCTGTAATTTCACCGGCACCCACACCCTTCAAACCGAAACAGCAATGCTGCTTCACGGCAGAAATAGGCATGGTAGTAGTAATTATCCGGACGAGCCCTCCACAAAGAACTCTACTACTTCTAAGAACTACTGCCTTTAATACAAATATAATATTCCTATAAGTTAATCCTCGGCGCAAAGCTGATACTCAAGAGGTTGCGGGTTCGATTCCCGCTGCAGGACAAATGTTTGCACGATCTGCATGTATTTGTTCCGAGTCTGGAGTATGTATCAATCAGAGCCCCAGTCTGATTGGGGTATCAATCATTTCAGTATCATTCAGTATCATACTGAGAATGATACTGTTCATTCAGTAACATGAATGAATAGTATTCATGTTACTGAAAAAAAAAAACTGTTCATTCATGACACATTATGAAAAACCATACTGAATTATGTTAATAATTCATACTGTGAACATAATGAATTATCCGAAGTTAATTTGTTCAAAGAGACTTTTCAAATCTTGTAGTTTTCCATTGAAAAACTGGCGTTAGTAAAGTTACGCCATAATTTAACTCCAAAACCTATGAGGCAGCTCTAGATCAGCTGGTTTGTTAAACCTACCCTGGTCCTATTGTAGCTCTGCCTTCATTTTAGGGCTGCCACGCACAACAGAAAGAGAAGCTTAAAGTTTAAGAGAAAAGTTTTGAATCACGTATTTTTCACTGAGATTACACGTCTTGAGAACAACCATGTTCCAAATAATCTTCGGGATACTCACCCTGTAGAGCATAGCGCTAAAAGCGATATACTCCTATCAGATGGCGTTGGTCCACCACCAGACTATATCAGTCTACTGCTGGACACAGGTCTCCCCTAACAAAGGGGGATATGCCCATAATCCCCACGCTGGGCATGGGGTTTGAGGATTGCTAGGCACAACTTCTCGCACCGTTGACGCTGCTTTCCGTCGGCCGTCAGGGGATTTAGCTGTGCCGGTTTTAGGCTGCGCTAAGCCGCAATCAGCCGACCGCCAGAGCACTGTTTTTATTACTTGAAGCGGTTATTAGGTACCTTTGATCAGCTCAATTTCCTCAGGTGTGAAAGGAGGCAGGTTCGTCTGAGCATATCCTTGTTGCTTGCTGTTGTCAGCGAGGCGCTTCTCGATCGTTGGTGGCCATCCACCTTCCTTTGAGTATATGGGGTGAGAGTACCGACCTCCCTGCAAATATAATTATCCTACTAATATTATAAATGCAAAAGTTTTTGAGTATGGATGTATGGTTGTATGGATGGATGAATGTTTGTCACTCTTTCACGCAAAAACTGCTGAACGGATTTGGATGAAACTTAGAATATACATAGTTTGTGACCAGGATTAACACATAAGCTACTTTTTATCCCGGTACCACGCGAGCGAAGCCGCGGGCGGAAGCTAGTTTATTGATATTAATACTTAACTACATCTAACCGGAGGGCGTCCTAGACTATGTTTGCCGAGACGCGGTCTCCACTCTTTTACCCCAATAGTTGACGGTTCTTCTGCAGATATGGCCTGCATACTGCCACTTCAGCTTGTTAATTCTCTGAGCTATTCCGATAACTTTAGTCGAAAATGGCGGTCAATGAGGGAGCCAGTGTCGACAGTGGATTGCTATAGGCTGATGATGATGATGATGAATACTCTTTCGTATGTGCACTAGCACAAAATATAAATAGTTACTACCTACTTGAAGATGGAACAAGCGCATGGCACTCATGTTGTGAAGTGGTGATCATTAACATTATCAAAGTATTGCATCATGTTCACGCACATACCTATGTTTTGACCGTGCCCTAACATGCAACGCCCGTCCATCATCTTAAGTGCTATAATTTCACTTGGACACCATGGCGGCGCAACCAGACGCCGCTACCAACAAAATATAGAGATATATAGGGAGAGGGCGCCACCTTGCGCGAGTAAACATTGTTTGAGAATTTGTTTTTGCTAAAATATAATTTTATGCAGTAAAATAATAAAAATGTGTAATCCTGATGTATTTTGAGTATAATAAAGTGATACTCTAACAGTTCTAGTAACAAAAACAGCGAAAATTGCATCAGAAAACTGTGCCGAAAAGTCGTGTTTTTTCATTATATAAAACTGAAACCAGTGCAGTGAAACGACATTTTGTTTCAAAAAATAAGCATGAAAATAACAGATAAATACCAATTAACCTAGTTTATGAGTGAACTCCGACACAGAAATACTTCGGTGAAACTTCAAGCAACATAACCCCAAAGTTATTGAAAAGTTTTGATCATGAATGAAATTGAAGAAAAGACGCTGTGTGCAGGATGCCACCAAAAGCTTCCAGCTAGACAGTTCCTGACTTGTGTCGCATGTAATAACAACTACGATTTGGAATGTGCAAACGTCTCCACTACACGGTTTTACGGGACCTTGACACCAGAACATAGGAAGAAATGGGAGTGTCCAGCCTGCATATGCAGAAAGCCAAAAATAGGTAATACAAATACCCCAGTGCGACTACGAGAAATTGTTAACCAATTCTCTACACCAGTAAACAACATCACCCAAAGAAAGAAGACATCAAAATCAAAAAACGAAACCTTGAGCTCCGATGAAAGTCTTCTAGGGGATACACTAAATGATGATTGCATCAACAAAGCTACAAGTGCCAACACAGAGCTAACTCTTAATAACTTAAATGAGTTGATTGTGCAACGATTAAAGGAAAATAACTCATCAATTATATCAGAACTCAAATCTACTATCCAGATGGAAATTAGTAAAGCAATCTCAACGCTTCGAGAAGATGTCAACAAGGAAACAGCAAAACTTTATAAGGAAAATGACCAAAGGATAAATGATATCAACCGAGTGAGTTCAGAAATTGAAAAATTACAAAGAGAAAATGAAAAACTTAAAAAAGAAATTGAAGAAATTACACTCGGAGTGAAAAGTGCAACCCCTAAAATTAAATATACAGTTGAAAATAACTGCAAGAAAATTGTGATTTATGGATTTGCAGAGAGACATGAAGAATCCGAGTGGGACCTACACCTTAGGCTTATTGAAATGTTCCGGGATATCCAAAACATAGATTTGATAGGGTGTATTGAAGATACTTACAGAATTGGTAAATCCAAAAACAGAAATAGGCCGCTTGTTATTGAACTTATAAGCAAAAGGATGATAAAATACATGCTGGAAAACAGGTATGCTTTTCAAGGTACTCGCTTATCAATATCAGAGTTCTTGGATGAAGAGTCCAGAAAAGATAGAAGAACCATGCTAGAAGAAATGTTCGCAGCTAGGAAAAATGGTCTGCATGCAGTTATACGAAATAACCAACTGTACATTGAAGGGAAAAAATCTAACCAAAAAAGTAACAATACAAAACACCTAATGACAAATTCAAAGGTGTATGAAGATTCAAACATGTCAAAAATGACCTCAAACCAAAAGCTTAACCAGAACAGCAACAGTGATATAAAATATGAAAACCATTCATTTCGCAACCACAGAACAACAACATAATTTCAAAGTATTATTTCAAAACATGCAAAGTTTAAATAATAAACAACATCTTTTAACAGCTCACGCAGACCAAGCCCATTATCAAGCTATTGGAATATCTGAATCATGGTTAACAAAAGATAACAAAGATTTAATTCAAGTAAATGGTTATAAAATAGCTGCCTCTTACTGCCGAACATCCCAGAAAGGTGGTGGTGTATGCAACCTGATCCAAGAACATATTGATTGCAAAGAAATATATGAGATTAACAACATGTCTATACAGTACGTCATAGAAATGTGTGCTACTGAACTCCCAAAAGAAAACATTATAATGATAACTTTATATTGGAATGAGAAAGAAGAAGAAAAGTTTTATGAACAACTTAAAAAAATGTTAGGCTATGTAAATGACAAATATTGCAAATACAATATAATACTTGGTGGTGATATAAATATTAATATTTTAAAAAACAATAAAAAAACACATGAGTTTCTAAATCTAATGTCAGAATTTAACCTAATCCAACACATAAAAACACCTACTCGAATAACAGAATGTTCTGCCACATGTATCGACCTAATATTTACAAATTTTAGTGACCTAAATCTATCCACTTCTGTGGAAGAAATAGGTCTCTCAGACCACTGTGGTACAACATTGTGCTTAACACTACCGAAACAAACAGAACAAATAACTTGGTATTCAGAAAATAGACTTTTTAATCATAAAAACATGGAACAATTTAAAACAAAGTTAAAACTAATAAATTGGCAAGAAGTAATTTTACCTCATAAAAATATAAATCAAAACTATAAAGAATTTCAAAATAAGCTTCTGGAAATATTAGAAGAATGCATACCTAAAATTAAAATAAAACTAAAAACAAGATTCCAAAAATATTGGCTAACGGTAGGTATTAAACAGTCTTGCCAAAACAAAAGGCTCCTAAAAGTACTCACACTTAAATCTAAAAATGACATTTTAAATGCATATTATAAAAAATATGAAAAATTACTAAAAAAAATTGTAGCAACAGCAAAAAAATTACAATATATTAAAAAAATTAACAAATCTAGTAATAAAATAAGAACCATGTGGAGTATAATAAATGAACGAACAAACAAAAAAAGAAAAAAAGATAAAACTAACCTTAAAATAAAAATTCAAAATGACATAATTGATAATCCAAAACAAGTTGCAAACTATTTTAATAACTTCTTTGCTTCCATAGGTGAAAAACACAAGGAAAATAAAAACAATCTTACAAAAAGTTGCCCTGTAATGCATTCAACTGAAAACAGCATGTTCCTATGCCCAACCAACATATTAGAGGTCTGTAAACTTATAAAACAACTGAAAAATAAAAAAAGTCATGGAATTGATGAAATTCCTCCCATGCTTCTAAAAATATGTGCAGAAGATTTGGCATTTCCTCTTTGCACTTTAATAAATCAGTCATTCAATGAAGGGACCTTTCCTGATCTATTAAAAATTGCTGTGATAAAACCTATACACAAAAAGAATTCTAAAACCGACGTTAGTAATTACCGACCAATAGCACTCCTACCTACCGCTTCTAAAATCTTTGAGAAAGCTATGTGCAATCGCGTTTATGCCTTCTGCGAAAAATATCAAATATTTGATGAAAGCCAAAATGGCTTTCGCAAAAACCGATCTACATCACTTGCGGCATACCAGTACATACAAGAAGTTCTTAATATAATAGACAGCAAAAAATACGCAGTAGGCATACTACTTGATATGTCTAAGGCATACGATAGGGTTCAGTATAAAATATTACTGCAGAAACTTTATGGGATAGGGATCCGTGACTTGGCTCATAAATGGTTTGCATCTTATCTACACAACAGAGTGCAGTACGTAGAAATTGAGCACTATAACCATCAATATAGTCAAATAACAAATGTGCGATCGGACATCAAAAACATAAGTGCATCAATTCCTCAAGGTAGTGTCCTTGGGTGTCTGTTATTTATTATCTACATCAATGACCTCCCCAAAATCATGAAGGAACCATGTGTTCTATTCGCTGATGATATTTCCTTACTTACATCCTGTCTTAACAATCTTCATATAAATCAAAATCTTAATTCCCTTCTGGAGCAAACTATAAATTGGTTAAGTGAACACAATCTAGAAATAAATTTTTCTAAAACTAAAATTATCACTTTCTACCCTCATCAAAAACAAATTTTAAATATAAATTTTAGCTATAATGGCATTCAAATAGAAACAGTTAAAGAATTCACATTGCTTGGTTTGGTCATTGATACACATGTAAATTGGGAACCTCATATTAAGAAACTAATTGCTAAAACATCTAAATTTACTTATGCACTCCGTGAACTTAAGAAAACAACAGATTTACAAAGTGCCTTAAGCACCTACTATGCATATCCTTATGCATATTTTACTTACTGCATTATTCTATGGGGAAACTGTTCAAGTATAGGTACCTTATTTATACTTCAAAAAAAATTAATCAGAATTTTAGCCAATATAAAACAAATAGATAGCTGCAAACCTTATTTTCAAAAACTAAAAATACTTACTCTTCCTTGTATCTACATCCTGGAAATATGTAAATTTGTCCATAAAAATAATCACCTATTCACTACCCGCGAAGAAAAACATTCAAAAAATTATTCTCTACGTCACAAAAATAAATTAATGATACCTACATCCAGACTACAAATGCACTCATCAAGTCCCTATGTCATGTCAATAAAAATATACAATAAATTACCGGATATAATTAAAAATGAAACAAACTACACATCATTTACAAATCAGTTAAAAATACTGTTAACTTCAAAATGTTACTATGACCTAAATGAATACCTCGATGATAAATTATTAGCAAAATACTCACCTAAATCTAACAAATAAAGAGTTTGTTCAGTCCTTTTCTTTTTTAAATAAATGTTCTATTTAAATTTAGTAATAAGAACTATTTTTGTTAACTCCTTTAAAGTTTAATATGTTTTATAAACCCTTTAAAGTTTATAAATTTTATAATTATGTACCTACATAGAATTAAGTAATAATTTAAGTTTATTTGAAATATTTAAGTCCTCTCTCTAACTATTCTAACTATTCTAACTATTGTAGTGCCCATCAGGGTCCATAAGAACTTACCTACATACCTTACCACCTGTATACCTACTTATGGAAACAATAAAAATATTGAGTATTGAGTATTGAGTATATATACAGCTCTATAGAGAGATAACATACATTTTGTTGGTACCAGCGACTGGTTGCGCCGCCATGGTGTCCCGGTCACATATATCCCTAAGACACGAAGGTGATAAACTTCATTTGTTTGTAACACCTTCCAAACAAAAACACAGCAATGCTGCTTCACGGTAGAAATAGGCATGGCAGTAGGACTTCCCTTGACGAGCCCTCCACAATGAGCTATATTACTGGGTACTATGTACTATATAATATGTTGGGGAAGTTATCTCGGACTCTAGAGTCCGAGATAACCAGTCCGAAGTCCAGTGGTTCATTCAAAGAAATCAAGATTTTTACTGATACAATTTCTGACTCTTAGTTTGACATTGGTAACTTTTCTACCCTATAAATTGAAGGTATGCTACCAAATAGCAGATCACCTTGGTTTATCTGGAAAGCTTCAATTGAAAGACCTATGCGAAAATGGTGAAAAGGATACCTAAATATTTTTTATATAGAGTAGGAATAATATTGGGCTGTGTATAAATGCTCCCCTGAGGAACCCGAAACTTTTTAGTTATTACTTATTAAAGAAAAATGTAAAACGATTTGAGTGATGAAAATACAACTGTGGTAGTGCAGCATCTTGCCCTGATCTCTGGCCTTGCCTTGGGCGCGAAGCGCCATATCCTAGACCCGCAATCAACGTGTTAAATTTGTATTGCGATCTATGTAAGGATATTTTGCATTTCTAATTCAAGCTATTCATTTCAGTGGATTGTTATCTCTTGATAAGATTGCATTCAATGTAGTTGTAGGCAGTACCTCGAATGCCATACTTTTAACATTTCAGAAGCCTAGGAGGGTGTGATCAAACACCTAGATCATGATAGAAACATCATTATAGGCAATTCTCACCGTGTTTTCTCTAGCAAGCTCTGCTAAATCTTCATCATTGGGTGTTTCTGGTTCGAACCAAATGAGATGGTTTGCTAATGATACTTCACCTGTAATCAAAATATTTCCATTAATTAGGTAGGTACCTGCCTACTTGCAAGAAAGCTGTTCAGTTGGATAATGATTTCAGTAGTTTTTATTGTAGGTTCTCTGTTCTGTTGCATCATCATTATCTCATATCCCTTAGGTATTGATTATGTGAGGTTGGCAAATGTTTCGTTCGTTCAATTTCTTCTATCCGTCCTCATCTCAACACTAACTCCTTTCTCACTCCATGTCATCGTCACACAATCCATCCTTCTTTTCTTTGACCTACTCACATCACATCTCTCCACAAGCTTCTCGATATACATACGACTTTCATCCCTCCTCATAAGGTCCGTACCACATCGGTCCATTTTGTTCTACTTGCTCCTTAGGCATCTTAGTTTACTATTGACAGAAAACAAACAAACTTATGGAATCCGGCGACCCTTGCTCGCAACTGCGATTCGAGGCGCGTGCAAAAATCGCTTCCGGATATCGATATCTCTTTTTAGCTGATGGATGATTTAGCCGTGCGAGTGCGGTAGCAATAGTAGCCGTTCAAAATATGATATGAATTTGGTTGTGTTCCTCCCTACTACCAAAAATGATGACTGAACACTATTTTGTATTCTTAACAAGTATTTGTTAATCTGTAACTATAATAGATAGTATAAGCTATGTTCCCTTACAAACGACACGTAAGAAATTGTTGTTTTTAATACGAAACAAAGACGAAGAAAAGTGATAAATTTTGACATAAAAATGTGCAAAATGCTATTTTGTAAAAAAAAGAAATTATCGAGGAACCTAGAAAAATACTATTGGAATAAAAAACAATGATATAGTACAAATATGCTTGAATTAGAAATCATTTTAGTATTACGTTTGTATGGGCAATTCTTCCGTCGAGGGCCCCTTGGCAAGTTTTACTTTATTTTGCTATTGGAAAACATAGAATGGTATACGGATCATCTTCATATAAGTTACTTATTATATCAACACTCTGTTTAGACGAATTATGAGTGCGCACATTTACATCGATTAATTTTGTTTTGATGGCTATCCTTAGAATCTCTCCAGGTTTATCTTACAATGATTTACTTACCATGGTACTTTGCCCTGAACTCGTCATCGTACACCCTCCATGCCTTTGCGTGCGCCAGCAGTATAAACTTATTACACAGATAGGAACCGACCTGAAAATTCATAGCAAGGTCAGGAGTTGACTCGGTATTTTTATATTTATGGGAAGGTTACGGGTTAAATCCACGGGCGTAGCCAGGTTTTAGTGACGGTGAGGGTTCAAGATAATAAAACGAATTAAAAGTACATAAAATAACCAATAAATTTATTCATAAGAACAATATGTAATAAACAGATTCAGAGAAAACTTCTGAAATAGAAGGAATCGGGGGAGACCTTTTTCAAGCAGGGGGACAATATAGGCTAAATAAAAAAATAGAGTTCTGTTATATCTAGATACGCGTTATAGAATTAATCTTCTGTTCTTCTTTTTAAATATATCCACTACTTTATTCGCATTATTTCAGGCTAGATCTAGCACTTTTTACAGTAGGTGAACTCGTTTTATGATGATTTAGCCCGAAAAGAGCAATCTAGTCTTTTTCGTATTGTGATACAATACTTCGAAAATTCGCACTGTGCCTACAATGTGCGCCATATATATCAGAGGAAGAGACAGAAAATGTGAATAAACCAAGAAGAAACCATAAGGTCTAGTAACGATAACAATAAATAACATAAAATAAGATCAGGGATAGAAGTAAAGCAACCAAAACATTTGTCAAATTTTTACATAGAACCAGAAAAATGAGAAATTAAATAAAATATATATGATTTTGGAAGATTTCGATTAAGACTCAGATTTTTAGCCCTTTTCATGACCAAATTAATTATATCCAGGCCTTTCTAGCTTGTCAAAATGCCCTTTTTCAAAAACTAAGGTGGCAACACTGGGCGCGGTGCGCCGTAGGGAATCGCACATATGTTTGAGAGTAACAGTTAATTTGGCCCTGGCTACGCCCGTGGTCAAATCCAATGATATAGGTATATTGATGTTGTGTCCCGCCGAATCAATTTTTTGGGATATTATTAAAAAGTCTGCGACACTTCTCGTCAACCTACCTACCTACAAAACTATTAGTCATTGAACAAGCTTGGAAGCTGCAACGTTTCCACTGTAGGTGGATGGAGCCAACGGCGCTTAGCCGTGAATGGGCATTCACACACAATTTAGACAAGGTGAGGAGTTGACTCGGTAGCGCGGTTGGTTAGCGCGTCCCGGTATTTATGAGAAGATCGCGGGTTCAAATCCCGCTTGAGTCGAAATTATTGGGATCTTATAAAAATCTTAGATCAATAGTGCTACAAATTTGATAAATGAAATTATTTATAGTAGAACTTATCGCTAAAAAAAAAATTATATTAAGAAAAATAATAAAACAAAAAGTATTGTTTGTTCTCTGTGCTGAATAAAGTTTAATCTTATGTATTATTTATTATGTGACTTTATTTATTTTGACAGCCTCTGTGGCGCAGTGGGCGAAGGTCCGCCTAGGACGCAGAAGGGTTCGATACGGGTTCGATTCCGGCAGCGGAACAAATGTTTGCATGTTCTGCAGATATTTGTCTCGGGTCTGGGTGCATTCTATGTATTTACAAAAAAAGTATATAAGTAGTATAGCAGTCATCTGGAAGACGAAGTGTAGGGAGATCCCCCACCAGATGGACCGACGACATCGTCAAGATTGCAGGTAATCGGTGGATGGAGAGGGCTCGAGACGTTCTTCGTGGAATAGGGGAAATCTATGTTCAGCAGTGGACTTCTATAGGTTGTTCTTGTTGATGATGATGATGATAGCAGTCATAGGGTTTCCATAATACAAGCTCTGCTTAGTTTGGGGATAGATGATTATGTGATAGTATCGAACATTATTATTATTATGACACTTTATTAAACTTTTAAACTCGTTAAAAACATTTTTTACTACAAACCTAATATTATCTACTTAATACATAAATAACATCAAAAACAATATAAAAAATGTATAAAAACGGGAGACCACCGACCGCGGGGCAAGGCTCAAACGGTCAGTGGCTAGGGCTGCAGAGAGAAGAACCTAGTCCAGGAACCTAGTGGAGGTGCCGAGTCCAGGAGAGCCGCCTTCTGTATCTGACCCTTGACCCAGCTGCCTAGCGAGAGCCTTTTAAGGTATTGGTCAAGGCTCTTCCCTATCAGACCATTCACTGAAACGATTATCGGAACGATAATTGTTGAGTCGACATCCCACATAGCGGTAATCTCGTGTGCCAAGTCAAAGTACTTGCTAAGCTTGTCCTTCTCGGCCTTCACGAGATTAGCGTCATGCGGGATGGTGATGTCAACAAGTATCGCCCGGCGTTCCGACCAGTCTACCAGGACAATATCAGGTTTATTCGCAAGAATAGTCCTGTCCGTGATGATAGAGCGGTCCCAGTAGAGCGTAGCACGACCATTTTCGAGAACCGGTACCGGTGCGTACTTATAGTACGGAACCTCTGGACCGACAAGGTCGTATTGGAGAGCAAGCTGCTGATGGATGATCTTTGCTACTTGGTTGTGTCTGTGCAAGTATTCAGTGTTAGCGAGGCGCGAACAACCCGAAAGTATATGTCTGAGGGATTCACCGGGACGATGACAAGCTCTGCAAATGTCAACGGTTCCATCCTTCATGATATACTTTCGGTAGTTGTTCGTCTTTATTACCTCATCCATAATCGCACAGACAAAGAGGTCACCAAAACGTAGCCAGTTCACAGATGCGAGTAGGTCTACATCAGGCCCTGTAAGGGCTTTGTACAACCGTCCGTGCAGCTCCTTACTCTCCCATACGACCTTGCGGTCGAGGGCACTCAGCACCGTAGGTTTGTGCCAGTTCTCCTTAGCCAGTGTGAGCGGGGTAAGGTTCTTATCAACTGCTACGACATCACGATGCATCTCACTGTCGGCATGGAGGAAGTATTCTCTGAGCTTGCACACCTCGCGGTTATGGAGGCTCTTGGCATTTAAAAAGCCGCGGCCCCCACGTTTCCGCGGGATGTTCATCCTCAGTACCGACGAGCGTGGATGTCGCATTCTGTGTGTCGTAAGAAGTTGACGAACCTTACAGTTAAGAGCGTCAAGTTCAGTCTGAGTCCATCTCAATATGCCAAAGGTATAGATGAGCAGAGGCATAACCCATCCGTTGAAGGCCCGAACCTTGTTACCACCCGACAAAAGACTGAGACTATTGAGTACTTTAGTCAGGCGGCAAAAGAATCGCTCCTTCACCGACTGTTTTATGTCTCTGTCAACTATACCTAACGCTTCTGACATACCGAGATATCTATAGGTTTCGATATCGGAAAGAGATCTGAGGGATATCGTATCGGAAAGCTGTAAGTTTGTAGTATTTACAACTTTCCCCCGCCGTACTTGCATGACCGCACACTTCTCGACACCGAACTCGATGCTGATGGCACTGCTGAATATCTGTGTGATATTCAACAGAGTCAGCAATTCTGGTTTTCTTGGAGCAAAAAGTTTGAGGTCATCCATGTACAACAGGTGAGAAACGATACCACCCTCTCTCCGAAGTCGATAGCCTAGCCCTGAATCCTTTAGCAGAGAACTAAGAGGATTCAGTGCCAGGCAGAACCATAGAGGACTCAGACTGTCGCCCTGGAAAATACCCCGCTCTATGCGAATCAGATCTTGCGGAGCAGAGGGATCCCGTCCACTACCTGGATGGCGAAGAACTGTGATCCACTGTCTCATGCATGTACCTAAGAAGGATCTCAAAGTTGCATCAATTTTATACAACTCTAAGATCCTTTCCAGCCATGTATGAGGCACCGAATCATAGGCCTTCTTGTAGTCTATCCATGCAGCGGAGAGGTTCCCCTTGCTGCGCCTGATCTGCTGGCTAATGGTCATGTCAATGAGGAGGAGCTCCTTAGTACCGCGGGACCCAACCCTACATCCATTCTGAGCAGGAGCCAAAATATTATATATCTTACGGTCAGAATGGACGTAAGGAGCTTGTAGATGGTAGGTAGGCACGTGATGGGTCTGTAGTTCTTTGCTTCCGCGGTACTACCAGATTTATGGAGCAGGAAGGTGACTCCAGTCGTCATTAAACTTGGCAGAGACCCAAGCTCGAGGGCTTCTTGAAATTGTGTGGCGAGTACAAAGTGTGAACATCGAAACCACTTCAGCCAGAAGCTGTGCAACCCGTCCGGTCCTGGACTTTTCCAGTTATGGGCCGAGCGGATTGCAAATCTGACTTCTATGGGGGTAATCTCAACAGCCCCCATGGTTTCGATAGGTTCACTCTCTCTACTCACCACATCCATCCAATCTCCCTCCGTGTGCTAGATGGGCACAGACCAGATGCTGCGCCAGAAATTATTCATGGTATCAGCATCCGGTACACGCCCGTCCATCACACATTGGTTATTATTATTATTCTACTAACCTGAGGGTCTTTAATACCTGGGGCGAACGTGCCCGTATTATACGCGGCGTCACAAACAATCAAAGGCTCGTTAATGGTGATCCAGGTCTTCACGCGGTCTGCGTACAGGGAGTACGCCACGCGCGCGTAGTCAGCGAACCAATCGGCTATCAGCGGGTTCGTCCAACCACCTGGAAAGGAAGAAAACTCGTGATTGGAACACTTAGAAAAAGTAAAGACGGTTTGTTTAAGATTTCGTATTATATGTACATACAGGGTGTTGCTGTAATGGCCACATTAAATGAATACACGGGTAGTGCTACTTGTCAGTAATCATAAAAAATATATCCTAAAGCTAAAGTCCATTTTTTGTGCCAAGCACTAACCGTGTGTTCATTGAATGTCGCCATTACAACAACACCCTGTATTGATATTTAGGCTAGTTTGAAACCGATATAGTCATGCATTGGAATGCTACATTCACCTTTACCTTGAGCTAGAAAAGATTAGAGATCCTTACTAAAACTTAAGTAACGTAACCCAAGGTGTAAAAAAGTACCCATGCGAAGCCGGGACGGGCCGCTAGTGTATAGTAATGTCATTTTCTATAATCATAGCTGGAATGGTTGGTTCTCTTTATCCCCGCCGGTTCTCTTGCAAGACCTTACCAGCAATTACTAAGTCATACCTAGGTCCTGCAGCCTCTGCGGCAGGTCCCAGTGGTACAGCGTGACGACAGGTTCAATGCCCTTCTCCAGGAGTCCGTCTATCAGCTCGTTGTAGTACCTTTTCCCATCTTCACTGATGTTGTTTGAGAAACCAGTAGGCAGTAGACGCGACCAGGCGATTGAGAATCTAGAATATCAACAAACACTTGTCACATATTTTTTATTCAACAACAACAATATAAGTCTATATCAGTCCACTGCTGGACATAGGCCTCCCCTAATAAGAAGGGGGATATGCTCGAAATCCACGCTGAGCATGCAATTTCGGGATTGTAGGGCCAAGCATCTCGCACTGCCGATGCGGTCAGCTAATTTAGCTGTGCCGGTGTTAGGCTGTGTTATGCCGCAATCAGCCGGCCTCCAGAGCCCCGTTTGTTTGTGGTTCACCACGAGTTGGCTCGAGTTCCGAAGGTGGTTGGAACCTCAAAGCAGTTAAGTTCCTTATTTACTTGCAATTTACGCAGCTTTGAGCTTTGTCAAACACGTAAGTAGATAAAGTAGTAATAGATGCGTAAATTACATGCAAATAAGGAACTTAATAGCTTTCTGGATGTTTCAATTTCCTTTAGCATGTTATAAAATGTTCTCCGACGTCCTCTGACACGCGCCGGAAAGTGTGAATCATACCTTAAAATGCCCTAAAAGATTGTAAAAGCGTGCGCATGTTTTGCCAGTTTCACGGCAATCGGCATACAAATTAAAGTCAACAAGTATATATTAATGCCTTAATTTAAATAAATTTACATGCATTTGTATTCAATTCCTAATTTCAATAAATATTTTGTCGCAAAAAAATTCACGTAAATAAAATATCGCGTCAACCCTCACCCCACCGGTATATTTTTCTGAGCTAAATATTTGTTCTTAAGGGACTCGGCGTAGATTATGGTTTGGCTGGTTGAAAATGCTCGTAGCATTAAGCCCACCTTATTGTTACATTTGTGCAATAAAGTATTAATAAATAAATAAATGTTTCACAACAGCGGCCTACTTTTGATTTTGCCACTCGCCTCGACCGTGCGCTGTTCTGAACCAGGTGCCGACGGTTTTTCTAATATCGTCAACCCAACTCGGTGGAGGACTTCCCCTATTCCTGTAACCAACTCTCGGCCACCACTCGGTCAGCGCTCTGGTCCACCTGTCGTCACTCCTTCTAGCCTAGTGTCCTGCCCAACTCCACTTGAGTCCCAATATCCGCTCGCTGACGTCCTGAACCTTTGTAGGTATGCTTGCGGAATGCAGTATTAGAATTCTATTTGTTATCCATTATCATTACAATTAATATATTCAAAATTCACTCATACAATTAAGAAGTAGGTAGGTAGAAATGTTAGTCATTATTCAGTGTATTTATTGCAGCTAAGTTCTATGATAACATGGTAGTTTTGAAAACTAGTATTATATAAGTGACTTTTTTTTCATTACTTGGAGCATATAAATTAATGGACAATGCCCCTATACTCGTACAGCATTATTAAATAAATTGGATTATATAGTAAATTATTATGTATTAATTATTAAAAACTATTTACTCCTTTAAGTTTTGACGATATTATATAATTTTAATTTTGTGAGGTTTTATGCTAATTTATGACTTAGAAAGAATTATATTCTATTCTTTTCTAAAGTAAAGTAAAGTTTTCTATACTTATATATAACGGTAATGAAGCTGTCTGATTGACTTATCGTCCGACTGACTGACTAATACTAATAATTTTTAATCTTAGGTAAAACTAAGTCAAAATTTTTAGCAATCTGGCAAGCCTATTTAAGCCCTCCGGCACAGACTTCGGCCAGATGGAGTGCGTAGGATCTGCGAAAGGCTGCTGGCAGAGTAGCTAGTTAGTAGGTAGCTGGCTACAGCTACCTACGTACACGTGCCTAAGTCTAGCGCTGAACGAAACTTCTGCGCATGGGTCTCTCGCTTTCTCTCGCCTCTAGCTCCCTCCCATATGATACCTTACTTGACTTCTGCGCAATAACGCTAGAGTTTCGTGCCGCTACTTGTACGTTGACCTGAGGACAGGATGTCTCGCTCTGTCCTCAGTTCGACGCTGGACGTAGACTATAGAATATGGATATGGGGAGGCTGCAGTATACTGCTATATGCTGATGACGATGATGATAATGACATTATCTACTCACTCATAACCTTAACTGGCAAGAATCAAGCAGTTCCTACCTGTAGAAACGAGCTCCAATCTCCTGGATCATCTCAATATCCCTCCTCCATTGGTGATAGGAGTCACAGGCCACATCACCATTACTTCCATCGGCTATTGCACCCGGGTTCACGTGCGTCAGCCTATCCCAGATGTTCTCACTTTTGTCTGGAATTCAATAGCATTAGATAATATTATAATATGTAAGTATAGAATATTATTGTAATGGTAACCCGCGGGCCGGGTTAGACTAGCGCAGGATCGCGGTGGATGGCACATATTGAGGGAGGTCTTACTATACCTACCTAGCAGTGGGTGAAAGCCAGATGTGGATGAGGATGATCATGATAAAGGAATAGAATTGCGATTACGATTTGCCAAACACGTCTCACTGCTGGGCAAAGGCGCTCGAACCCTCCAGCGTCAGCATCTCGATCTCGAGCTAATTGTAAGTGGGCTAAGCCAGCATATTGTACTCAATGCCAAATATGTGTGAAAAGTGGCTTATTTTTTTATAGCATCGATATTTTTGCATTTTTAAGACCACACCTAGAGAAAACATCTTCGTAGTAATCGAAGATAAGATAAAACTTATCTTCGATTACGTAAGTGAAGATTAGGAAAACTTAAAATATTCGCTCAGGTATTGTTGCATCCAGCCCCAAAGATATTACTGTAATTTAATCATTATTTCTATATTGTTTCTTATTATTTTTATCAGCCTTTCATGTCCCACTGCTGGGCAAAGGCCTCCCCCCATATTCATCCCTCTCCTGTGCTAATATGGTCCAGTCGGCTCAGAATTTAGCGAGCTCGTCCCTCTATCTTGCGGCCTGCCGCGATGTTTTTATAATATATAATAATAATATATACCTATAATAATATAAGTGGCAACGGTAGGTACCTACACACTTCTTGTAGGTTAAGAACTCAAGCACACTACACTCTATAGTGGGAATCAGAAGGCTTACCACAGGTTTTGATAGTTTTCGAAAACTTTATAAGTTTCGGTATCTTTCCATACATTTTCAGTACAGCGCCTCTAGGGAAATGTGTATGAACTACGAAAATGTATGGAAAGATACCGAAACTTATAAAGTTTTCGAAAACTATCAAAACCTGTGGTAAGCCCTCTGCCCGCAATTATGTGTGCGATATTGCCAACCCAAAATAGAGACTTTGATGCCAGTTTCCTCACCACAGATGTTCCACGCCCCTTCCACTTGGTACGCTGCTGATGCCACTCCAAATTTGAACCCTGGGGGGAAGCTCAGGTCCTCAGCACAGACTACACTGACAGCAGTCAGGGACGCGCTGGAAATATTAAAAGGTATATAAAGCTGACTTTGGGTACGGTTAGTAGGAGTTAGAGAATGCTGGAATTCGCTGGAAGAGGCCTTGGTGTCCAAAGACACGCTACTCAAGTGATATAACCTATTGATATAACAATCTATCTACTAAAAACTTTGTACACTTTGAGAAGTAAATAAAGGCTTTGAAATTGAAGTATAAAGCGGATCTCTGCCGAGTCGAGTGTGGTCAAAAACGAATTATTAAAATCTCGTGTGGCGTTGCTTGTGGTTGCACTCCTCTGAAACGGTTCGATTTATTTTTATAATATTTTATATATATTTGGTAGGTTGTGAGAATAGATCGTAAAGTTTATTTTATACCGCTAGGTGATAAAGGTGTATCCTTTTCAGTTTTTTTTCGTATTATGTAGTTTTAGACCTGGAATAAAACATACCTTTTATCCGGGTACCACAAGTGAAGTCGCGGGCGAAAACTAGTTTTCTATGGAAAAGTGTAATTTTGGCAACTCTTTTGTTCATCAGAGATAGGAGTGATAGTGAGTAGATACCAGTAAGTACCTACCTACTTGCTATTCTTTTAATTAAATTAACCGAACATGGCTGTTCGTTGATAAGCGATTCACCTGGAACGATTTGACAATTTCTTTTTTATATTTTTGCTTAATTTATTTAAGTTTTTTTTATTTCGAACAAGTTTTATTAACAAAAAATTGGAAAATTTAATACTACGAGAAAAATGTAGTGCTCTTTCTATGGGAATTTTGTATGAAATCATAAATCGGATAAAATTATAAGCAAACTTCGATATTATGGATATGTTGCTTACTAGACAGTTAAGTAAATAAATGATAGAAGGTAAACTCCAGAATTGTGTCCTGGTAGGCAATGTTCTGCCAGTAGTTTATGAACTGAAGAATTTGGTTACGCTTGACAATTGCCAGCATGCTAGTTGCCATAACTGGCAGGTTTTCATGTAGGTATATAGTTTTCTTGGCCCAGGTATCCTCGCAGGCCTCGCCAGAACACCCTGCTAAAGTTTCCTCACAATCTTAGCAATTTAAATTTTGGGAAAAAAATGTAAGTACAGCAAAAGTTGATAATCGAGTTCCTGAATGGATCAAATGTTTAGAAATGTTTAGGCACATTTGATGCATTGTCTACGAATTTATTATCTATTGCCTTTCTAATGATACCAGTTTGGGGCACATCGCGATGGTTTCAAAGTCTACAACAGACATTACACGGTAGAAAAAAAAGTGTTTTATATACAGCAGGGGTGTAACGTAAGGGGTTCCAAACTCCACCTGCGTTACCCAAGTCACGTGCACGTGTCTAGTGCACGTGGTGCACCCTGCTAACTTACAAAAGGGGCTCTGGCGGCCGGCTGATTGCGGCATAGCGCAGTAAATCCCCTGGCCGTCGACGGGCAGCACCGTTGGCTGTGCGAGAAGCTATGTTCTGTTCCCCAACCCGCAAGCCCAGCGTGGGGATCATTGGCATATCCCCCTTCTTATAGCGGAGGCCTGTGTCCAGCAGTGGACTGAATACACGCTTTTTTGTTGTTGTTGTTGTTGATATATACAGCGTAACCCTAAATTCAACGATAACCGAGCACCAGGGAGTCGATATGTTGATTAGATGATGACCCAAGGAATATAAAAATAACGCTCTCTATAAAGATATCTCTATAAAGATATTTTAATAAAACTTTGAATGAGACGCTTTAATATACGTTTTGATAGTTTAGTTTTTAGGTGGTGACCTAATCGTAATCTTTAGGCCCAGGCCACATCTATATGGCGTCGTGCGCGAACATTGCACGGGCGCCATTCAAATTTCAAACAAGGGAAATGGAAATAAAGCACAATTTAGGACACACAGTATGTCTATGCTCGGACGTGGTTATGACACGGCGCGTCATAATCACGTCAATCATAAAATATGCTTTATTTCCATGTATTTTGTGTGCAATTTGAATGAATTAGGAAACCGCCCGTGCCATGTTGGCGCTCGGCGCCATACAGATGGGGCCAGCCCCGTATTGTTTCATGTGGTAGGTACAGATTTTTTTCTTTCCTGCACGCAAATCATCTTGTATATACCTACTTAAGTCCACATTGTATACCTGTTTTTCGAACAGAAATACTAAGTATTAATATTAAGTGCGCCTCAAATTTTATTTATTTTATTTTATTAATAAGATACACAAAACAGAATACAATCAAAATATTATATAACATTATACTTAAGTTGAGAACTAGATTGCATTCCAAAATATGTGAACACATCATGATTATTAGCAGTTATAACCTATGTGTGAAGGGAAGAAGAAAAGAGAAAAATATATATTATGAAATCCAAAAATTACAAAGTACAACACTCTTTTGTAAGAGTGACAAGATTTCCTTATTAAAGTTATATAAATCATTATTGAATACGTCAACATAGCCACTATAACCAATTAAGAGATCGATAATACTGGCGACACATTCTAACCAGGCAACGGATTGTAAAAAGAAGTGTTGAACGGATTGTAAAATTCCTTCATCAACATGAAAAGAGCTGATAATCTTCAAACATACAACAACACAAAGAAAAATTGTCGGTTGTGTAGCATATCATAGCTAAAACACTCATCCAAGTCGCACTTTGGCATAAAACAAAAATATAATAGGTTTACGATGCCAAAGACAAACTCCCTCATAAACAATGTTAAAGAATTTGGTGTAGTTGAATGTAAAGACGTTAAAATAATATACTAAGCCATGCAGAGTTTCTTGCCAATTCTCCTCTGTAATTGGCCGCGTTACGAATTGGTGCAAATTAAGAACATAACGATTTGAAGTGTGTCTTATGGTTCCAAGTGGATAAATGTATCTTAATTTTGAAAACAGATCACTTCTACACACGTTAAACTTATATTATAACAACCCACTATTTGCGTCGAGGGTTAAAAACACTTTTCCTACCTTCTCAAATACTACAAAAATATAAATTACCTCACCAAAATAACGACTGTCCCACGTAAAACCATTTTGTCAACTAGATTACCAACCCATTGCCAATTTCTTTATAAATAACATCTACTTACACATAATACCTACTAAATTCTGAGCAGTTAGGTATACTAGGTTGATTGTTTATCAACCTGGCCAACTTAACCTAGTTTTAAACCGATAAATCATTATCCGAAGATTTATAATTTGGATAACGTTTGGTTAGTGGTTTGGTACGTGGCAGGTACCTAACGTACTTTCGTATGTAATGTTATCAACCACCTGTTTCATCATCAGCCTATAGCAGTCCACTGCTGGACATAGCCCCCCACCCCTCCTCAGTCATGAGCGCCATGATGCACCCCTCTCTTGAGCTCGACGCAACCAGCTTCTACCAGCAGCAGCCTTTCGCAGATCGTCACTCCACCTAGTGAGAGGATGGGAGGAGGAAGGGACTACGTTTGCCGAGCCGCAGTCTCCTGTCAAGAACTCGTTTACCCCAACGGTACTTCATCATCACTTAACATAACACTTAACATAACTTCATCATCAACGAACAACATACCGATTTTAAATAAGTCGACTGCTGAACTCCCCAAAAATCAGATAATATTTGAAAAATTTCAACTGTCTTTTTAACCCGTCACCTTCACAAGCGAATACTCAGCATACCTACTCAGGAAGCGATAACTCAGCTTTGAAATTTATAGGAGGCTTAAGACTAGCTTCCGCCCGCGGCTTCGCTCGTAGTACCAAGAATTTTTTTTTGCCTTTGTGTTAATCCAGGTCACAAGCTACTTATACTCCTTGTTTTATCCAAATCCGTTCACCTATCGCAGAGTTGAGTGGAAACAAACATACTCATACACACCCGCAAACTTTCGCATTTATAATATTAGTGAAATATGAATATCTACATATTAAATATTCATTTAATATTATAATATATATTATTTTGGAGATAGAGATTTTGAGCACCAACACAACACAACACAACCAGCCTATATCAGTCCACTGCTGGACATAGACATCCCCTAATAAAGGGGGATATGCCCATAATCCCCACGCTGGGCATGCGGGTTGGGGATCGCAGGGCACAGCTTCTCGCACCGCCGACGCTGCTGCCCGTCGGCGGCCAGGGGATTTAGCTGTGCCGATGTAGGCTGTGCTATGCCGCAATCAGCCGGCCGCCAGAGCCCCTTCCGTTGTTTAGCAGGATGCACCACGTGCAGGTGAGGTTGGCTTGGGTTCCGAAGAGAGAGGTAGGAACTCCGTACACCCCATTCACCACCACCACCAAAGAGCATTTGAGCACCATTCGTCATAAACTATGTATATTCCAAGTGAGATCCCCATCCGTTCCGCCGTTACATAGATAAGTGGGAAAAAACACAAGAAAACGATATAAGTTGTTAGATCAAAATATTTATTTCATCCTAAAAATTCTGAACCTCATTTTTCATGAGACTCAACCGTCAGTCCGAACTCCAATATAAACGTCCTTCCTCTGGTTTGTCATTCGCTTCGTCACTTGGTACACCACCAGGCTGATGATGGCCACCACCATTAGACCTCCGATGAGGAACACGTACTTGAAGTTCGTCTTAGTTGCTAATGTTTTTATTTGCCTGTAACAGAATGTGATGAAATTTAAGATCATCTTCAAAGAATGTTGATGATAATGTTTTTCTTTCAAGTTTTTACAGTTTCTGAGCTGCCTTCCTTGGTCATTAAGATAGGTAGCTAAAATAATTAAGTCAATGACCTAATCCTTAAATAATGACGGGTAAAAAAATGTAAGGAGTTCCGACCATGATCTATCGAAGACAAGCCCTGCTGTTAGCCGGCGTATCTTACAGACCTCACAAACACGACGCTTTGTCGTCGCGCTTAGTTGCGAGCGTCTGACATATCTTGCTGTTGCGATTGTCGCCGTGTGTGCGGAGCTTTGAACAAAATGTATGAAAATTGTCACCCGCAGCTTGTCATAGCGTCTAATCGCTGACGTTTGTCGTCCAATGTGCGCAGGCTGCGTCCACCCATCGCATCGTTTCAATTGTATGCATTACCTGATCATAATATCATCAGGCACGTCCAAAGACCTGTTCTTAATGATGCTGGTGTAGTAGAGGGCTGATGCGCGAGGAGTTCTTGTACGTTCAGGCGTTGAGAAGTCCACCTCGTAAAGACCAAATTTTATTCTGAAATAACATAGTTTTTGGATAGCTTTGCCTATAGTGACATCTTCTTAATTTACTCGTGTGTATTTTGTCATATGGAGACTTTCAATGGATTTTTATACTATGAGAAGAATATTAATTAGATTTTTTAGCACCTTTAACACGCATACAGGATAAAATACCTGACTAGGCACCTATTTCGGAACTGTACAGTACATAAAAAAAAAACATCTTCACGACTTTTTCCCTATTATGAATATCTTCAGATATTGCTCAGTTCGCAATTCTATTGAGGATACCTTGACGGAGGTAGTCAGAGGCAAGTCCAAACATTGCGTTCGATACATGCCCACTTTTTGCAAGCAGCTAGCATTCCACGTGACAGGTTGCAAGCCCATCGCCCCATTTTATTGGAACACTAACCTAGCACATACCTTTCGAACTTTTTAGTTCGAGGGCATGCCGGTTTCCTGACGATGTTTCTTCACCGTTTCGAGCTCGTGGTAATGCGCACATAAATTTTTCGAAACGAAAAATTCATTGGTGCACGGCTTGGATTCGAACCCACGACCTTCAAATCTTAAGTCGTTGTACATCCTACTAGGCCACCACGGCCTAGTAGGATGTACAACGTAAATAGTGGAAAAAAACACCGTGAGGTAGCCCGCAGCTTAGTCAGCGAGGACAGCCAAGGTCGAAGGTTTGATGTATTTGAATCTGTTGGTTTCCTTACAATGTATGTCTCAACATTCGGTCATAGAGGCTTTCGTTATAAATCGTTTAAGGTCTGACCATGGCGTGGCAGAGTGCCCACGTAATGTCTTGCTCTCCTGCCCTGGACACGTTCCGTGTCATTGCTTCAATCATACTGGAAGACAAGACTTACTTGAATCCGTCGATCCATTCGAAGCTGTCCATGAGAGACCAAACGGAAAATGCTGTTACATTGACTCTATCTTCATGGATGGCAAGCAGAACCTGCAACCAAAAGCAAAGACCCATGTCTTATAAAAACCCTTGCAAACCCATGTTGCTACCTATAAGTAGGGAGATATGCCCATGCCATATCCCGTGTACTGAAAAGGCTGGTGATAAATGATGGATGGTTGAAGCGCAAAGATTCATCTTTGCGCTGTACTCTCTACTCTGTACTCTAGGAATCGTTTTTCTTCGTTCATCTTATTTTGTTTCATTTAGATTGTTTTTTACATGACATCTTTATTTGTACATTTATTTATTTTAATTTATGATTGTTATCTTTTAATTTGTTCTTATTTCTATCTGCATGTTATATATTTTATTTTACACGCCGATTTATCGGTGGAGTATGTGAGACTATGTAAAAAAATTAGATCTTTTATACCATACTTCATGCAATAAACAATTTCATTTCATTTCATTTCATTTCATTTCAATTTTTTCGAAGTGCTCGTGTCGAAGCTTACTGCAGTTTTCATACAGATCATCTTGGTAAAGCAACGCTCCGCCCGGTCATTACTTGGATGGGTGACCGTTTATTGGCATTTAGATCTGATTGCTTCGGAATTCACGAAAATGTTGGTCCCAGCTTTTCCAGTCGTTAAGCCATGTCGGAGGCGAAGGCCTTAAGAGGCGGCCTAAAAACTCCTAACTTATAATATAACTTATAATTATATTATAACTTATAATTGGCCTTCCTGTATGAGTAGTTTTAAGTACCTGCATATACCTATTTAACTACTTTTAGTATGTATCTAGCTGTGAGTTTTCCCAAAATTGAATAAATAAATAAATAAATAAATAAATAGACACCAGAGTTGGTCCATATCTGATACGAAGAAGATTGTGATTTGTATATTTTTTATTTGAACGTCAAAATCTTCCATTGTTCTCAGGTTGCTCCATGGAAAATGCGACACCGTTTTTACTATTGCAAATTCCAGTGTTATTCTCTTGTATCTTGCACATTAAGTAATTTCGTTCGAAAAAAATCACACACACACACACACACGGTACACATGATTTCTGAATGATCTACGCATGATCATCATCCTCCTTCAGTTCTTATCCCACGATATGTAGGCCTAAAGTTCAGAACAGTGCTACCTGCTTCATGTAATCCTTGAAGAATCTGATTCTGTCTTTATCTTCTAATCCTCCATGATTGCCAACTCCGGTTTCGGTGATGATGAAAGGTATATCTCCGTATTCTTTCTTTAACCAGCTCAGCTGCTTTCTGAAACCCTCAGGGTGTTTCTGAAAGATAAAACCGTAGAAATAGAATTATGCAAAGGTCTTTATAATGTCGTAGGTACCACAGAATACATTTTTTTATAAAAACATACATATTATGCATAGAAAACACCCAAAACTGAGACAAACATCAGCAAATAATGCAAACATTTGTCCCGCGGCTGGAATCGAACCCGCAACCTACTGTGTCTCAGGCGGACCGATCAGGGCTGTTTTGACATATTATAATTCAGTAAAACTCATGTTTCGCAAATAAAGAAATTGTAAATTTTTACACTTTTGTTGAAAAAGCAATGCGTGAGAATTCGTGTCAGGGTCGCCTGTTTGTTACTTTCCTCTCCCTCACCTACGGGTAACTTCAATCTACTCTCAAAACAGACTTCAATATACCCATACATTCCACAAATCTGTTTTAGTTTTTTCTCAAGTAAAACGCGGCGATGCTATTGGGTTGGTGCCTCTTACCTGCCTACTATAAAGTTTCTATATATGTATGCAACCACTGTAAAAAGTTTCTTTACAACATCCACTAACGCACGTCAAAAAACTTCATGCCAATTATTATTTAAAGATCATAATAATATTATTCTTATTAAGTATGAGCAACTGCTCATAGATAGGCCGATGCTCCACAACGCTCTAGTTGTTGTAAGTGGGTTGGTCTTCTCTGTGTGTCATAGTACTCATAGTTCTTGATATACACAACATAGGAGAGAATCAGTGTGGGATGAAAGTTATTGTACCTATTTTTGAGACTGTTAGAGTGTTTGGTCTTAGTTAGGTTGCGCACTTCGGATATTGGTTTAGAATGGGTCTTAGTTAAATTGCATTTCGGATATTGATTTTGAATCGCATGGCATCTAATGTTCTAGCTTTAGGATAAAACTCACAGGATAAAATGATGAAGAGGTTAGCTCCCATGATGGATCGAAACTGAGAGTCGCATTCAACTGAGGCGCGTCTCCAATCGGCCAGGGCTTCAGAACCTGGCCAGGATTAGCTTTGGCTATCACCCGACTGGTGTAGAAATTCAACCCGTAGAAGTCATAAGTTCCTGAAATAGGTTTTTTAAATTGCATTCAAAATTCGTAAGACTGTCTTCAGATGACTTTGATGCGTTCGTAGATTACGTCCGTGTCGCATTAAGCGAAAGCGTCGGCGATGCAAGGAGCTGTGTCCTACAGACCCCGACCCGCATGCCCAGCGTGGGGATTATGGGCATATCCCCTTTCTTATAGGGGATGCTTATGTCCAGCAGTGGACTGAATGAGCTAGTATTGTTGTTGTTCCAATATCATCGATAATGCATTGACAATGCGCTCCACGTGCAGGTGAATTTGGTATGGGTTCCGGAGATGGGCTTTGGAACTCCTTACACTCCATATTATGATAATGGAAACTAACCTTTAAGAAGTTCTATTTCAGTCTTAGATAGTGCAGGCAGCTGAGAGCGTGGAAATCCTAGCTTCCTGCTGTATTCTGCTATAATCTTTTCAATCGCAGGTGGCCATCCACCTTCCTTCCCATATATTGGCTGGGAGTAGAGTCCTACCTGAAAATAAATAAATGCTACAATAACCCCGCACTGGATCAGCTGTCATGGCGTGGCTAAAAGTATAAACAGACGATTGAATCTGGTGCGAACCATGTCGGAGATATTCGGGCGGCCTAAAAACTCTGCCATCAGAGTTGGCCACAAGCTCACATGAAAAAGAAAAAAAAAGCGCTGCATTTTGGTTTTCAGTATTATTTTGTATTCTAACTCCATAATGTAATTTCCTTACCGTAACACAGTTTTCAATTAGCACGGGAGGTAACAACTCTTAGCCACATAGTGCCTGCTCTATTTTTGCCTTTTAAATAGCTTTTAGAAATAGTACAACAAGTAAGGTACCTACTATGTAAGTGTATTAAGGTTTTGTGTATAATAAATTATCTTATCATATATTAATGCACACACACATCTATCTTTCTAGAGGTAAACTTACGAAGTTCTGCTGTGCCAGTTCAGCTAAACCCTCGTCTGATTCTGTAGCAGGTTGGAACCACATTGCGAAATTGGTCAGGGAAACTTTACCTGCAATAAAAGGCAAATATTATGCATTATGCTAAAGAAATATAGTTGATGATCTTGAAATATTGAATCATACCTAGATGTTTAATGAATTAAGATTTTGATAACTGATTTTTCACTCTTTTGATAATAAAATCTAAAATAAGGTTCCGCCAAACCTGAGCGTCAGTAACGCGAGAAGCGGGACGCGATGCGGGAGCGTCTGCAACGCGAAACTTACCGTGCATACATGCAACAGTCACTAAAGCTGCGCCTCTTTATCAGGTTACTTAATACTACTTAATAGTTGTGGTTTCTATAAACAGCTCTGTATTATCTTCTGTTGTAGTCTTCGTGAAAAAAAAATATTAATAAAATCCATAAGGAAGGTAGCTTTCTCGCACATACACACATCTGACCACTAGACGCGTGCGTCCCGCTCTGCTGACGCGCCCGTTCCGCGTTTGCCCGCGTTGTGGTATCGTAGGTGTTCAAAGCGCCAAGTATGGCATGGCTTCAAAGTCGTTTTGGTCGCGCAAGTGTTGGTGACGCTTTAGTCTAATTCATCATAATAAAAACAATAATAATGCCAAATAATGTATTTAGCAGCCAAATAAATAGTAGGTAACTAAGTACCCAATAATAACAATAAAGAAGTGACCTTGGAATTTTTTGCGTCTCAGTCGGGCCTTCGCCCACTGCGCTACAGATCATAAACTTACCTTGATACTTCGCCCTAAACTCTTCATCGTAAATCCTCCAGGCCTTAGCATGAGCTAGCAGAACGTGTTTGCCGCACAGGAACGCTCCAACACCGCTAGTGATCCCTGGCGCCAGGTAGCCGAAACGGTAAGCTAGGTCGCACATGATCACCGGTTCATTGATAGTGATCCAGGTCTTCACGCGGTCTGCGTACTGGGAGAAGATGATGCGGGCATACTCCGCAAACCAGTTGCTGATGAGGGGATTGGTCCAGCCTCCTGGGAATTGAAATTATTGGATTTTATTTGCTATTTTTGGGATGATTATTCGACAACGAATTTTTTTGCTTAGATTATTTCAGTAACAAGTAAGACTATTTTTGTGGAATTATTTATTTATTTATTTATTATATCAGTTTCAATGAATTGTTCTTCAACAATTAGTTTGGATTTACAAAGGGTTGTTCCACAATCGACGCTGCTGCAACATGCGTTGAAAACATTTATGAGGCATGGGAAAGGAAAACCGATATTTTAGGAATTTTTTGTGACCTGTCGAAAGCGTTCGACTGTGTGAATCACGACATCCTTCTTCACAATCTACAACAATATGGTGTGAAAGGAGGAGCACTAAATCTCATGCAGTCGAACTTTTCAAATAGATCAATAAGGGTGGATATAAATGGTGTACTTTCCGATGCGTGGCATCACATTCACTGATTGGCGTAACTCAAGGATCGATCCTGGGCCCATTTCTTTTTTTAGTTTACATAAATGATCTTGCCTTTTATGCCTAGATGTATGCAAAGGTAATCCTTTTTGCAGATGACACATCTTTATTATTCAATATAGGAAAGAATGCGAATCATGACGAAATAAATTGTGTACTAGGCAATATCTATAATTGGTTTAGTATTAATAATCTTGCGTTAAATGCCCTAAAAAAAACGTGTTAAATTTTCATTAACAAGGAATAAAAATTTGTCACAAATATCTATTAGCAATCAAGCTTTATCTTATTCAGAGAGTACAAAATTTCTTGGATTTTCACTTGACAATAAACTTCAATGGGGACCTAATATTTCAGAGTTAGCGAGCAAACTTAGCTCTGCCGCATATGCGGTTTTTAGAATGAGACAGTTAACTGACACTGCTACAGCCAGAATTACATACTTTAGTTATTTTCACTCGCTTATGTCATATGGACTGCTACTGTGGGGAAACGCGGCTGATGCAAACAGTATATTTATCTTACAGAAGCGGGCAGTAAGATCCATCTACGGACTAAGGCCCAGGATCTCCTTAAGAGAAGTTCAAGGATATTGACCATGCCCTGCCAGTACATACTGTTGAATCTACTGTACGCACGTAAACATGCTCATATTTTTGTTAAAAAAAGTGATGTTCATTCTTACAACACTAGAAATAAGAACAATTTTGTCATGCCCTCAATACGTTTAGCCAAAACCAATAAGCCATTTATTTTTAACTGTGTTCGATATTATAACATCTTACCAGAATGTATAACCAACCTTAGTGACAAAGCCTTCAAAAACAAATTGAAGCAAATGCTTATACAAAAGGCATACTACAAATCTGATGTTTGTCATTTAGAGAGGCTGTACTGGCAGTGCGCAACTGTTGATGAGGAGTGTCTAGGTAATTCATCTAGGATTGTTAGATAGCAACTATCTAACTAAAAGTATAGTAATTAATAAGTTTGTATGATTGATTAGTAAGTATTATTTTTACATTTATAGAAATTGTTATTTATGAATCTTGTAAAATTGACGTTCAAAAGTGTACTTATGTGCCTATTTGATGAAATAAAATAAATTTAAATTAAATTGAAATTATTATATATTTTTAGAAACACCAAAGACAATACACGATATTGTGTATAAAACAGTATAACATTTAGTCACAGTTTATGTGGACAGTGTGACATTGCAATTACAGGCGTTTACATAATATTTACATAATAAGTTTAAAAATACCGTCTTTACCAATCCAATTTAGCATTTTTTTATGGTACCTACTTGAAGATAGAACAACAAATAAACACATGGCCCACCTGATGTTGAGTGGTACCTATTACCAACAAAGTATGGCATCGTAGACCAAGTTTTTTTGGAACTTGCTCTACGATGCAATGCCCAGCGTCAATCAACTTGAGGCATAAAGATGAAAAGCCTCTTGTGCCTGTAATTTCACCGGCACCCACACCCTTCAAACCGAAACACAGCACAGCTGCTTCATGGCAGGAATAGGCATGGTAACCGTACTTCCCCGGACGAGCCCTCCACAAAAAACTATACTACTAAAAATGGACAAAATAAGAGCATAGCATGAAGCATAAAAAATAAAAGTAATTAAAAATTGTGGTGTATAGGTACTTAAATTACGGACATCTGAAGCCAGTAGTTACCTAGATTCTGCAGCCTCTGCGGCAGGTCCCAGTGGTACAACGTGATGACAGGCTCAATACCCTTCTCCAGGAGTCCGTCTATCAGGTCATTGTAGTGCTGGATACCTTCTTTGTTGATGTTGTTAGAGAAGCCATTCGGCATTATCCGTGGCCACGATATTGAGAACCTGGAAAAGGATCATCGCCTTTTTTTATAGGCAGGAAATACCAATCGAAACTTCGATCACCATTGGCTTGCCAAGCGTAATTTATACTATTATAAAGAGGTAAAATTTAACGGTCTTCGCACATTGAATCGAGTCAACGCCGACTCAACTCCAACTCAACTCACAGTATAGCATTGAAATGTAAGCTTTATGTTATGTTTCTGACGAGTGAATTTGTCAACTTGTAAGATAAAAGTTGACAACGCGTGGACGACGCGTGTACTACGCGTTGTTCACCTATTGACGTCACCGACCCGTTTGACAAATTCACTCATAAGCAGGGAGCAGCTCCTGTTCTTAAGAAACATATCATTGCCATACTAAAAGTTGAGTAGGAGTTAAGTCGGCGTTGTTTCGACGATGTAATGTGCGAACAGCTTTATCGAGCATAACTCCCGAACCGGTGATCTAAACTGCATGAAAGGAGAATGCCGAGAACCCGTTCCAATTGCGGCAAAACCGAAAAACCAAACGTATCCCATAAAATGTATTATATTTTATAAATGACATTAACATCTTCTTTAGTTTTACACACCGACGGGATTAATAATCAAGTAAAAAAATATTTTGTTGATTTGGTTTCCGTTGCACGCCGCCATTAGACTACAACAACCAATGATATACACGTTGCTATGGCAACAAACATTGATGCAAAGTGTTACTATGGCAATAAGCCTCATTTTTAATTATTTTGAAAGTAGAATCGACTAAAAACTTATTGGATATTTTTTTGACGCACTCACTTTAGTCTTGGTACCGAGCGCCATACATCAGACGGCATTCTCCTTTAGTAGGTCGATATGTTGTATTTGAAAATTTGGCTGGTTAGTTATAATTGCAAAGTGCTCGCTTGGCTTACTTCGGTGTTAGAATACTTATAATTCCTAAGTCCTTTTCATATGTGAGCGATAATCCCCGTCATAAGTATGATTACCGTGATTATGGGCATATCCCCCTCCTTAGTAAAGGAGTTCTAAAAGTATAACCAGCAACAGCAAGAACTACCATCCTAAATCATTCCACTGCTGTACGATTATTTGCACCTGGAATACACCCATCATGAGATGTTGACATCATCGCTCCTCAACGGACTTGACAGGACTATTTCAGCAGAATTGGCAGAATCGAATAAAAACATTTCAACTTTAATGGCGGCTCTTTTAGGATGATTCTTCGATGCATTTATAGTACTACATCTATATCCAGAGCTGGACTGATATAGGCTAGTGTTCTGGATGTTATTTTTGTATGCACTATAGGTACTGATATGTGCGTGCAATGCCTTCTATAGGTACTTGGTTTTATTCTAGCTGTTTAAACTACCTAGTTTTCTTAAAAAACATACCAAAATAAAATGCTCTTACCTATAGAAGTTGACTCCCAACTCCTGGACCATCTCGATATCCCTCCTCCACTGGTGGTAGGAGTCGCAGGCCACGTCGCCGTTGGCGTGCTCTGGTATGGAGGTAGACTGATGGGTGTACCTGTCCCATATGCTCTCTCCTTTTCCTGAAATATAAGTGTAATATAAGTTCACAACGTATCTTATAACCAATGATTTTTTGCATTTTAAGTGTTGCCCACACAGGGAAAAATCTATGTTTTGTTATGTGGGATTTGATCCCGCGACCTTCCCATAATTACCGGGACGCGCTAACCAACTGCGCTACCGAGTCAACTTCTCGTATTGTCGAAATTTACGGGCAGTCACGGTTAAGCGCCGTTGGCTCCTCCTACAGGGGAAACGTTACAACTTCCAAGCCTGCTCAACAACTAATAGTTTAGTACATCAACGAGAGGTGTCGCTTTGCTTATTCAATGATTTTTTTGTATCTAAGTGTTAGCCCACACTTCAGGGAAAAACGTGACTCTCTGAAAATTTCGACATGGCGAGAAGTTGACTCGGTAGTGTAGTTGGTTAGCGCGTCTCGGTATATCGAAGGTCGCGGGTCCGGGAATTTGTCAATGAATGTGTGTGTGTGCCAGTGTGAGATTGCTCTGAAATTAGCTGCAAGTAGTGACGTACTTCCTATGTTTGTGTCGAATTCTACTAGGATTGCTCGAATCGTTTAGTGAGCCTAACTTCATAGGAGGGACATATATCTATGGTCACACTACTGCAAGTACCTACCTATGTTCATTTAAGGCTTAAATACCAGAATCTGCGCTACCCCAGGGCCTGCGCCCTGTGCCTGGGCACCGGTGGTACCGCTCGTTATACGGCACTTCAGTAAAGTAAGACAAAATACGAGTTAAAACATATGCTTTATGACGTTATCTAATTAAATGAGTTTATATTAATAGTCTCTTTTTAAATTTCTTCGGGCATATAAAGTCAAAAAGGAAGACGCATAAAGCTGAAGGCTGCGAGGGCTTGCACCGCCGCGCGCAGTCTGCCGCCCTGGGCGATGGCCCACCGGCCCTAGGGTAATAATAACGCCCTTGAGTGCGTGTGTCACGCTTCCGTTGCTTCGCGTCACTCGGTGGCGGCCCAAGACGTGACATTTTTAAACCCGGACGCTCCCCGGACGCCCCCTAAACTAGGACAAATCGGGGAAACCTGGACGGATGGCAACCCTAATTTATGCATAGGTCTGTAAATCAAAACAGTCCTTAACAGAATCAGCCTATTGCAGTCCATTGCTGTACACAAGCCTTCCTTAATAAGAATGGTGATATGCCCACAATCCCCACGTTCAGCATGCGGGTTGGGGATCGCAGAGCAGAGCTTCTTTCACCGCTGATGTTGACTGTCCATCCGCGGCCTGCAGGTGATTTAGTTATTATGTTGAAAAAGAACTTGTCATGTTACGAAAATTTTGACTTCATAAAGGCTTCATAAGCTATTTATAAGAAGGTTCGGTAATTATCAGACTTACCACTTACATTCCAGGCCCCTTCAGTCTGATAAGAGGAAGAAGTGACTCCAAACTGGAACCCTGGAGGGAATGTCAGGTCCTCCGCCCTGCTCACTGTAACCACACTGTCAACAATAACGGTTGGGCTTATTCACCGAGACGTGATTAGCTGGCATTGAAATGCAAATACAACACCGGCTGTTACTTATAAGTCCACGGCTGGACATGGGTAGGCGTTGCCTCAAAAGGGGGATATGCCCATAATCCCCACACTGGGGTTGAGTAACCAGGGCATAGCTGCTGCACGTCGGCGGCAAAGGAATTTAGATGAGCCGGTAGGCTGCGTCGGCTGTCAGAGTCTCGTTTGTTAGTTAGCAGGGTGCACCAACGGCCGGTGAGGTTCCTGGGTTCTGAAGATGGAAACAGAAACCTAACTTACAATAACAAGGTGGCATGTATATGTACTTTAAAGTAGATACTAAACTAAACGTACACATCATACCATATTATATATATAAAAAATCGTAAATTCGTCCTGTAGAATAGACATAATACATTTACCACAACATAATGACATAATGAACTTAACATCAGGTTAGTTCGTGGTCAAACAAAGGTCCATCCAATATAAAATAAAAAACTTTCAGATACAAGATACAAAACAAAATAGGCACAAAAGAACACATGCATACATTTAATAAACTAAGCATGAAATGAATATAATGCCCACCGAGTCTCGAGTCGAGTACCTAGATGTCCGCTTTCTACCGGAAGCAACCAAACAGGTCAGTCTCAACTTTTTGCTATTTAACACAAAACAGGCAGGTAAGATACCAACCTGCTCACTGAAAATCAGCGCTGATTTTCAGACTGAGCCTAAATAGTTCACATACACACACTCACCCTTCCATACACAAATTCTCCCAATATACCGACACACTTATGATGTAGGTAATATTATTTAAATCTTTTGGTTGACTGACAATAATAATCATTAACTTTTTGTAATACATAATTATAAGTTTTGTATGGAACCTTGTTCCATTAATTTTGCAGGCGTCAACGTTTTCACCAATGTTATTGAAACAAACATTTTCACGACGGCATTATACTAACTATATATATTGCAAAATCCCACCTCACTTTTCTATAGTTTAAGATTCATATTGAATGGAAATAAAAAACAAAATAAATAACGCTTATCTACCTGAACACAACAGAACAAATCAATAACATTTTGCACAATGAATTACTAGTGCTTATCCATACTATCTATACATATCTAAATCTTTTATTTTATACCTAGGACGTTTGTCATGATAACACAAATAAATAAAATTGAAATGCCTGACTGTAGTTACCAAACCTTTATGTTTGTATTTTTTATAGAATATTAATTGAAGGTGGCGGTGAAGGAAAACATCGTATTAAATCAGCGGCTTAGTCAACAACAACACCAGCCTATATCAGTCCACTGCTGGACATAGGCCTTCCCTAATAATAAGAGGGATATGCCCATAACCTTCAAGCTGGGCACGCTTGTTGAGGATAAATAAATAAATAAATAAAGCGGGACATAATCACACAGCATCATGTAGCCCCAAACTCAGCAGAGCTTGCATTATGGGAACCACATGATTTATATACTACACATATATTGTTTTTTGTATATAAATACATATCCTACATAGGATACATATCCTATGTAGGATATCCAGACCCGAGACAAATATCTACAGAACACGCAAACATTTGTCCGCAGCGGGAATCAAACCCGCAACCTTCTGCGTCTCAGGCGGACCTTCGCCCAGTGCGCCACAGAGGCCGTCGCAGAGCACAGCTTCTCGCACCGCCACGCCGACGCTGCTACCCGTTAGCAGACAGGAGATTTATCTGTCGGCTACGCTATGCCGAAAGGGTTTACCACGGGCAGGTGAGGTGGGCATGGTTTCCGAAGATGGATATTAAGGCCCCTAATCCCTTACGTGCAGCTTATATTAGTCAGCTCCACACCTAATGACCATTCTTACCTAAGGCCGACTAGGCTGAGAGGATGGTATAGGTGCTGAAGCCTACTAAATCCAAACATGTCTCAGGTACTACAGTGTCTCCAACAGTGAGTGAGTTACCAGATGAGGGTGTTCAAATCATCTAGAATGGATGTAAAGACGTTGTAAGAGTTGTAGAATTTGCTAGGTATAAACCCAAACTGTTTTGTCAGTCTTTGTTTCTCTGAAACGGTTGAGCCCATTTTGACGGGAATTTCACAAGTAATTATTAAAGGTTCATATAATAATTTCATCATATTGATCAACATCAGCCTATAGCAGTCCACAGCTGGACATAGGCCTCCCCTAATGAGTGCCATTGCACCATGTCCTCAGCTCACATATCGTCACCCCATGGCCCATGATAATAATTTGTTTCGAAAACATTGCTGGTTATTAATCCGCGCCAAAAATCTAATATTTACGGAAAAGAAAATAGCAAACAAAGTTGCAGGCGAGTGGGCTAGTCTAAAATAATCTTTATTGAATAAGAGCCCAGAATTAGGTTAATCTTCTGGTAAGTATACCTAAATACTTACAGGTCTATGGTATAATGTTTACATACCCATTGAATAAACTCGAAAAGATCTTGCAGTTGGGTATACACAATTTTGAGAGAGAGCTAAACCGGAGAATCCAACTGGGCTGGGCAGCATTTGGTAAGCTTCGTCGAGTCTTTCTGTCATCAATGCCTCAATGTCTGAAGAGTAAAGTTTTCAACCAATGCGTCCTACCTGTTATGACCTATGCTGCTGAAACGTGGACCCTCACGGTGGGACTGGTCCACAAATTGAAGGTCACTCACCGTGCTATGGAGAGAGTTATGCTTGAAGTTTCTCTTAAAGATAGAATACGTAATGAAGTTATCCGATAGAGAACGAAAGTGACCGACATAGCTCAGAGAATTATTAGGCTGAAATGGCAGTGGGCCGGCCATATATGCCGACGGACCGACAACCGTTGGGTATTGGGTTGGAGACCCTGTTTAGGCAAGCGTAGTGTAGTGTGTAGTGTAGTAAGGACGTCCACTGGCCAGATGGAGTGACGATCTGCGTAATGTAGCTGGCAGACAGTGGATGAGAAGAGCTGAGGATCGGGCTCAGTGGCGAACCTTGGGAGAGATCTACGTCCAGCAGTGGACTGCGATAGGTTGATGATGATGATGAAACTTGAAACAATTAAGAAATTACCTTAAAAATCCAAACTCTTCGGATATTACATAGTACTTACATTGTATTTTTAAATTATTTAGTAGTGATTGTTTAGTCATGGAGTTTATTGACATGATTTTTACCTTTGAATAAAAATAGGTGCCTCTTTGACGGCCTCTGTGGCGCAGTGGGCGACCACCTGAGACGCAGAAGGTTGCTGGTTCGATTCCCGCCGCGGGACAAACGTTTGCATTATCTGCAGATATTTGTATCTATACTTCAGCCATATTGGATGAAGAATGTTTGTAAACAAACATTTCAACACTTTTTGCAATTATTCCATAAATACGTAATATTTCAGTTAACTAATGTCATAAATGGAACTTTTACTATATAGGTAAGATATTAATGAAGTGGACATATTTATAAAACAAATAATAAAAAAGTACTTTTGAGGTTAAGTATGGGTGGTTTGTTTATATTTATTCTTCATCGAATTTGACTGAAGTATAACTTCTGGGTGTTTTCTATGTAGGTATGTATAAAATAAATAAATAAATATAAATTATATAAGTAGATATAAGTCATTTGATTACCATAATAGTTTTCTTAGCTCTGCATAGTTTGGGGCTACGTGATGCTGTGTATTGGTGTCCAGCATTATAATAATTGTAAAAATATTTTTTGCGCATTCAAGGTCAAACTTATTAACCCGCTAGCTGCAAGTAGGTAGGTACTTTATTTTATCAGGTACTGATTATTTAACAACTAAATGCAATTTAAAACATTGCTATCTGAATGATCTGCGTTTATCATAAGTAGGGCAGCGCCCGTTGGAATGCAAAGTCTTTATTATTTGTTAATACACAGGCAGCCTAAAGCTGGTACGTGTATATCGGGGTTATTTTTCAGTGCATTTTAAGTATTTGTCCAGTCTATTTGAAAGGAGTACACTGATGGAGCACAGTTTACACTACAGTTTCTGTAAGCCTATTCCAGTCGTGTACAATACGGTTGGGCAAAGTGTGTTTCCTTGGGTTGCTTACCTGGCTGGTTCAGCAGCTTAAGTGAGTGCCCTCTCAACTTTTTATTGTTATTCATGTGGTACATGTTAGATAGTCCTGGTACAATACAGTGCTTTGGTAATATTTTGTAAGTTTAAATTAGATCGCCGCGTTTTCTATGTTTCTCTAATGTGGTTAGGCCTAATTCTTTGAAGCGGTTCTCGTATGGATGATTTTTTAAATATAGTATTTTTTTAGTTGCTGTGCGCTGTACTTTCTCAAGGAGTTGAATGTCCTTCTTAAAATAGGGGTTCCGAATCTAAAATGCGTACCAAGCAATGGTCTCAAATATGTTTTATACAGTTTTATAAAGAGGTCTTTGTTAATGTAGCAGAATGCTTTCCTTATTTATGTACATGATAGAATTAGCTTTCTTAACTATTTCCAAAATATGTATCTGTCTTCTATATATATAAAAATGAAACCCGTTTTCCTTGGTCACGGCATCACGCGTGAATGGCTGGACCGATTTCACTAATTCTTTTTTTGTTGTATTTGTTATTAGGAGTAGGTTCTTACGGAAAAAAATATTAAAAAAAATTCTCAGAAATATTGAAAAATATACATTTAATTTTGCTAAGGCGGTACGAAGTTCGCCGGGTCAGCTAGTTTCCTATATATATATATATATAGATACCCATACCCGGGTCTCTTTGACAATCTCATCGATTGTCGATTTCGTCGAAGCGACTTGTATCAGATATTTATATTTAATGTCCAGCAGAGGACTAGGTAAATACGGAGTCGAAACGTGGACACTCGTAGTAGTCTTGGTAGACTAGGTTTGAAGGCGCTCAGCGAGCTATATTGAGAGAATCTCTGAAGGAAAGAAACCGCAACGAGACTGTCCGACATAAGGACTAAAGTTGTCGACATAGCTCAGAGAATTAGCAAGCTGAAGTGGCAGTGGGCTGGCTATATCTGCCGAAGAACTGATTACCAAGTTCATTGAATAACATACGATATTGATTAAGATACCTTGCAATGATGCAATGATACATACCCTTAGAGGAAACTGTACAATGCAAAGGGAAATCCTATCCCCATGTAAGTTTTTGAAACGTAATTGCAAAGAAATAAAGAAGCCTATCCCCTGTAATTATTGCTCATAAGTAGGTACAAAACAATTAGAGTAGCTTGTAAGAGTCTAGGAAGTATTTACATAAATACAGTAAGAAAAGATATACTAAAATAGCTCAGAAAATTAACTGAAGTGTCAGTGGGCTGGCATATATCTGTTGAAGAACCGACAACCATTGGAGTAAACGAGTTCTTGTGTGAAGATTTCATAACTTCTGCCCTCGGCTTCACTCGCGTGAAGATATAAAGGCATGTGTTAATCCAGGTCTTAAACTATCTTTAAGTGTCATCCCAATCCGTTCCACCGTTACATAGATAGGTGGGAAAAACACACAAGAAAACTATATTAGTTTTAAGATCAAAATATTTATTTCATCTTAAAAATTCTGAACCTAATTTTTCAAGAGACTCAACCGTCAGTCCGAACACCAACGTAGCTGTCCTTCCTCTGGTTTGATGATGGCCACCACCACTAGACCTCCGATGAGGAGCAGGTAGTTGAAAGTATTCGCTGTTGATGTTTTTGTTTGCCTGTAACAGAATGTGATGAAAATTGAAGATTATCTTCAAAGAATGTTGATGATAATATTTTTTAAGATTTTTCATAGTATCTGAACTACCAGATGTGAAACTACCTCCATTGGTCATTAAGATACGTAGGTAAAATAATAAACCAATGACTTAATTCCTAGATAATGAGGGGTAAAGAGGTGTAAGGTTCCAACCCTCCTCTTCGGAAGACAAGTCACCCTGCTATTGGTGCACCCACAAATGAGACTGTGGCAGCCGGCTGATTGCGGCATGGCGTAGTCTAATACCGGCGCAGGTAAATCCCCTGACTGCCGACGGGCAGCAATGTCGGCGGTTCGAAAAGCTGTGCCCTAGGATCCTCAATCCGCATGCCCAGTGTGGAGATAATGGGCATATCCCCCTTTATTCGTGGAGGCATATGTTCAGTATAGGCTAGTGTGGTGGTAGTGGTGGTGGACGCCACTGATCCCATCAGACTAATTCTTTTAATGCGAAAGGTGTGTGTATGTATGAGTGGGCTTTTTTCCCACTCAACTCCGTAACGACTGAGCGGATTTGGATGAAATTTGGAATATATATTCTTTTACCTGGATGAATACATAGGCCTACTTTTTATCATAAGGCATATGCTAGTATGGTAATAATTGCTGATTGTTGGGACATTTTACAAGCTTTTATTTAGTGTCACTTGTCCCGTATTCGGTAATAAAATCTTGCAAGTTAATCCCCAGTCCCCACGCTGAGCATGCGGGTAGCGGAGCGCAGTGGCGTCCAGGTAACCCAAAAAACTCCTTCCCCAGACTTGGCCACTAACTAAAAAGATGACAAAAAAGAAGAGTCATTCTTCATCATCATCCTCCCCAAACCGTGGCTCGGCAAACGTAGTGTAGGACGCCCTCCGGCGAGGTGGAGTGACGATCTGTGAAATTGGATGCGTTGAACTCAGGACAGGGCGTAATGGCGCTCATTAGGGGAGGCCTATGTCCAGCAGTAGACAGCTATAGGCTGATGATGATGATGATCCTCCCCAGCCGTAGGATGCCCATTTTTAAACAGAGTCTCTCCCATTTCTTTCCATGTACGACGGTCAATCGCCTTTGCCATCCAATGGTACCCCGCGTATCCGTCCACCCATCGTGTGTGCATTACCTGATCATGAGATCCTCAGGCACGTCCAAAGACCTGTTCTTAATGATGCTGGTGTAGTAGAGGGCTGATGCCCGAGGAGTTCTTGTACGTTCAAGCGTTGAGAAGTCCACCTCGTAAAGACCAAATTTTGTTCTGAAATAACATAAGTTTTTGGATAGCTTTGCCGATACTGAACTTCTTGATTGTCTCATCATCATCTTTTATGGGGATTTTAATTGATTTTGTACTAATTCTAATTCTAATTTGAGGTGGGGGGAGAATGTTTTGCGCTGACGTCCCGCATCGGGGTGTATTGTGCATTGACCCCCTGCTAACCCTACCCCAGCCAGCCCAACTCCCGAAAGTAACGGAGAAGGACTCTGGGTTGATGGCAACATTGCTCTAGAATTCCTGATGCTGCCTGTGTCTGTGAGTTTTGATCAAGCAGCTTTTGTAACCCGGATTTTGCTCTGGCTTCGTTTCTGGCAGTGCAGTGTTAGATAACATGCTCAACTGTTTCTTCATCTTGAAAGCAACCACGACAGGTGCCGCTGTCCGTAGCTCCTGACTTTACTAGGTGGTGGTTCAGGTCACAGTGGTCTGTGATAACACCAACCAGTATGAGTAGGTCGTCACGCTTCATTTTAAACAGAGTGTTAGTTATTTTGTTGTTTCATCCTGGATATTTTTATATGGAGCAATATTTTTGTGTTTTTGCAGTCCTGTCTTCGTTCCCACAATATTTGATTTTCACTTATTGAATGTTGTGAATATTCGATAAGTGAATATTCATAAGGATGGGCTAGTGCCCACCCCAGGGTGTTGGGTTACAGATTCAAAATTCTAGGCTGGACACTGAGGAAACTTCACACAAAAACCATTAAAATCAAATAATAATTATCTACAGCAAATAATAGTACCTACATTCTGTTTAGTTACAATCATACTGAACAAATTTTTATGAAATTGGAATAAGTAGATAGTTTAGATTCCAGAATAACACATAGGCTGATCTAATTTTGAAAAATTAACCTCTGGGGTAGTAAACGGTGGTGGCAAAGTTTGTATGGGGAACGAAAAAAATGTTTACGAATCGACTTGAAATTTTGCACATGAGACTCTCCAGTGAAAATAAATGAACACCTGTTTCAGGATTTATCGCAATTCAACCCGTAAGACTGTTAACGAGGGTGGTAAAGTTTGTATGGGGAACAAAAGCCTGTGTGATTTTTTTGTGAAAATGAATTCTACTTACATAGACTACAATTGATTTTAGCAGCACTGGTAAGTGTATCTTGCCTATCCAAGACAAACCCATAGTACGGTATTTAATACCTATTGATGTTAGTTTAGCAAGACGTCTACCTAATGGGCTACGATGAGAATGGGAATTAAACAAACCTTTTTAGGCCTTTGCAGCGCAGATGACTCCTATCTTTTTATTAGTTCTTCGCTTATGTAGTAGTTACTAGGTACCTAAACTTCTGTCCTTTCTTTATTCTGTGATATTTCCTAAACTGTCACTATAAGTCTTGTTACTACCTACCTACCTTATTATTATGTGTTACCTGTGCTGTCTTTGTCTGTGTGTGCTCAATAAAGAATTATCTCATCTTTATCTTATCTTGTACATATACACAGCATTGCAACTTGCACAGCAAATGTTATTATTCAATAAATCAATATTTAAATTACAGGGCCATAGAGGAATTTGAGTATTTTTATTGACAATTGATTATTTTGACATTTAATTTTGCGTAATTTTAAGGTTCTTTTTTCTATTATTTGTCTTATAGGAATTGTATTAATTTTCTAATTACTAATTTGTTTCACATCAAATATTTGCATGCCTATTAGGTAGATATAGTTGGACATTAACTTAATTTTAAGACCTAAAATTGTGATAGATATCCTGGCAAATAAATATATTTTGTCTTTATCTTTATCTTTGCCTGGTTGTTCACCGAGTGAACGGTGTCATGGCACAGGGCGCAGAAATGACCAGCAGGACCAAGTTTTTGGTCTAGTGGTAATCATGGCATCCAGAAAATTAAATCGTACCTAGTTTTCTTTTTTGGGGGGAACAGAAATTACCAAACTAGGACACATCGAAGTTTTCTTTTCTGGGGGGCGCAACCAGTAAAAAGTTTTAATTATTACGTTGATATCCAGATATAAATCGTATGTTTCTTGTCTGAAGGGCGCAGAAATAACCAGACCAGGACCAAGTTTTAATTATTAGGTTGATATCCAGACATAAATCGTAGTTTTATTTTTTATTGGGCGCAAAAATGATTTGGGTCTAAAGTTAAAGTTATCTAGGTGTTTAAAAAATTGCATGCGTTTTCTTTCTCTCGTTCCCTATATTAGAAAAATTTCGCGGCTACGCTCTACGCTCGCCAATTTCGTTACAACTCAATAGCATCAGCTTTTTTTCCTAAATGTATCTAAGTACGTAAAGTTATTATGATACCGAAAATAACCCTAGGATACGCCAATATGAATGCCCCACTGTAAACAACTCCAAGGTACTTACTGGAATCCATCAATCCATTCAAAGCTGTCCATGAGAGACCAAACGGAGAATGCTGTTACATTGACTCTATCTTCATGTATGGCAAGCAGAACCTGTAACCAAAGCGAACCTGTAAGTGCAAAGACCAAACCTTACAAACGTGTCTTAAAACAAAGCCTTGCAAAAATGTTTTTACCTATATCAATGCATGGGGGATATGCCCATAGCATATCCATGCCCATACCATATCCCCCATGCCCATACCATCTCCCCTTTTTTATAGGGGAAGGCCTATGTCCAGCAGTGGACTGAATAGGCTGGTGATGGATGATAGATGGATGAAGTGCAAAGATGGACTACAACTTAGGTAGGAACATGTCACTCTAAAGAGCGCTTGATAAGACAGGGTACTTCAGTCGTCATACAAGTCAGTTTATAGCTGTACCTATCTTGTCGAAGTAGTAGTCTCCTCCGGGGAAGCACTACCACCATGCCTATTTCTGCCGAGATGCAGCATTGGTAGGTTTCGGTTTGAAGGCTGTGGTTGCTGCTGAAATGCCTCAAGTTGGTGAACGTTTCAAACATGCGTGACCTACCAAGCAATACTTTGTTATGAGTAATGGTTACCATTTAAGAGAAATTCTACACGACTATCATTTTTTGTGTCATGGCTTAAAAATCATATCATATCATCGGCATAACACCACTAAATAAAATTATAAAAATTAACACGGTGTATGTATACTTTTGTCTCACTGCAGAACATATTTTACACACTGAACAAATTCTAGAATTGACAGGAAAAATCTTGAAGTCTTAAATATGGGTTTTTTTTGTGGCTTGTCCCATTACCAAAAATGACTAGAATGTATCTCATAACTATTTAGAGTACCTACTGATTTTTTGTACAAAGTGTTAGTGTTCACGTGCACAGGCATATCAAAATCAAAAATCTTTAGTTGCTTCATTGTTTATTTTTATGGGTTTTGGTTTTTGTCCTAAGGGTGCGTCTTAAATGAATGCAGTTTACAAATCTCTCTATGTAGCACTAAATACATACGTTATGAACATTTTATGGGATACACCCAAACTATAGGTTACACCGCATCAGCTGCTCGAAGAATAGGTAATTTTACGATTTTTCAAGGCAAAAAAGTACTTCAGTGGCTTTGTTATAGGGTAATTTCTCAATTCGATGCTCGATTCGAAATACACTGGTCATCATAAAAATCGGCCCATCTGTACTTTTGCCGGAAAATTCGTTTTTTTTAATTTTGAATTAAACAAGTTGTTTTGGAATAATATTTTTTATGTGAAATTGTTTATTTTTAACATTTTGAACTGAAAATTATGTATACATTTTGGAAAACTTGCACATTATGAGGAAAAATAGAAAATCTTTAATGTTACCCAATTTTTAGGTTTATATGTATTGAACAAGCTGTAATTTTACACCCTTTGCACTTAAGCCGATGAATCCTTGAAATGAATATTTGGTATTTCCTCCTCTTGCTTTAATTGTAGCCTGCATTCTCCTTTTTAAAGACCATATCAAAACAGCAATGGCTCCTTGAGGTACTCGCTCCCATGCTTCTTTGATGGCGGTTTCCAGTTCTCCTAAGGTGGTAGGGGCGGGATTTCGAGCTCTAACCTTTTGTTTTAGGGTGTCCCAAATGTGCTCTATAGGATTGAGGTCAGGACTCCTTACTGGCCACTGCATAACCTGTATACCGACCTCTTCCAGGTACTGAGTCACGATGCGCGCTACGTGTGGCCGTGCGTTGTCTTGCATTAACTGGAAGTGTTCTCCGATATAACCCGCAAAGGGCATCACGTGATCTCCTAAGATCTCTGCTATGTAACGTGCAGCAGTTAGTGAACCCCTCCTGATGAATACCAGTTCCGTGCGTCCTGTCAAAGAAATCCCACCCCAAAACATTACAGAGCCTCCACCATAACTAACTGTTTCGCTCATGCAGCATTGGGCATAACGCTCACCTGGCCGTCTCATGACGTTACGGCGCCCGTCTGAACCGTATAACGTCATTCGGCTTTCATCACTAAAAAGAACTGACGCCCATTGGTCCATAGTCCAGTTCAGGTGATTTCGCGCAAATTGTAGTCTTGCTTGTCGATGAGCTGCGGTCAGTTGTGGTCCCGTTGCTGGCTTGTGAAGTCTTAAATCTTGTTCACGGAGTCTTCTTCTCACTGTACTGTCACTTATAGCCACACCCCGCACTTCTTGTAAGCGTCGCTGAAGATCAACCCCAGAAAGGTGCCGATTTCTTTAAGCTGAGGTCACAATAAAGCGGTCATCTCGTTCAGAAGTGACCCTTTGTCTTCCAGATCCTGATCTTCTTCGATACTCTCCAGTCTCCAGAAATCTCTGGTAAACTCTTCTAACCGCAGATCGACTGAGATTCAATCTTCGCGCCACAACACGTTGAGTGAAGCCTTGTTGCAGCAAGGCCAAGGCTACAACTTGGGCAGCTTCTGCCTCAGTAGTGTCCATAAATTCAGATGAAATCTTTTTAAAACTACAGCCTTAGTGAATAAAGATAGCGTTAATTATCGAGCGCACTGTTTAAATGTTCCGTTTCACAAAGGGAATTGGGTTCAACTGAAACTCGACGCAAACAATGAATCGACACTAATCAGTGTAAGCATTAAAAAGTTTGTTAAGTACCCTCAGTGTCGGCCGTAATTTATGGTAGACAGATGTCAAACATCGTAACAAACCCTTGTAATAAAAAAAAACAATTCAAAACCACTCATCTACGAAGTTAATAATTTGCACTACAGGAAATATTTCAACAATGTAGTTTGGCTTAACATATGAATGCGAGTATTCTCTATAGTGTTTTAATTATCAACAGATATGAGAATTTTTCAGAAATGTATTGCTTTCTCAACGGTAGTTCTCAATTCAGTGGTTTTTTGCACACCGAATTGAGCAAACTAAAACACCGAATTGAGTTTTACAAAATAAAGTGAAAAATTTCTAAAAACAAAACATGTTTAAAGACCATTTTACATGTTTCTCATGCTACTTATGGGCAGAATCAACATCATGTCATTATGATATCATGAAGATAAATAATTTGTTACAAAAGCCATTCACATTTTCTTTATTTACTCACTTAGTAAAACATAATTAATTTATGTGAAAAATATATTTGTACCCATAGTTTTAGTTCCTGTATCACTTCTCAACAAAAATGTTAATTTTTATACTTATTTCTCAAAACAGTGGAGACATTTCGCAATTCGGTGGCGGGTAAAAATTAAAATCCATTTTTCCCAAAGACTAATGTAGGTATCAATTACTTCCCCTCTGATAATCTTAAATTTAGATAGCCATCTACTTTCAGATTTCTGACAAAAAGCTTAAACAAGAAAAATAAAATCCACCATTGACAAATATTAACCTAAAGCGTAGAATCGCCCGTTATTCATTAAACATCTATGATTCAATATTTAATATCTGTGGTGTTCTTCCGTTTACATCTGTTGCAAACGGAAATGATTGATACCGATCCAGTTTTTACAAACTTTGACCTTTCATCCATCGAAATTCAATGAACGTCAATTGAAAAACTGTCACAGTATGTTAAAACAGGATTGGTGTCAATTGTTTCTGTTTGCAACAGAGTTAGCCGATCACCCCGCAGTTCATATCCCACGTTATGTAGGGCTAAAGTTCGGAACAGTGCTACCTGCTTCATGTAATCCTTGAAGAATCTGATTCGGTCTTTGTCCTCCAAACCTCCATGATTGCTAACTCCGTTTTCAGTGATGATGATAGGAATATTTCCATACTCTTTCTTTAACCAGCTCAGCTGCTTCCTGAAACCCTCAGGATCTTTCTGAAAGATAATAAATAAATAAATAATAAATAATGCGGGACTTAATCACACAGCATCATGTAGCCCCAAACTAAGCAGAGCTTGTATTATGGGAACCACATGATTGATATACTACACATATAATTTTTTTTTGTAAATATATACATATCATACATAGAAACACCCAGACCCGAGACAAATATCTACAGAACATGCAAACATTTGTCCCGCAGCGGGAATCGAACCCGCAACCCTCTGCGTCTCAGGCGGACCTTCGCCCACTGCGCCACAGAGGCCGTCAAGATGAAATCGTAGATAATATGCAAAGGTCTAAGTTTCTATAATGTCGTAGGTACCACTGAAAAGTAAGCGTTTTACCCAAAATTAAATAAAATATACGGAACACTGATCCCAAACTAGGCAGAGCCTGTACTATGAGTACCAAACACTGATAATCATACATAGATAGTTATAAAACACCCAGACACAGAACAAACATTCATGTTCATCACACAAATGTTAGCCCTGGGCGGGAATCGAACCCGCTACCTGCAGCTTTCTGAGCTGCAGGTTAGTAGTTACTAGTAAAAAAAAAAAAAAATTTATAATAATTCTATTTGTATAATAAAATCCTCCGTTTATTAATTTTGACTAATTTAAGTTCGTCACATTGCTTTTCTCCGCACAGTGTTCGTGTGTGGTTCGTGAATAAATCCTTCAATTGAACTACTTCAGTCTACAGAACTACTTTATCTCTAGTTCAGTTCAAAATCAACTACTTCAGTAGTTCACAAGTTCATTTCCCCTCTCGTTCGTTGCATCACATCTATCGCTAGTCTGCTATTGCACTATGTCGTACTGAAGTTATTTTCTATTTCACTCAAACATTGGCTCATGGTTTTAGAATTTCGAAGCTTTCATAATTGATATAATAGGCTGCAAGCCTCAGAGTAAAAATACCAGTTACAATTTTTTTTAAACTTTTTTCGTCCCACTGCTGGGCAAAGATCTCCCCCATAGACTTCAAAACATCCCTGTTCCACCACACTGCGTTCCTTGACCGGTGTTGCCGATGTTGGAGATAAGGCTGTTAGGCTCAATTACAATTAACAATTTAAAATTCTGGTTTAACAATTTAAATGTGAGGGAATTGGTGGTAGTATCGGTTCCAAACGCGAAAACTTTCAAAAGCTTTAGACAAGACAATTAGACAATTTTGACAATTCTTTAAATACTCAGTCAAAGCAAGTCGTTAACAAAAAGATTAAGTAGTGGGTGGAACTGTGGAAGATAACTGGGTGCCTAGTGCGAGTTTTTTTACCAGCTTTATCGCGTTTGCGTTTACGCAAATTTGTATGAAAAGGAGTCAGTACCACACGTTTCTCAAAAGATTACGCTACCTAGATTCCATATAAATTTGCGTAAACGCAAACGCGATCGAGCTGGTAAAAAACTCGCACTAGGCACCCTGAACGCCAGATCAAATCATCAACATCAGTTGAATTTAAATTGAATATCAGATATCAGTCCAGGGAACTAAACTGAAATACTGAACTTAAAGAACTAGTTCAGTTCATTGTGGTTAAAAAAAGTTTAACTATCTTTTCACTTTAGTGACACATTCTGCTCATATCTAGCACATATAGCAGAAAACGTGGGACTTCCCAGGTATGCGGGCAGCGTTCACGCTCTATATAGCCTCTATTCGCAGTCACCTCGAGTTTGGTGCAGTCGTCTGGGATCCTCATGAAGACAAGTACGTGATGACGGTAGAGAAAGCGCAAAGAAAGTTTGCCCGATATGCCTATAGGAGAATGTATGGATACTACCTATATCTTTATCCATATATATGTTCGTGTGTGGTATGGTTGGGCTGGATACGCTGCTGATGAAGCGGAAGTTGCATCTACATATTGTTGCATGGAAAAGTAGATAATCCGGACACATTGCTGCATGTGGGACTGGCGGTGCCGCGGCGCCACATGGCGGGTGCATTCTGTTTTAAATGGTTTTTTCCCACGTAAAACGCGACGTTGCCATTAAAAATAAAGAGACTCTTTTATAAAGAGTCTCTGTATCTGTATGGAACCTTGTATGCAAGTTTTTTGTTCAAGACTCTTTACCTACAACGTTCACTGACGCACGTGATTGGTGAAAGTATGAATGAGCAAATGCTCAAGATGGGCCAACGCTCCGCGTAGTCTTCTCTGTGTGTTATAGTACTCATAGTTATTGATATGAACAACATAGGAGAGAATCTTGCACACTTCGGATATTGGTTTTGAATCTTGCTAGTATAGGATGAGACTCACAGGATAAAATGATGACGAAGTAAGCTCCCATGATGGATCAAAGCTGAGTGTTGCATTCAACTGTGGCGCGTCTCCAATCGGCCAGGGCTTCAGGAGCTGACCAGGATTAGCTTTGCCTATCACCCGACTGGTGTAGAAATTCAACCCATAGAAGTCATAAGTTCCTGAAATGGGTTTATTAAATTGCATTAAGTCTCTGCAAATTCATTAGACTGTCTTTTTAGATGACTTCGATTTACGTAGATTACCTCCGTATCGCATTAGGCGTAAGCGTCAGTGGTGCAAGGAGCTGTGCCCTGCGATCCCTAACCCGCATGCCCAGCGTGGGGATTATGGGCATATCTCCCTTTTTATGGGGAGGCCTATGTCTAGCAGTGGACTGATATGGGCTGGTGTGGTGGTTTCACCGAACATAAGCGCAATACGTGATCGACCCAACACCATCATTCAAAACATATAGTAGGATCATCTCTCCCACGTGGCATTGCTTCGTGCGGAGAGTGCGGTGATCTGGTTATTAATTTATTATTTTAAGTATTATTTAAGCTTTATCCTAATTATAAATGATGTAGATCAAATGTTATCAGAAATAAAATAATTATATTTATTTTATAGTGCTTTCCATAATGAGCGCCATTGCACCCTATCCGTAGCTCGACTGCAACTTTTTGCAAAACGTCACTCCACCTAGCATGTAGCCACCTCTCATCCAGGAGCGCATTCTGAATGCACTGTCGGTGATATTGGAAACTAACCTTTAAGAAGTTCTATTTCAGTCTTCGATAGTGCAGGCAACTGAGAGCGTGGAAATCCTAGCTTCCTGCTGTATTCTGCTATGATCTTTTCAATCGCAGGTGGCCAGCCACCTTCCTTCCCATATATTGGCTGGGAGTAGAGTCCTACCTGAAAATAAATAAATGCTACACTGCTACATACGTACCGTGTGCCACACGATCGAATATGGTCCGAGGGCGGACCGCGTTCGTGGTCTGGTCGCACCAAATTCGATCGTCTGTTTATACTATTACCGGTGTTCTTATCTGATTTTCTTAGTTATGCATCATTCTACCTACTGGCCACTATTTGGGTGAGTGACCACCACCAGCACCACCACAACATCAGCCTATATCAGTCTACTGCTGGACATAGGCCTCCCCTAATAAAGGGGGATATACCCATAAACCCCACGCTGGGCATGCGGGTTGGGGATCGCAGGGCACAGCTTCTCGCACCACCGACGCTGCTGCCCGTCAGTGGCCAGGGGATTTAGGTGTGCCGATGTAGGCTGTGCTATGCCGCAATCAGCCGGCTGCCAGAGCCCCGTTCGTTGTTTAGCAGGGTGCACCACGTGCAGGTGGGGTTGGCTTGGGTTCCGAAGATAGGGGTTGGAACCCTGTACACCCCTATTGGGTGAGTGACCGTTCAGTGGTATTTAGAAAAGTGCGTTTTTATGCTTTTAACCTGTGCTTTTAACTTTTTTTGTGCGTTAAAATGTTGGTCACGGCTTTTTCAGTCGTCAAGGTGTATGTAATTTTATATATTTTTTATATTAGTGTATCTTAAAAATATTATGTTAAAAAGTTGTAGATTTAAATAATTTTAAGATTTAATTTTAAAGCACGCCTACCACCATCTAACAACAAACCACAGGTTTGGCTAGTAGAAAATACTCGTAGCAATAAACCCACCTTTTTGTTACATTTAGAGTGCAATAACGTATAATAAATAAATAAGCCATGTCGGAGACCTTCGGGCGGCCTAAAAACTCAATCATCAGACTTGGCCACAAGCTCACTTGAAAAAAAAAAGCGCATTTAGGTTTTCTGTATAATTTTGTATTCTAACTCCATATTGCCATTTCCTCGCCGTAACAGTTTTCAACTAGCACGGGAGGTAAGAACTCTTAACCTATTATTGCCGTATAACGTTGCTTTAAGTAGCTTTTCGAAATAGCACAACAAGTAAGGTACTATGTAACTGTATTAAGTATTTGTGTGAAATAAATTATCTTATCTTATCTTATCATAATGCACACATCTATCTTTCTAGAGGTAAACTTACGAAATTCTGCTGTGCCAGTTCAGCTAATCCTTCGTCTGATTCCGTCGCAGGTTGGAACCACATTGCGAAATTGGTCAGGGAAACTTGACCTGCAACGAAAGGCAAATATTATGTTTTTTTTCGGACCAAAATTTTATTTAAGTACACCTTGTACTATACCACATGAAACGATATATTAATCTAAAGAAATATAGTGATGATCTTGAAATATTGAATCATAGATGTTTAATGAACAGTGTGCGATTCTACGGTTTAGGCAAATTTTTATCAATTCGTTGGCAGATTTTTTTATCGTGTTTTAGAAGCTTTATGTCAGAAATCTAAAAGAAGATGGCTCTCTGAATTTAATGGTATACAAGGGGAACTATTTGACATATTAGATATTGAGAAAATTGAATTTTAATTTTGACCCACCACCGAATTGAGAAATGGCTCCACTTTTTTGAGAAATTAGTATAAAAATTAACATTTTTGATGAGAACAGTTACAAAAACTATGGTATGGCGGGTATGGCGACAGTTGGGTTGGTAGGTATCTGTTCTGCGTAGGTAGCTACTTGCCTATTTTTATTTTATTCCAGTGTGGAATAAAATAAAAATGCCTACCTGCCTTTTGATGTCGTTTTTCTATTTATTGTTTGTCTATTGACAACGTTTCTATATTTTATGTTTGTATGTATTTTAAACTGTGCATTTACGTTTACCTGTGCTTCTGTGTTCTGTGTGTGTTGAATAAAGTTGATAAGTCATCTCTCAAATATATTTTTCACATAAAAGAATCATGTTCTGCTAAGAATGTTCAGATAATAAAGCTAATGACTTTTGTAACACATGATAATACTGACATGCAGTTTATTTATTTAGTTTATTTTATTTATTTATTTGCTTACATGTACTACAATTCATATAAACAGGTTACGGTGGTAGCCTGATTGTTAATTCTGCCCAGCCTTATGTAGCATGAGTAACATGAATAATGTGTAAAATGGTCTTTAGACATGTGTTGCTTTAAGGAATGGTTACTTTATATCGCAAAACTCAATTCGGTGTTTTAGTTTTCTCAATTCGGTGTCCTAAAAACCGCGGAATTGAGAACCACTGAATTGAGAAAACTGTAATGTTAGTAGAAAAATTCTCCTATCTGTTGATAATTAAGGCTGCGGACACGAAGTCAGCGGGAGCGGGGCGGCGGCGGCGCGGCGCGAAGGAATGGCGCGTTTCAATACATAGATTTGCATTGGCGCGCCGCTTCCTGCGCCGCCGCCGCTGTCTTCGAGACCACGGCCTAGAACAATAAGTATAGAGAATAATGAGCCATACTACATTGTTGCAAGGAATCACCCAATTGACGGCCTTTGTGGCGCAGTGGGCGAAGGTCCGCCCGAGACGCAGAAGGTTGCGGGTTCAATTCCCGCCGCGGGACAAATGTTTGCATGTTCTTCAGATATTTGTCTCGGGTCTGCGTGTTTTCTAGGTATGATAAGTATTTAAAAAAAAAAGCGGTATATATGTAGTATAGCAATCATGTGGTTCCCATAATACAAGCTCTGCTTAGTTTGTGACTACATGATACTGTGTGTTCAGCATTATTTATTTATTGAAATATAATTTGCAATACAGGAAATATTTTTACCCTATCCCAAAGCCACTGAAGTACATTTTTGCCTTGAAAAATCGCAAAATTCGTCAGAATTTTACTTATTCACTTCGATCAGCTGATGCGGTGTAATCGCATATTATGTGAATATATGTATAATTTGTGTGAATCCCATAAATATGATCTTATCGTATGTATTTCGTGCTACATAAAGTGATTTGTAAACTGCACCTATTTGAGACGCACCCTTAGGACAAAAACCAAAACCCACGAAACATATAAACTGAAGCAACTAAAGATTATTGAAGAAGAAACACGCATTTGTCATGTATGCCTGTGCACGTGAACAATAACACTTTGTACGAAAAATCTGTACTCTAGAGAGTTATGACATACATTCTAGTCATTTTTGGTAATGGGACGAGCCAAAACCTGCCTAATTTTCCCGTTTTTCTGACTTCAAGGTGTTGTTTCTGTCAATTCTACAATTTGTTGAGTGTTTAAAATGTTCTCCAGTAAGATAAATGTATACGTACCTAGTAATAATAACAATAAAATAACAAATAACTCACAAAGTGGTCTCGCAAACTTCTGCGTCTAAGTCGGTACTTCGACCACTGCTCCACAAATAGTTAACTTACCTTGATACTTCGCCCTAAACTCTTCATCGTAAATCCTCCAGGCCTTAGCATGAGCTAGCAGAACGTGTTTGCCGCACAGGAACGCTCCAATACCGCTAACTGGCACCAGGTAACCGAAACGGTAAACCAGGTCGCACATGATCACAGGTTCATTGATGGTGATCCAGGTCTTCACGCGGTCTGCGTACAGGGAGAAGACGATGCGGGCGTACTCCGCAAACCAGTTAGTGATGAGGGGATTGGTCCAGCCTCCTGGGAATTAAAAGTTTTGGATTCTATTAGCTGTTTTTGGGATGATTTTTTTGCCTAGATTACTTCCGTAACAGTTATGGCAATTTTTTTGGTAATTATTTTACACCAAGACAATTCACCAGTTTCAGAACAGTTAATATGGACAGTGTGACATTGCGATTATGGGCGTTTACAAAATATTTACATAATAAGTTTAAAAATACCGTCTTTACTGACTAGGATCCAACTTAGCTATACAAACATCATCATCATCATCATCATCAGCCTATAGCAGCCCACTGCTGGACATATGCCTCCCCTAATGAGCGCCATTGCGCCCTGTCCTGAGCTTGACGCATCCAGCTTCTACCAGCAGCCTTTCGCAGATCGTTACTCCACCTGGCCAGAGGGCCAGGAGTCCTACACTACGATTGTGCACCGTTTTTTTAAAATACAAACATAGCAAGATATAAAAAAAAAGTAATAAAAAAATTTAGTTGTATAAGTACTTGAGTTATGAACATCTGAAGCCAGTACTTACCTAGGTCCTGAAGTCTCTGCGGCAGGTCCCAGTGGTACAACGTGATGACAGGCTCAATGCCCTTCTCCAGGAGTCCGTCTATCAGGTCATTGTAGTGCTGGATACCTTCTTTGTTGATGTTGTTAGAGAAGCCATTCGGCATTATCCGCGGCCAGGATATTGAGAACCTGGAAGAGGATCATCGCCTTTTTTATTTTGGGCATAAAACACCAATAGAAACTTCGATCACCAATTGGCTTGGTGAGCGTCTTTACTTGCTTTGTACCTATTTCAGGAGTTAGAAGCATACTTCTAATTCCAAGTCCTTTTCAGATGTGAGCGATATCCGCCGTTATTAGTATCATCATCATCATCATCATCATCAGCCTATTAGCAGTCCACTGCTGGACATATGCCTCCCCTAATGAGCGCCATTGCGCCCTGTCCTAAGCTCGACGCATCCAGCTTCTACCAGCAGCCTTTCGCAGATCGTCATCCCACCTGGCCGGAGGGCGTCCTAGTATGATTACCGTGATTATGGGCATATCCCCCCCCCCAGCAACAACAAACAACACCATCCTAAATCAGTCCACTGCTGTACGATTATTTGCACCTGGAATACACCCATCATGAGATGTTGACATCATCGCTCCTCAACGGACTTGACAGGACTATTTCAACAGAATTGGCAGAATCGAATAAAAACATTTCAACTTTAATGGCGGCTCTTTTAGGATGCTTCTTCGATGCATTTATAGTACTACATCTATATCCAGAGCTGGACTGATATAGGCTAGTGTTCTGGATGTTCTGGTACTGCTAATTGGGTGCAATGGTTACTAATAGATACCTAATTGGTTTTATTCATGCTGTTTTTTAACAGACATCAAAAAGGAGGAGGATCTCAATTCGTCGGAATCTTTTTTTTATGTATGTTAACCGATATCTCCTTCAAATTGTGGACCGATTTTCAAAATTATTTTTTGTTTGAAAGAGATACTTCACAGGTGGCCTCATATAAATTTTTTCCGGGGGATTGGTTCTTTTTCAGCAAAACTCAAAAACTGGCTGAGCAGTGACTTCAAACAGATGAGTAGAAACTTATACTTCTTCGAGTTAAATATCTAATTAAGTTAATTTTTTTTTTGAAGACGGTTTAATTTTTTAATGTTTATTTATTACCTAGGTACCTGAGTTTTCTTAAAATACCTACCAAAATAAAATTACCTCACCTATAGAAGTTGACTCCCAACTCCTGAACCATCTCGATATCCCTCTTCCACTGGTGGTAGGAGTCGCAGGCCACGTCGCCGTTGGCGTGCTCTGGTATGGAGGTAGACTGGTGGGTGTACCTGTCCCATATGCTCTCTCCTTTCCCTGAAATAAATAAGCACTTTTTCTTCTTTTCTTAGCTTTAACAACAATCACAACTACTGCCCACAACTACTGGATATTAATATCATTCAGTCAAAGAGCTAGTCTAGATAGGGCGATTTGCACGCACCAGTTGAGTCGCGCGTAGCCAGTCATATTTAGGCACGGCACGTCACATACCATACCACATGACACTTTGCAAGCCTGATTGGTTTCGCGCGACTCGCGTGAATCGCCCCATCAGGATTAGCTCAACGAGCTGAACTCATGTCGGTGAATATGATGCAATTCTCTCCAATTTAGCTTTTTCCATTACGGTATCTTTCACATCCCTATAAGTACCACCACGTACTTCTCTTTCAATTCCATAATACCTACTGAAATTGGAACATGAAACATGAAACCTTGGAGATTGGCATACTCAAAGGGAGTGACTGGTCTACTGACACCACCCACTACTGCAATTTGTCATGACTATGAAAGCCTTCTGGGCAGTTTAGAAATTTCGACATTAGGCCACTAACCTATACGAGAAGAAAAGACTGCAAGTTGCAGTAGTGGGTGAGTCTGCAACCCTGATACCAGAAATACAGACCCTGATGATGACCCTCTATAGTGATCGAAAATGTCGTACCACGTAATAAAAATCTTTGTACGAGAATTTAGACTTTAAAGCTGGAAGGTAAGGTACCTACTTTAATAGCTGGATATTTTTTAAAATGATGAATCCTAGAAGACTCACCATTTACATTCCAGGCCCCTTCAGTCTGATAAGAGGAAGAAGAGACTCCAAACAGGAACCCCGCAGGGAACGTCAGGTCCTCCGCCCGGCTCACTGTAACCACACTGTCAACAATAACTCTTGGGATTGTTCATAATCATGACGCAATGTTGCTGGCCTTGGCATAGAAGTTCAGTAGGGTGTAGCTCTGCCACCTGAGCTGCAGGTCGTGGTTTCGACTCCTGCTCAGGACAAACATTTATTACCAACTTCAAAAAGGAGGAGGGTTTCAATTCGTCGGAACCTTTTTTATTTTTCGACTTTTTTGTTTATGTTCACCGATTCCTCCGTCAATTGTAAAACGATTTTCAAAATTCTTTTTCTTCGTTTAAAGGAGTATACTTTACAGGTGGTTTCATATAAATTTTATTCCTGAGGAATTTCTACTTTTCCCGGAAAACTAAAAAAAACCGAATAGATGAGAAGGTGCCTATAATTTTCTTCTTTGAATTAAATATTCTAATATTATTTTTCGCTCTTTAGGGCAAGAAGTGAGAAGAGTTTTTTATAAGTCAGTTTTTTTAAGTTTATTTTGTGTAATGTGATGAAGTTAATGTAATTTTAAGCATAAAGCACGCCTACCACCATCTTACATTAAACCATAGGTTTGGTTGGTAGAAAATGATCTTAGCATTAAGCCCACCTTTTGATGCAAATTTATTACAAAGCGGTTCTCTTCCACCTTTATCATGCGCACCGCCAAGTAGTGGAACCAAGGGCGGATTTGATCCATTGGTTGCCCTAGGCATGTGAAAGATTGTCGCCCTTCAACTCACTGTAAAGCACAATAAAACCCCTCGAGCCTGTTCTTTGCCCATAGATGTATTACAGTTTAAGCCATTTTGTTACGTATTTGATATTGTGCAGATGACCGTTGGCCCGAGAAAAGTGTGGTGGAATACGGAGAATAGAAAGCAAGCCCAAAAACGGTAGATAAACAAGTGAATTGAAGCCTTTCTGAACAACGCGTATGCGAAATTTCATGTGGCTGGGCTAATGTTATAATAAATTACTTTGACTTTGGTAAATAGTAACCATTACAGAAAATGACAAATAACCGTGTTGGCGAAGGCGGGCCCTAGTTAGGTACCTACAGATAGTGAACTGTGAAGTAAGTAGTAATACTTTGAAGAGGAGAATTCCGCTGGTTTCGGTAGCATTTGGATAACTACGTCGGGTTTTCTCGTCACGCAGACCTTATAATTTGAAAACTAAAGTTTTCAACCAATGCGTCCTACCCGTCATGACATGACATACGGAGCCGAAACGTGGACACTCACTTTTTGAGCTATTGAACACAAATAAATAACATAAGTTATACCTGAGCTATGGCTAGTCCACCAATTCATATACTTTTTGCTAGAGCTAATGATTCTTAATAAAAAGAGAGAGGAGCCGAAAAAAAGAGTACTACCTACTAATTTTATCGGCTACAGAAGTAGAGTTAGCCGAATATTGTTAGAGCACACCCATAACACACAAATTGCTATTTAATAAAATAGAGTGATAGAAGAGACGAAAAAAGAGCAGTAACTTCTTACTACCTACTCTTTTTTTCGGCTACAGAAAGTAGAGTAGCAGAATTAAAATCAAACAATAAAAAGTTCTCACCTGGACACAACTGCACAAATCAGTAACATTTTGTTGGTACACTTCATTACTAGGTAATGCTAATCTGTACATATAGGTATCTAAAATAAATAATCTTTTATCAAAAATATATAGGAAGTTGGTCATTAGTTACCTACTCATAAATAAAATTGTAATGTCTGTCTGTAATTTCAAAAGGGGCTAAATATTTGATAAATTCAATACAAGTTTCAAAAGGTAAGCGGTGCAGGCACTTGGCACTAGTGTTTCCACTTTTAGGGATTTCGCCCTTTTTTAGGGCAAAACTACTTAGCTCATGTAGGTACGACTTAGGGCTATTTTTATTGCAAGGTTTAGGGAATTTTAGGGAAAAAATTACTTGATATGGTACAGCTAGCGACACGTAAGTCTAGCGGTGAACGAGACTTCTGCGCATGGCTCTCTCGCTCTCTCTCACCTCTAGCTCCCATATGATGCCTTACTTTTGACGTCTGCGCAATAACGGTCAGCGCTAGAGTTTCTTGCCGATACTTGTAACCCTCTTTATTCTATGCTCTAAGGCTCTACCTCTCTCCGTGTGGCTCTACCAATTAGATTCAACCGATCGATGGATTCCATTAATTATATTCAATTTATTTTTTTATTAAAATATGTAAAAAAATATGTGTTCTTTTTATTATTCATGCGCTATAAATGGATTTTTAGGGATAATTTTGGGCAAAACCAAAATCTTCAGTGGAAACACTGCTTGGCAGTGAAATAATCATGCTTCCTATCCTACTTCCTACTTGTACATGTATGTATGTATGTTACTCTTTGACGCAACAACTACTGAGGGCCTAGTACGACTTGCACAATAAAACTTCTAAGGATCGAATATCGAAAACTTTTATAGTACATTATTATATCGAGCTTAATTTTGAAGTACCTTTTTTCGTTAATTACCTCACCGTATTGAGTGATAATTATTGCAATCTGCAAGAAGATTACATTACTTACGTTGTTTGATTGACAGTTTCTGCATAAAACCAGTGGCGTAATTTCCAAAAAACATACATTTAAATTGAGCTCGCTAGGGTAAACCAAGAAAGTTTTTGAATTGTGCAACTCGTAATAAGGGTACCGCACGGATTTGGATGAAACTTGGCATATATATAGTTAATGACCTGGATTAACACATAGGCTACTTCTTATCTATGTACCACGCGAGTGAAGCCGCGGGCGGAAGCTAGTGAAGTCAATATTTTGGAAAAAAAACACTCGTTTATTCGCAAAAACGGTAGGTAGGCTCAAACTTTAAAGAAAGGAGCGCGCGGATGACGCGAGGTTCGTATTGCGACTGTCGTTATTCGCGTGTAGTTCGTGAACGAATCCTTCAATTCAGTTACTTCTCTCTACAGAACTAAATAAATGTTGGACGTTATCACACAGCATCATAAGGATGACCCCTAACAAAGCAGAGCTTGTATTATGGGAACCACAGTACTGATAAACTACTTAAATTCATTTTTTTGTAAGTACAAACACATTATTATTAAGTGTCTGCTTAGTATGTAAAAATGCTTAATGTTACAAAGAATTTGTTACATTGAAATTGGATTAAAAATATCTTTATCTTTTATATTTATTATAAATAGAAAATACCCAGAACCCCTGAACATGGGTACGAACATTTGTCTCAGGCAGACCTACTGCGCCTCAGAGGTCGTCCAAGAACTAAGAACTACTTTTATCTCTATTCTCTAGTTCAGTTCGAGATCAACTACCTACTTCAGTACTCATAGTTCACAAGTTCACTTCCTCTCTCGTTCGTTTCTATCACAACGTACCTATGCACGCCCTATTTTCTGTTTCACTCAAACATTGGCTCATGAAGAGAAAGAATAGAATTTCGAAGCTTTCATAATTTCGTCATACCTAGGTAGGTACATTGCTCACTATCAAAGAAAGCTAATTTATAACTTCCGAGTAAAAAAACCAGTTACAATTCCCTTCTTATCTGTCGTCATTCGCCACTCTTAGCAGAGTGGTCGGAGAGTGACGTGGGTGGTGGCGAGCTTCACATGTCGTCGCCATTCTTAAATTACCTACAATTAACAATTGAAAATTCTGGTGAAATATGAGGGAAATGAAAAAGTTTAAAAAGCTTTATAGCAAGAGGTTAGTGCTCTTTTACATGAGGGGCAAAGTGTCAACGGCAGAGGTAACTGCAGCCGTCGACGCGTCGGCGGCAGCCGTTGACGAATGCGGCGTCGACGGCTGCCGCCGACAGGTGTCGTCGGCTGCAGTTGCCTCTGCCATTGGCACATAGCCGCTCGTGTATAAGAGCCCTTACATTACGGGTCATTTATGTTTATTCAAATTTTTTTTGACACAAAAAAGTACTAACCAAACATTATTTTAGTACATAACTATCTATCTATCTGATATAATACTATAAATTCTCATTTATAGTAATTCGTTTTTATTTTGTCTCTCGCCTCAACTATCTCAGTATTAGCAAAATATAGGTAGGTACATATGAAATGAAATTAAAATTTATTTATTCAATTGGAACTTTAAAGTACACTTTGAATCGTCCTTCTTTTAATCTACAATTCGCAACGTGACCAAACAGAGAAGAATTGGCAAGAAACTCTTATATTTTTTTAAACTCATTGTTACTATTTGTATTCTTAACTATTATATTGTTTTTGAGCGAGTTGGAGACAGTTTCATCCCAAGCTTTTTTGTCATTATATATATAGTTTAAAGTCGCTCAGCGAGCTATGGAACGAGCTATGCTCGGAGTTTCTCTGGAGGTTAGAATCCGCAACGGGTGTGTCCGACATAGAGTTGTCGACATAGCTCAAAGAATTAGCAAGCTGAAGTGGCATTGGGCTGGCCATATTTGCCGAAGAACCGATAACCGTTGGGGTAAACGAGTTCTTGAGTAGAGACCGCGGCTCGGCAAACGTAGTGTAGGACGTCCTCCGGCCAGGTGGAGTGACGATCTGCGAAAGGCTGCTGGTAGAAGCTGGATGCGTCGAGCTCAGGACAGGGCGCAATGGTGCTCATTAGGGGAGGCCTATGTCCAGACTGCTATAGGCTGATGATGACGATGATGATGATGCTTGAATAAGTAGGTATCAATTATTTAATCAACAGTTCAAAAAACCAAAAATGAACGATAACTAACGGCAGACCGACCATTAAAATCAGTTGAATTTAAATTGAGTTCGATCGATAAGCTAAGTGCCAACCAAGTGAACTAAATTGAAGTACTGAACGAACTTCCTAGTTCATTGACATGAGAACCCTGTGGCCAGGACTTTTGGATGCGAATAACTATACCCAGATTTAATGTTGCATTTGTGACGCAGATCGGTACTTGATTCACAATTTGTGATGGTCCAATTGCTAAGATAATTGTATAAATATGTGGCCATAGTGTCCTGATACCAGGACCCTGCATCTCAGTTTTTTGTAGCAAATAGACTGTCACAAATTGCGAGATGCCACTATCCTTCAAAGTCGTATACGAAAGCGATTATTTGATGACAACAATTTTTTGTATGGTACCTATTTGAAGATGGAACAAGCACATGAACAACAATCACCTCACATAACATCATTTATATAATTCCATTTTTAACAGACTTCAAAAAGGAGGACGTTCTCAATTCGTCGGAATCTTTATTTTTCGACTTTTTTTATGTATGTTCACCGATATCTCCGTCAATTGTGAAACGATTTTCAAAATTCTTTAGGGCAAGAAGTTAGAAGTGATTTATTTGAAGTCGGTTTTTTTAAAAGTCCTACTTGTAATAATTTTTAATTATGTATCTGTTGTTGGTGTGTCAAAATAAATAAAATAAAATAAATCATCATCAATCAATGATCTTCGTCACAAACGCATCACTAAATCATGGTAGATACCTTTACCTATGTGGATATTAGCAACCAAAATTGCTGGTCACAGTTAGGGTTTGCAGAACCGGTTATGTTTTGAAAATAGACGGGATTCCTGGTTCTTTTTTATTTTAGAACCGGGATTGCGGAGACTTTCTCGGTACTTTTTGGTACAAAAAATATTTTTAATTCTACAGTCTTAAACTAAAGAGGCCTACTATTATTAGATAATTATTTCGTGAAATAAAGCAAAAGAAAATGAAAACGGAGCTGTAATGCAAATAACATAGTTTTTATAGAAAAAAAAAAGATTCTTCGTGATATTTAGTCGTATAAAGGTTTGTTCTTATAAATATTAGGTAGGTAATAAGAGAGTAGTGATCCTCGAGAGCCTACGTGCGATCACTAATAGTAACCAACCATGTCACTCGTAGACTATGACTTTCAGCCTCCTGAACACGCTAGGTTCCACAACCGTAGACCATATTATACGCTTCAATTTACATTCAAATTATATAGAAAACCTCGGAGTATACTTGGCCATTATTCCTAGTCTTTGTAGACTATGAAAAAACCATAAATTCAGTCGCGACTTAGACAGTGCAGTGTGATCATTACAGCGGATAACCGGTTCAGAGTTGTAGTGATTGTACAGCAAGGCTACAAATTGCTAGTTCTTTTTGGGATCAGAGGCGTCATTTACTAACTCAGCTATACACTGAATTATATTTGTAAACATTGATATTACAACTGTCGAAATTCAAAGAACGTCAATTGCCAAACTGGCAAAGTTTGTAAAAACAGGACCGGTGCTTATAATTTTTTGTGTGTGTAGTTAGTAAATGGGGCCCCAGAGCACCCCGATCCTATAATTGTCGATATTATGCTTCCGAAATTGTTCACCTCTACTTTGGAGGATGTTATTAGAATTTTGTATTAGGATGGACAAGGCATGAAGTTCAATGGCAAATAAATCATTCACCTTTGATTTGCCGATGGTAAAGTATTGTATCATAGTAGAAATAGTTGGAAATTCTTTGAATGACCTTAGCACAATGCTCAAAGATCTCAAAATTAACCTGGTAAAACTCATGTCGTGAGTTTGGAATGATATTATCATCGAAATAGGGATCACGACTGAAAAATTCTAATAAGTCTGTCAGATAGTTCAACTAAAAATATGGAACCCGAATTTTTTCTTTTGTCGATTGAACGAAAAATTACTAAGATATAGTGCGTAAGATATAGTAGATGACGTCACGGCTTAGTACACTGTAAGTGGTACATGTACAATACTACACAAATAAGCAGCAAAAGCCATAAACAGTATACAATCATGATACATATAGCTAATATTTTTGATTGAAATCTTATAGAAGTACGTAGGATCAGAGATCTTACCTAACGTTTTAGTACCTATACATACTAATAATGACTTAGAACATATTATTGTATTTACGACAGTGTTTTAAACGTAAAATATCTATTGTGTTGCTATTTCCCAAAAGTACCGTAAGAACTGGGATTTGGTTTATAGATCCCGGTTCCTAAAAGTGTTGAGATGTCCGGGATTTTCGGTTCCGGGATTTCTCGGTTCCAAACCCTAGTAGTTAGTTGAAGAGAGATTGCGCGCTTTGAACAAAAACTTGTGTCTCCTTAAAAGGTGCTGGCTGTCTCGTTTTCTCTTTAGCGTGGTACTTTAAAAAACCTCTTTTTTGTAGCACTAAAGAGGCTGGTGTATCCTTTTTGCCGTAACCAATGATTTATGACTAAAGTATAAAGGAAGGAGAAATCTTATAATTCATTCATGCTCTAATCATCAACTGATACAGCTGATCTCTACTTTCATATTTCCATATATCATTAGCTAGAAAGGGAAGCATACATATCATAACAATTCGACTTCCGACAATGAGTTCAAAAAGAAAATCGTACCAGGGCGCTCAAATACAATGTTTCATTTTCATTGAAATGCCCTGGTACGAAGTCGCAGCAATCGCATTGAGATAAAGTAAGCATCCCTTTCTAGCAAATGATATATGTAATGGACATAAGAAAGTAGAGATCAGCCGTATGAGTTGATGTTAAGAGCATGCATAGTGAATCTTATGACTGCATCTTTTCCTCTTCTATTAATCTAAGGCCGTAACACTAAAGAGGCTGATGTAACCTATTTGCCGTAACACTAAAGAGGCTAGTGTAACCTATTTTTACCATTTAGTACCGTAACCCTAAAGAGGTTACATGAAACCAGATAACACCTTTTAGGGTATTTTTGAGATAGATCAAGCACAGATTTATGTTCAAAGCGCGCTCCATGATAAAAACATAGTTGACTGACTGTAGTCAAAACCCGTTAATAGAAAAACTATAGGTTCTCGCCGACTGAAATAATTAAATAATTCAGTACAAGGAGGTTTAAATCGAGTTATGCTCGGGAGTTTCTCTGAAGGATAGATTCCTCAACAAGACTATCCGACATAAAACTAAAGACTAACTAAAAAGTTGTCGACAGCAAGCTAAAGTGGCAGTTCTCTGGCCATAATCTGCCGAAGAATCGATAGGGTAGGTAAATAACATTAAGTAGCTAAAAAACAAATAACCGTTGGGATAAACGAGTTTTTGAGGGAGTGGAGACTTCATCCATTATAACAATTACCTCCAATCTGTTACTTTACTGTACTTTAATGAAATAGCTTCCGCCGGCGGCTTCACTCGTGCGGTACCCGAATAAAAAGGCCGATGTGTTCATCCAGAGGCTTTGATTCCCAGGAATAGAGAATCATTAGGTTTTAAGAGCATATAAAAATATCGGTAGAACTGTCAAATTTTCATACAGTTTTAACAATTTCCGCGATATTTATCTAACGTGACATTAAATATCTATTGCTGAGAATCAGGCCCCTGGTCATAAACTAGGTATGTTTATGTATTACTAATTTCATCCAAAACCGTTCAGCCGGTACAGAGTTGAGTGAGTACAAACATACTCACACACACAGACAGAGACACACAAGTAACAAAGGCCTAGAAGAAATCCCGTTGAAAGTTGTTAGCCCCGTTGAAGAAGGCCGCCCGTTGTACCATTTTTTTAAATGTCATTGTGTTTTGCTATATACAAAAGTGTTCATTCATTTATTCATTCATTCACAAAAAAAAACCATGTAAGTTCTTAATGTAATTTTTTTTATTTTATCTTGAAACCTCATTTTCAAAAGACAAACGTTCAGTCGGTCCGAACACCAATGTAGACGTCCTTCCTCTGGTTTGACATTCGCTTCCTCACTTGGTACACCACCAGGCTGATGATGGCCACTACCACTAGACCTCCGACGAGGAACAGGTAGTTGAAATTCGTCGCAGTTGATGTTTTTGTTTGCCTGTAACAGAATAGCTGTGATGAAAATGGAAGATTTTTGATAAAGCTGATGATAAAGATTTTTTTTAAAGTTCCTTCAGTAAGAATCTAAGTACTTCTTATCTCCATTGATTAAGATAAAATAAATATAATAAAATGTATATTGCTGGACGGTATCACACTAAAACAAGCAGAGCTTAGCTTAGCTTTATATGAACTTGGGAACTACATGACTGATATACCACTTAATATAATTTTATTTTCTTAATACATACATAGAACCCGCAACCTCCTGCGTCTCAGGCGGGCTTTCGCCCACTGAGCCACAGAGGCCGTCGTAGGTGGGAAGGTAATTATCATCATCATCATCACTATCATCGGCCCACAGCAGTCCACTGGATATAAAAGGTAATATAATATATCGATGACCTAATTCCTAAAAACGAAGCCAGTTGTAAAGCGCTCATGTTGTGGCCTACTTCGGTTCTTGGCTGATGATGATCTAAGATTATCTTATATAAGCAAACCTCCAATCATCATCATCATTAGACATTTTCGACCCCCTGCTGGGCATAGGCCTTCCTCGTGAAATTTTTTGATGGATGACCGTTTAATGGTGCTTGGATGGCACTTCTTTGATTCGGAAGGCACGTTATACAGGTGCCGACATAATCAGCCGTTATTACCTCATCAGTGGCGTTCAGCCAGGCTAGAAACTCCGAAACCGGAGATGGCGACTAACTTAAAATAAAATGACGGAAGTGTACGGAATAACGTAATAGGTAGGTAATGTCATCGAAGTAGGTCAGCTGTGAACTAAACATACATACTTAATCACACATATACATTTTTCACTTGTCTTGCTCAAAAAGTGTATCATAATAGTGTAGCTTAGCGGGCCTAAAACTCGAGTTTAATACCTCGGGCTAAAAAGTATTTTTTCTTTTTAATTGTTGTCTAAAATCATCAGCCCGTACAAAGCATTCGTTCTCTTACATAAAAACTCGACTTCTTGGTGCTTGGTGAATATTTAAAACTGTAAATACGCTACAGTTTATGGTCCTTCGAGCCGGATCTGAACCAGCGACCTATGAATACGTGCGTTATTCCGTACATGAAGAACCAACAGGACTGACATAGTTGCCATGCGACTCAAAGTCCTTTGTCGAATATAAAAAAAATGAAGAACCACTTGTGTGCATTACCTGATCATAATATCATCAGGCACGTCCAAAAACCTGTTCTTAATGATGCTGGTATAGTACATTGCTGATGCGCGAGGAGTTCTTGTACGTTCAGGCGTTGAGAAGTCCACCTCGTAAAGACCAAACTTTGTTCTGAAATAACAGGAGACTTTTGGTAGTTTTGCATTATGTGACTTCTCCTTAATTGCCTCATGTGATGTGCTTAATTGCCCTAAACAACCTGAGGAGGTACAAACACTTTGTTTTATTCCCGTTCACTAATAAGGTAGGATCGAACCAGTTAAAAATTTTCGCTATTGCATAGTTCACGTCGTCAAAATTTGGTATACTGTCACTTTAATTTAAATAAAAGAGACTTAAATTAAAAATAAGAATGGTCCAAGTATTGACCTTGAGGTACACCCATCTTTACTTAAGATCTCGGAGAATACTCTCCATTTACGTGGACTCTGATTCTGTCTTAAAGATAATAAATGAGAAAGGCTACAGCTATACCCCCGTACCCCGTCACCATAGTGATCTATATACGCAGTCAAAGGCCTTAGACAAATCACAAAATATGACAAAATTATTATGTGAGTCTTTAGCCATAAAGAAACCAATCGAAGCTGCGGGTTTCCTCTCAAAACACATTCTGGCAAAAAATTCAATGAGGTTGACCTGATTCCGAACCCACAAAGATCAGAGGATCGAGCCTTAATAAACACTAAATATATTCGTATCGCAGACGTAAAATTTTGGCCATGTGTAGATTCAAAATAACGTTTTGTCATTTGGAAACAATGCCCCCGCAACAAACCCGCCTTGCATTACGTGTTCAATGTCGTCCCACTGTAAAAATAACTCCAGGGTACTTACTGGTATCCATCGGTCCATTCAAAGCTGTCCATGAGAGACCAAACGGAGAATGACGTTACGTTGACTCTATCTTCATGAATAGCAAGCAGAACCTGCAACCAAAACGAGTATCGCTCGTCGACTGCATAGACATGTACATATCCCCTTTTTATAGGTTGTAGAGTTCGAGAGTAGAGACGTCATCCGGAGAAGTACTACCACCATGTCTATTTCACTGTCACTGTCAGATTCGACTAACATGTTACTTTTCAATCGTTTAAAAATGCCGCAGATTTTGAAGGATCAGTTCGAATATTTGGGCGTAAATTTTTGAATTGAATTGAAAAAGTACATACAAAAAGAAAAAAAATTAATCTTTCCAAAAAAAAACTCACGTCGAGAGTATAATCAGCTAGGTATGAGCTCTAATAAAACCAAACCTTTTTTTCTGAACTTCTACATAGCCCTTACTTATAAACATAGAAATGGTAGAGCATGTTCTGGAAAAACGTGATCTACCATGTAATGCTATGTGATAGGTAATGGTTAACACTTAACATCAGCGGGGTGATCGGCTAACTCTGTTGCAAACAGAAATGATTGAAACCGATCCTGTTTTTACAAACTTTGACATTTCATCCGTCGAAATCACAGACTTGTACATTGATATATATTGTTACCATCGTAACTAGATGCGTAGTACCGGCCAAAATGCGTGTAGGCTCAGGTCTTGGCTATGGACAAGATCCTCTCCTTACTTCATACAGTGGCCATCTTGACATCGACCGAGTGACACTTCCGCGAAATAGGCAAATAATGTGATGAAAAAGTGCATTTCTTGAACTCAATTGCGAAAAGAATCACGCGGAATTACTTTTTTCATGAATACATATTGATTTTTTTGCTAAAATCACAGCAAAATAGAAAATTTAGATAAATAGTTCATGCCATGTGGTGTTGCCAGAAAAAAATGTGTCGTTTTCCCGATTATTGTGGGAGATTTTGATAAAGGATAAAATCTTTGTTAAGCTCTTAATTTCTTAAAATAATTTACAATACACATAGGAGCATATTTAAGATAATTTCAAATAGATCACTCACTTCTATTGATAAATGCCATCATTCATGAAATTAAATTATTAACTCAACGAAATAAAAGGAAGACCGGAAGAAACTTGACGTTACATGCGGTGGTTGAGTGATATTACGATCGCTATTATATGTTGGCACAAACTAAAACACTTATTTTATTTCCCCAGACAAAGTTTACTATTTCGATCTACTAATATGATTAGTGATAATATCACAAAGTTATGACGAACAGTTCTTTTCTTAAACAATTCACTTTTCAACTATATGGTGGCAATAAATGGTCACTGGAGAACAATTTGTATTCTATGAAAACGTAAAGCAGGCTAAAAAAAAAACTAGACAGGTACTTTTTTTGTGACTGACAGTCACATGTTAGTTTAAACTTCAGGGAAAATCTATAATCCTATCCTTCTTCCTACTATTATTATAGATGTGAAAATTTGTGAGTAGGTATGGATGTATGGATGTTTGTTACTCTTTCACGCCAAAATTACAGAGCGCATATAAAAATTTAATAATACATAAAATAATAAAATAAAAATTTGAAATATACATAGTTGTTTATGGCCTGGATCATAGGCGACTTTTCACCCAGGTAACTCGCGGGTGTGGTGTGGTTGTGGTTGGTACGGGGTTTATTATATTACATATTTCCAATAATCAATGAGTAAAAAAATCACATTCATTTTCGGGAAAAAAATCTAGATCAGGCAACATCGAGCTTTTTATTTCAAGCATTGTGGCTATCTCTATAAAATCAACTGCCATTCTCAAAGTACGCCAGTTTAAATAAAAGATAAATTATATTTTTCCTTCAAAATGACAATTATTATCAAAGCTACGTCTTCGCCATCAATAAGTGGTTACTATATTTTGACACTTGTTAAAGAGGTTTGCATCTCTTGTTATTTAACTCAATGGACTTGTAGTTGAAATTCAATGAACGTCAATTGACAAACTGTCACAGTTTGTTAAAATAGGATCGGTATCAATCATTTCTGTTTGCAACAAAGTTAACCGATCACCCCGCAGGTGGGCAATGTGCTTGTTCCATCTTCAAGTAGTATTAAAAAAAACTTAATTTTAACCATTGCTTAAAGTTAGCCCTGTCACTGTCATTATCGCAATAGTAATATGCGTCGTATATCTTTTGACATAAATTTATTAGTAAGGCCTCTAAATTCCAGGACCTTTGATAGAGCACCTGTTTCATGTAATCCTTTAAGAATTTGATTCTGTCCTTGTCCTCCAAACCTCCATGATTGCCAAATCCGGTTTCGGTGATGATGAAGGGTATATCCCCGTACTCTTTCTTTAACCAGCCCAGCTGCTTTCTAAAACCCTCAGTGTCTTTCTGAAAAGTGAAACCGTAGATAATAGATGCACAGACCTGAGTGTCTATTATGTGGTACCCTAGAAAAGTAAGCCGGCTACCCCATCTATTTTTAATTCTTTAATTGTCTCTCTTTTATTTTATTTCATCTTTTAATTTGTAATTTAATTATTTGACTATGTTTTTATTTTATTTTATTTCTTTTGATTTGATATTGATTTTTTTAAACATTAATTATTTATCTATGCTTTTAAAAAACAAAATAAATGCACACTTCCGATTTCAAATCAAATGAAATCTCATGTTTTAGCTCATGGTTGAGACTCACAGGATAATATGATGTAGATGTTAGCTCCCAAGATGGATCGAAGCTAAGTGTAGCATTCAACTGTGGCGCGTCTCCTATCGGCCAGGGCTTTAGGACCTGGCCAGGATTAGCTTTGGCTATCACCCGGCCGGTGTAGAAATTCAACGCGTAGAAATCATAAGTTCCTGAAAAGGATGTTTTTAAATTGCACGAAGTCTCTGCAAATTTGTTAGAAATTTGTTAGAAACCGTCTTCTTTATGATTTCAATGTCTTCGTAGACCTCTGTGTCGGATTAATCCGGGTTACAATCTATATATTCCAAACTAGAGGTTGGGTGGTGCGCGAGCTGCACGCAGCTCGCGGTTTATGTTTTAATTCGGAAAGCTATCAGAGAGGGTTTTGAAGAGGAAGAAGCAATCAAAGAAGATATCGATGTGGGAGGAGCAATCAAAGAGAATATCGAAGAGGAAGAAGCAATCAAAAAAGATATCGATGTGGGAGAAGCAATCAAAGAGAAAATCGAAGAGAAAGTAGCAATCAAAGAAGATATCGATGTGGGAGAAGCAAGTTAAGAGAATATCGAAGAAGAAGAAGCAATCAACGATGATATCGAATAATAAGAAGCAATCAAAGCGGATATCGATGTAAAAGAAGCAATCAAAAAGGATATCGTAGTGGCAAAGCAATCAAGGAGGATTTCAAACAGAAAGATAATATCAATGAGAATATCAAAGTGAAGCAATAACAAAGATGTTCGATCAGAAAGAAATCGAAATCGAAATCGAAATCGACAAAAAAGACAAAACAAACAAAAAAGACAAAAAGGACAAAATAGACAAAAAAGCCCTACACGTACCCTACACCTACTCTACACCTACCCTACACCTACTCTACACCTACTCTACACCTACTCTACACCTACCCTACACCTACTCTACACCTACTCTACACCTACTCTACACCTACCCTACACCTACTCTACACCTACCCTACACCTACTCTACACCTACTCTACACCTACTCTATACCTACTCTACACCTACTCTATACCTACCCTACACCTACTCTACACCTACTCTACACATACTCTACACCTACTCTACACCTACTCTACACCTACCCTACACCTACTCTACACCTACTCTACACCTACTCTACACCTACTCTATACCTACTCTACACCTACTCTACACCTACCCTAACCTACTCTACACCTACTCTACACCTACTCTACACCTACCCTACACCTACTCTACACCTACCCTACACCTACTCTACACCTACTCTACACCTACTCCATACCTACTCTTCACCTACTCTACACCTACTCTACACCTACCCTACACCTACTCTACACCTACCCTACACCTACCCTACCACTACCCTACCACTACCCTATACCTACACTACACTAAACATGTCATATACGTATGGCAAGGAAAAAAAAGTTTTGTATGAGGGGGTGAAAATTTTGTATGGGATAATTTTTTTTTTGTATGGGACCCCTATTTTTTTTTGCGGATCCTTTTATAAAAATGCACCCTTAACAACATTAGTTTAAGCGCAAACCCTCTACGACCTATAGTTTCCGAGATACATATGGGGTGGGGGTGAAAGGGGGTGAAAAGTGGAAATGTCAGATTTTTCCTGAGGTCGCCCCCACTCCCTCTTTACGAATCCACCAAAAATTTTAACCCTACGAGGTGGCATCTGGGAGAACAATCATGTCAGTGAGTCAGTGGTAATCGAGCTATATATAATATAATTTCATCAACATCCGTTCAGCCGTTATGGAATTGAGTGGGAACAAACTCACAAATAGACAAATTTTCGCATTTATAATATTAGTGTGATTATAAAAAAAACCGGCCAAGTGCGAGTTGACTCGCGCACGAAGTGTTGCGTACCGTTGCGCGTTGTATGGGAGCCACTTAAATATTTATATTAATCTGTTTTTAGTATTTGTGATTTAGCGGCAACAGAAATACATCATCGGGGAAAATTTCAACTGTCTAGCTATCACGATTATATGAGATACAGCCTGGTGACAGACAGACAGGCAGTGGGAGTCTTAGTAATAGCGTCCCGTTTTTACCCTTTGGGTTACGAACCCTAAAATAGTGATGTTATTTTTGTATTTGTATAGCTAACCTTTAAGAAGTTTTATTTCAGTCTTAGACAATGCAGGCAAGTGGGAGCGCGGGAACCCTTGCTTCTTACTGTATTCTGCTATGATCTTTTCAATTTCTGGAGGCCAGCCACCTTCCTTTCCATAAATCGGCTGGGAGTAGATTCCTATCTGTAAACAAATAAATGAATACAATAACTCACTGGACTAGTGGCGTGGCTTTCTTTGGTGTTATTAGCCGGGAATTATAAAATCCGGGACCAGCGTCCCGGATTTTATAATTGTTATGCCATTTGTAGACTTATCGTGGGACCGTAAAACATAGACACCAGAGTTGTCTACTAGCTCTTACGAAAAGAAGTAGAAAAACCACAGCGTTATATAAGGTTTTCAGTATTTTTAATATACCTAAGCAGCTTCTTTATATGGAACTCCATGCTGGCACGCACAATTTAAGCAGTTTCCTTATTGGAATTTTACCTCAGAGAATCTATCCAGTCTAAGGTTATCTGGAAGAAATTGCTTCAAGAAAAAACATCGCCTACGTACCTACCTTTATGTTTTTAGTTAAAAATCTACACAATATTATAAAAAGGAAAAATTGTATTTTTTTGTGTATGTTTGTAATGAATAAACTCAAAAACTACTGTCGATTTCGATTTCAAAAATTCTTTCAGCGTTGGAAAGCTACATTCACCCTGAGTAACATATGCTACTCAGGGTGAATGTAGCTTTCCAATCATATTTATCATATATCATATATATTGCTAGAAAAGATTAGGGATCCTTACTATAACTTAAGCAACGTAACCCAAGGTTTAAAAAAGTGCCCTAACCCATGCGAAGTCGCCACGGGCCGCAGTTAAAGGAAAATATATTTTATTTGCATAAACATGTATTGTGTAGAACATTGAGATAACATTATAGTGGGAGTGACGAGTGACTACATGTTTAACCGATGTCGGTGTTCAAAGTCAAAGAATGAGAAGGCGTAGACAAACTGAGTTATTCCCGGTTCGGCCCGCGAGGTTCATGGCTCGACGGGCCAAATAGGAATATGTAGATCTTTCTAGAGATAAACTTACAAAGTTCTGCAGAGCTAGTTCAGCTAAATCCTTTTCTGATTGTGTCGCAGGATGGAACCACATGACGAAATTGGTCAGGGAAACTTGACCTGCAATAAAAGGCAAATATTTTGCATCATGCTAAAGAAAACAGTTGATTCTTCTACATCTTAGTATAAGGTAGTGGTCAAATCTGGCGTCGGAGTTTTTAAGCCACCCGAAGGCCTCTGATATGGTTTGTTATAGTTGATGATCTTGAAATATCGAATCTGCAATCTAAAAATTGAATCAGAGAGGATTTTAGATGCTGGACAAGCTTACTCCATCTTACTATGTCCTAAGCACTTCGGCGTCTCCAACAGTGAGTAACACTTAGCTCATATAATAGCACTGTCTAAATAATCTAGATGCAAAGTCATCTGGTTCCTCAAAATAAAAATGCTTAAAGTCGAGAGGCACAAGAACTTAGTGTGCTTATTGAAGTTCCTTCTACACTTCAAGCTAAAGCTGCTGGACATTATTTCACAGCATCAGCTTGTGTTATTGGAACCACATGATTGATAGACTAGGTAGGTACTGATATATGTAAGTATACTATTTTACAATATGTTTACATAATATACATACAAAACCCCCAAACCCGAGACAAACATTTGTTTCTGATCGTGCATGAGTCCTGGAACGTACAGAAACAGCGTATTGTATTGTTAGGAGACACCATTAAATAAATAAAAAGTTCTTAGTAAATCACTTTGGTTTATACTCCGTGCGGTCATTACTTGGGTGACCGTTTAGTCATATTTAGATTTGAGCGCTTCCGTGCTTCGGAAGGCACGTTAAGATGTTGGTCCTGGCTTTTCAGTTGTTAAGCCATGTCGGAGGCCTTCGGGCGGCCTAAAAACTCCGACACCAGAGTTGGTCACTAGCTCATATGAAGAAGAAGAAGAAGACCAATATTTAAAAGCGGCAATCCTCCTTCTGCCTATAAAAGCAGCGGTCCTGACCATTTCGGGCGGTGCGCGTGGGATTGCATAACTGTCTTTGGACTGTATAGACGTACTTCGTATTGTGTTTTGTATTTCTAAGTCCATATTCCTTGCTTGAATTGTTTGCTCAGTTGATGTTGTAATTAGGCGAATGTTGTTTTTGAGTATACTTACTCTTCTGATTACTTTAAGTATTTTATATTTGGTAGACAGATAGTCGAAGACCCAAAAGCTGCACACGTAAAGATCGGACCGCGCATCGGGACTGCGTTCCAAACCGCAGTCCGATCTGTACGGTTTGGACTGCGGATCAAACTGTCGTGCTAATGGCGCGTAAAATTCGGACCGCGCATCTGGAGGTCTACTACAATTCACCGAAGTACGAAATTTCGTGTTTCGTGTCGTACGATTGGTCGTATTTCATACTGTCAATTCCAATATTGCGGTCGTATGTTTTGTGAAATAGAGTAGGATGCTCAACGTTCGGACTGTTACATTACAAACTTCGTGCCGAAATTTCGGTTTTCGTTTGATTATGGGTACCAATCGCAAGAAACGTAACACGTAATTACGTACTTCGGTGAATTATAGTAGACCCCCTGGGACTGATCACTGACGTGATCCGCGGTTAAAACTGTGAGATTTGCCTTCGCGTCGACATGCCAGATCGGACTGTCAGCCCCGCGCATCTACAAGTACGTTTCGGAGTGCGGGTTGGAATGGCGCGTGCTGTTTCCCGCGGTCCGAACTTTACGTGTGCAGGGCGCTAATTTCTAGAAGACCTAAAGAGCTTGTTCAGGTGGAGTTATTCACGCGCGAGTTGAATCGCGCGTAATCACATGGATGATCATGATGAACACATTCCACGTCACATATTACAAGCCTGTTTTTAAAATCATCTAGTTTTCTGACATAATCAGAGCCTGTTTTTTCTTTTAATAGGCGCAGGTCATCCTGACCGCGCCCGACGCCCTATAAAAGTGGCCTGCTACTTTTTTAGCGGCCTCTTTAAACAAAGGCTGTCTACCACACAAGCCTGGTTGGCCACACCCGACTTGACTTGAATAGACAGGCTGAAAGACGAGATGTTTTGCTTTAATATACTTTTGTTCTGCGTGGGCTTTAACCTACTGCGCCACAAGGTCATCAACTTACCATGATACTTCGCTCTAAACTCTTCATCGTAAATCCTCCAAGCCTTAGCATGAGCTAGCATAACATGTTTTCCACACAGGAACGCTCCAACACCGCTAGTGATCCCTGGCGCCAGGTAGCCGAAACGGTAAGCCAGGTCACACATGATCACAGGTTCATTGATAGTGATCCAGGTCTTCACGCGGTCTGCGTACTGGGAGAAGACGATGCGGGCGTACTCCGCAAACCAGTTGCTGATGAGGGGATTGGTCCAGCCTCCTGGGAATTGAAAGTTTTTTGGGCAAACGAAATAATTAGTTGTTCGTTGGGATCATTAAATACCTACGACTGCGAAAGGCTGCTGGTAGAAGGGTGATGCATCGAGATGAGGGCGTCATTTAATGAGCGCTATTACGATCATTAGGGGAGGCCTATGCCCAGCAGTGGACTGATATATAGAATGATGATGATGATGACGATTATCAGACTTCACAATTTTTTTTGCCTAGATTTGTATAATAAAAGAAACATTTTTTTTAAAATAAATATTTGTGTTGTACATCCCACATCTGGTTTATGGCAAGTACTTACCTAGGTCCTGCAGCCTCTGCGGCAGATCCCAGTGGTACAACGTGATGACAGGCTCAATGCCTTTCTCCAGGAGTCCGTCTATCAGGTCATTGTAGTGCTGGATACCTTCTTTGTTGATGTTGTTAGAGAAGCCGTTCGGCATTATCCGTGGCCACGATATTGAGAACCTGGAAAAAGGGTCATCGCCTTTTTCATTTTGGAAAAAAAAATTTTTGGACAGAAAACCCATCGGAAAACACTAATAGATACAGCGATGACCAATCGGCTTGCCAATCGTTCTTATTATTGCAAAGCGCTCGTTTCTCGCTTGGCTTACCACTCGTGTCAATTTATATCATACAAAATCCTGCAAAGTAACAAAATACCCAGATTTCTTTTATAAATCACGAGCCAGCCGCAACCGTTCGCGTTTAGGTCTAGGCACCGACTTACGACTGGAACGACCTGCCTCAAAATTAGCGAAGTTTTTATTTTTGTTATGATACTTTATTGAATAGTGAACTCGTTATAAAATACATTTTTTACTATAAATTATACTTAATCATAATCATAATACATTATTAAAAAGTATGGTAGTATTTGTTTTAGTTTGTAACCGTGTACTAAGAAGGGATTTTTCGAAATTCCACTCCTAAGGGGGGGAAGGGGGAAAAACGTTTGAATGATAAAGCGTATTCCGTAAAGATAGAAACTTGAAACTTGGTATATGTAGTGTTCCATCAAAATTATAAAGATTGTCATCAACATTGCATGCCACTCTCTCAAATTTTTGCAATACCGCTACAGGTCAAGCATGTTGTGTCATATCTTAACTTTTGTACACTTCATCCTATTTTACACGTGTTTTTAAGCAAATAAATATCTTTTATCTTTTTTTATCTTTTTATCTTAATAAAAACTTAAAATTCCCCTCTAGGGGGTGCAATGACGGGGTTAAGTTAATATGGGAAAATGTTATTGATTTACTTTAAACTTCGTCCGAATACTTTAAATATAAAATAATAAATGACCGAGTTCAAGGTTTAAAAAAAAACCTTAAAAGGGTGAAATAGGGTGTTAAAGTTTTTAGTGTAGAATTTTTATGAATGTTTAGAGTCTCTCTTATAAATAAGAACACATGCTTTTCTAAGTCTATGAAATTGTTAATATTTCTGAATTCCACGCTAAGGGGTTGAAAAGGGATAAAAACGTTTATATTAAAAATCGTATGTTAAAACTTTATAAGGCGTGGTGCGATTTGCTCAGAACTTGGCATAGATAGCTTTGTGAACTTGGCTCCCGACTTTGAAAAATTGTTTAATTACTAAAGATTTTAGTGTGTAGCTGATTGTAGTAAAACATGTTGATCAAATAACAACTTTTAAAAATCAGTGTCCAAAAACGGGGGGATGACTTTTGTGAAAAAATTGAGGGCTTAGTAATTGCAAAAAAGCCCTTAGTAATTTATTGAAGCTCTTGAGATTTTTTTAATAAATGAGGGAAACTTTCCTGGGCGTTTGATAAGAAAAAAAATCTTTCGCGGACGTAGTCGCGGGGCATCCACTAGTAAGTACAAAATCAAAAACATTATAGTAAAAAATCTAAAAACGGGAGACAATCGACCGCGGGGCAGGGATCAAACGGTCGGTGGCTAGGGCTGCAGAGAGAGGAACCTCCGCACAATGCGTGCCGAGTCCAGGAGAGCCGTTTTCTGTATCTGATCCTTGATCCAGCTGCCTAGCGAGAGCCTCTTAAGATATTGGTCAAGGCTTATTGTTATTATTATTATCTTATCGTTAGCTTCAGGTATTATTGACATTTATGTACGATTCTCACTTACCGGCGCGCTTCGGAGAGCATCGATGCGCGTTTTTAAAACATGCTAGAGGAATTTAAAACAACCACAAAGCAGTTAAGTTCCTTATTTGCATGCAATTTACGCAGCTTTGAGCTTTGTCAAACACAGACATAAACAGATCCGTAAGTAGATAAAGTAGTAATAGATGCGTAAATTGCATGCAAATAAGGGACTTAGCTGCTTTGTCGATGTTTTAATTTCATTTAGCATTTTATAAAATGCGCTACGACTCCGACGCGCTCCGACGCGCGCCAGTAAGTGAGAATCGTACATTATTGTACAAATATAATTTACTAGCTTCCGCCTGTGGCTTCGCTCGCGTGGTACCTGGATAATAAGTAACTCCAGCTCATAAACTAAGTATGCATATTCCGACTTCCAAGTTGCATTCAAATCCGTTCAGTAGTTTTTGCGTGAAAGAGTAACAAACATCCATACATCCATACTCACAAACTTTCGCATTTATAATGTTAAGTAGGAGTAGGATGGATCTGAAATCGGAAATATGATTAAACTTGCGCAAGCCGAAAATGAAACGGATGCCCAAATTTTGAAGTCGTTTTAGTTTATTCCAGTTTTCATCCGTGGCATCTAGGAACCAGGAGCTATGCCTTCTTTAAGTAGGTACTTGGTTTTATTACAGATTTTTTAGATTTCTAAAACTAAATGATCTCTTACCTATAGAAGTTGACTCCTAACTCCTGGACCATCTCTATATCCCTCCTCCACTGGTGGTAGGAGTCGCAGGCCACATCTCCGTTGGCGTGCTCTGTTAACGAGGTGGTAGGCTGGTGGGTATGCCGGTCCCATATGCTTTCTCCTTTCCCTGAAATATTAAATAACTTTGTATGTAAATTAATTCTATAACGTAAAACGCCTCTGCAGACTGAACTTATAAATAGATTCCTACAACAAAATCAATGACTGTCCACAACAGCTAGATAAACCCTGGATGGATGCAAATGGAGCGCTCGTGGCGTGGCTTACTTCGATGTTCAGATCATCTAGGTTAGGGCACGTTCACACGTGAAAAACGGAGGAGGTTCTCAAGTCGACGCGTATATTATTTTTTTTATGTATGACCACGCTTAACTTTTTATAGAGTAATCCGATTTTTATCATTCTTTTTTTATTGGAAAGGATTTACTCCGAAGTTGGTCTCATATAAATTTAGAAAAAAAATTACAACCCTAAGGGTACGAAAACAGGGGATGATTGAGTGTTCACACGCTGATTGTAATGTATGACCACGCATAACTGTTTAGGGTAGAGTAGTCCGATTGTGATCGTTCTTTTTTTATTGGATAGGGTTAATAATACTTGAAGTTGGTTATATAAAAATTTGGAAAAAAAAATCTACCCTAAGGGTGGGAAAATTGCGGTGACTTATTGTTCACTCACAGATTTTAATTCTGAGTTGTGTATTACATAACAGTTAATAGCTAAAGTAAGGAAGGCAGCTATTTTAAAGGTCATAAAAACTTTAAAAAAAGTTAAAGGTTAAAGTCACAAAAAAGTATAAGATCTAATGTAAGTACACCTAAGTAGCTTTTTTGCGGTTTTTTTTTTCCAGTTTTTATCTTCAGCGCAAAATCGCGCGCGAGTTGCGTAAGCGCAACTTGCTCCTCAAAAAACTTTTGAATTTACAGTTTATGTCATTTACATGAAGTAAATATTCGCGATCAGCGCGCGTGCCGTGTGAACGGGCTCTTAAGCAACACTGTGCCCAGTCACTACTTGGATGGGTGACCGTTTAGTGGCACTCAGATCTGAGCGCTTCCATGCTTCTAGAAGGCACGTAAAGATGTTGGTGTCAGCTTTTTCAGTCGTTAACTTAAGCCATGTCGGAGGCCTTCGGGCGGCCTGAGAACTCCGACACCAGAGTTGGTCACTAGCTGATACGAAGAAGGAAGGGCCTGCAGGCTATTAATATAATTGAAAGAGATAAACTCTTGTCGGTGTAGTGATGTAAATCTCTCCATTTTGCTCTTTCCATTGCCGTATCTTTCACTTCCTTTTCAACCCTTTCCCGAAACTGGATGAGACATTGGACTGCGGAGATCAGCACACACAAAGGAAAAACCAGCAGTGGGTAAAGTCGGGCTGCTGATGATGATGATGAATTTTCACAAACCGGACATCCGGTACGTGAATATTCAAACCCTGACCCTGAACTGACCCTGATGATGACCCTCGAGTGGTCGAAACTGTCAGTATTTCCAAAGAAAACACACAAAGGAAGGCCCAGCATCGGGTGAAATCGGGCTGCGGATGATGATGATGAATTTTCACATACCGGATATCAGTGGAAACCCTGACCCTGAACTGACCCTGATGATGACCGAAACTGTCAGTGTTTCCACAGATTATAAAAATATTAAAGAAGATGACTTTTTAATGTAGTTGGTATACCTACGTTGATGATGGAACAAGCACATGGCCCACCTGATGTTAATAGACAATCACGGCCCATAACAAAGTATTTGTATCGTAAGTAGGTACTTCGATCACGCATGTTTCGAACGTGCCCTACAATGCAAAGTTCTGCGTCCATCAAACTGAGACATGAAGGTGATAGGTTTCATGTGTCTGTTATTTCACCGGCACCCACACACACCTTTCAAACCAAAACACAAGAATGCTGCTTCACGTCAGAAATAGGCATGGTGGTAGTCAGTACTTCCCTGGGCTTCCCTTTACAAAGAGCTAACTAGTAAGTACTAAGACCTCAAGGCAGGAAGGAACTGACAATATTATCTCAGATATTTTAAAAATAATTATTAATCCTGGAAGACTCACCACTTACATTCCAGGCGCCTTCAGTTTGATAAGAGGAAGAAGTAACTCCAAACTGGAACCCTGGAGGGAATGTCAGGTCCTCCGCCCTGCTCACTGTAACCACACTGTCAACAATAACTGATGGGCTTATTTATCATGGCGTGGCTGTTTTATGAGTATCTATGGTTGTTTATCTTACTCTTAACATGGACTACAACCCAACACAATAGATTGTCTTTCTAATTATAGTATCTAGTAGGTTTACTTATATCTGTATTATAATGTGTGTATAACCCAATTGTCACTGAACTTGGCGTCACGGAAGACCAGCGCTTCGACAGGCCCTCTGCCGTAGCACATGCTGAGTGCAGCCTGTTTCAACGCCTGTTTCTACGCTACCTAGTTTTTTTGTGTCATATGTAAGTTTATGTTGAAATAAATGTTTTCTTTCTTTCTTTATCGGTCTCTGGTAGGTAGTATAATACCTACCTACAGGTTCACATTTAGATTTCTTTATTTGCGAAACATGGGTAACAATGGGGTACTAAATTATAAGTCATTGCATTGCTTTTATTCATCATCATCATCAGCCTATAGCAGTCATAGTTCTGGACATAGTTCTTCTCCAATAAGATTACAGATGTTGGACGGCTTAGCATTAGCCAGCAAAGGATAGGTATCGGCATGAATTTGGATAAAACCGAAGTCATGGGCATTGACCAAATTGATCCGAAACCTGTCATCGTTAATGGACCTTCTTGAAGTTGTTTCGAAGTACACATACCTATCTCAGGCAGATTTTGCAGTTAGGTAGAAACAAATTTGAGAAGGAGGCCAAGAGGAGGATTCAGCTAGGTTTGGCACCATTTGGGAAACTACATACGCCAAGTTTTCTCGTCACGCATACCGTAATGTTTGCAAGTTTTCAACCAGTGTACCCGGGGTGTACGGGGTTCCAACCCCCATCTTCGGAACCCAAGCCAAGCACCTGCACGTGATGCACCCTGCTAAACAACGAACGAGGCTCTGGCGGCGGCTGATTGCGGCATAGCACAGCCTACACCGGCACAGCTAAATCCCCTGGCCACTGACGGGCAGCAGCGTCGGTGGTGCGAGAGTGTGCGTTACTTCAGCGGCATGTTGACTCGGATCGGGATGAAACTTACAGAAAAATTAGAGCACTATGTCCTGTAAATGTGCCCCAAATATTAAATTTGTGCCTATTAAGGTTCCAGAGTTATTCGAGAAAATAAGATGCCGCTGTAGTAACGCCTGAAAACGTTACTGCAGCGGCATGGTTTTTACCCATTAGCCTTAGCCAAATTTAAAGTAGCTTAAAAGATAGCTTATATTTGAGCATGTCACTGGCCAAACAGCGGCATTTGTGCGACCTGTGGTTTATGAGTTATTGCAGATGCCGCTGGAGTAACGTTTTGCAGATTTCCGGATCTTCGAAACGGCTGAACGCACAAATATGATTTTTTGTGAGCGAATGTGTTGTAATTTGTGCCTATTTGTGCGCTAGTTGCTTTTCCGAAAAAATGCACGACGTATGAATTAGACGAGTTTTTGTGAAAATCGAAAATTGCCTCTAGCTCTTGAACTACTAGTGGAAAACACTTTATGATTGCTTTGGCTGATGCCTATAAGGAATATACATCTCCTGACAACCATCTTGAAACCCTACATCTAATTTTCGACGAAATAAATCAATTTTACAACTGAAAATGGTTTACTAATTTCTAACCTCAATTAAGGGAGTTTTAACAAGTTATCGACTTTCATGATTTGCCAATAATTAGAGCGCATATCCAAATAGAAGCACGCTGAATTTCAGCTTTCTAGACCTTCAAATTAATTATTTACAACTGAAAATAACAAAACGAAGTCTCTTAGACTGTTATCCGACCAAATACGAAAGGTCATAAAAAAGCGGCCGTTCAGTACTTCGAGACTACATTTTTAAATAGGCAGCTTTGTCATATTTAACGTTAGGTACACTTACGTAGACAAGTTTTAGTGTGGGATAAAGGCACCTGTAACATTGATGCTGGACAGCATTTATTTCAACCAATAACATGTTACATGTACGTACTAATAGCCCTACGCCCGTACAACAACAATTAGTTAGGGTTTTTTCAAGTACCTAGGTACACTAGGTTTTTTTACTACTAAATAGGTACTTTCGTTTAAATAATACTGTATAGTTTTGTCATCGATTTTGACTACTTCACTCTCGTCTCATCGAACGAGTATTAGATTCGATTATTTGATCAGACAATATGAAAGAGAGCTGATGTCTAACATGGGAAAACTGAACCGATTCAGTGCGGAAAGCGCCGCAGCGGTTTCATAAAAATCTTTTTATTCAGGCGTATGGCAAATCCTAAAATGGGATGGGGTAGAGGTAAATCCTCCCTCGTTCTTGCGGTGCGATGTTGTGCCTGTGTGGTTAGTTCAATTTTGAGATTATTTAAAGAGGTACCAAGTAAATAAAAATATCTATTTCAGAATAATCAACACCTTTATTCTTCTAAGGTAGGTACAGCAACTGAACTTAAATTCATGATAATTATTTCATAATAACAACTTCATACAGGCCCGTTATTAATTTCTTATACTTGTAGACCTTTGATATCCTTTTCAAAAAACTATAACAGGTAGGTAATGAATAATGTGAAAACAAAACACTGATAGGAAGGTTTAATTTTGATTTTTTTTGAAATATTCTATTTCCGTTTATATTTTAGTATACAGGTGAGGCAAAGTTTTAGGTCATTGAGGGCAGCCACCTTTTCGTTTGTAGTTAGAAAGTTTTGTTCTGAGGAAATTATAGGTTTATTTTGAAGAAAAAAACAATTGCATTTTCGGAATTTTGAAATAATGTACAATCAGCCTAAAAAAAAAATTGTCAAAAAATACAAGTGGGTCTCAATCGAGTCTATTTCCCAACAGGAACTCTTTTCCCAAAGTAACTAACCAAATCAAATCGTAAGTTTATGTATGCAATTCGAACATTTGCTGGGAAATGTTCTGTTTTTATTTCATATTGTTCTTTTATTATGTGTAGTATACGACGAAGAAATTAATATTTATTATTAACTTAAGCTATTAATAATTTATAAAATCAGTCTCAGTAGAGCATAGGTTGACAACCTGTTAATTGTCTATTCATTTTAGTAAGTAAAGGCTTAAGATTTATACAATAGAATAGGTACCTACTAAAACTGTTGAACCAATTTTAATGAAAACTAAAACTATATAATTCAATTTTGAGCAAAAATAATTAATAATATTCAATTTTGTGTAACAATAATAATTATAAAATTTTAATAATTTAAGTATAGTTTATGGTAAATTGGTGTAATTTATGGTTAGAAAAGAATGAATTAAAAGATATTGTAAGTATCTAGTTCAGAATCATGATATTGTAGGTAGACTATCCAATTGAGAGAGTACTGCTTCCTGTAAAAATAATAATTAGGTATAGTCCATGGTATATTGCTATAATGAAAGGTAAGAAATTAATGAATTAAAAATAAATTATAAGTAGGTACCTAGTGCAGGATCATGACATTTTAGGTAAACGATCCAATTGAAACCAGGACTGCTTTCTGTAACAATAATAATTAGATATAGTTTATGGTTTAGTCACAGAATACAGAGAGGACAGAAGCTTTACTCCGCGCAATCATTTAAATAAATAGCGACTTTAGCTGCTACGCAATAAAGTGCTATTCAGCTCGCACCGAACTCAGTGCCTAACATTTATATTAACCTACACCTTGCATCCCTTTCTATCGTATAGCTCTATCTCTACTGACGTGGCACGTGTAACGTTAGGGTTGTCTTGAGAACTATTCTGTGACGAATAATAATAACCTGGCCGCCGACGGGCAGCAGCGTCGTCGGTGCGAGAAGCTGTATCCTGCGATCCCCAACCCGCATGCCCAGCGTGGGGATTATGGGCATATCCCCCTTCTTATAGGGGAGGCCTATGTCCAGCAGTGGACTGAATAGGCTGTTGTTGTTGAACATTTTACTATCCAGTTACCTAGCCACCTATTTCTTGTTAGGAACAATGATAATTCAAATAATATCTACCTACCTAGTATTAGATCAGAAAACTATTTTACACTGGCTAGCTGCATTAAGAACTCAGAAAATAGGCATACCTACTAGGTAGGTACTTGGGTCCTTAACACTTACTTAAGTGTTTAGGTGTCTTGTGTACGAAAACTGAATAATCACTGTTTAAGGTAGGTAGGTACATCATGCTAAATCTTACGAGAAATTTTAGTAGGTAGGTACCTACCTAGATATTTGCAAGAGAAAAAAACAACATTTGGTTTGTAGGTAACCTAGGTATCTAGTTTTAGTTGTTAGTAAACCTACCTTTAGGTAACTTACCACATCGATTTGTCTACCTACACCTACCTACCCGACTGTTTTTAAGTAGATAACCTACACTGCCTACTTAAAGTTAAACCAAATAAAAATGTACCTAGCTTGGGTTTCTAATCTTGCTCTCAGTCTTCATAATCAAAATCATAATACCTACTTACTACAGCACTAGGTAGGTAGATACCTTCCAATGGCACAAAAATTGTCTATGAAAAAAATACCTACATAATAATATTACGTTTATTTATGTAGGTAGGTACCGCATTCAAATAGAACTTGTACCTAAGTACCTACCTACTTAAGTAAATACGGGAGACTTTGATATCTAAACAACGAATTATTTGGTAGAAAAACTTTCAGTTCTGTACCTACTATTGGTATTATTTACATTTTCTTATTATTATTATTCAGGCAACCAAATGCTGTGCAGTATTTTTTTGCCTTCATTTGGCGAAAAATAGAGCTACATTAACAAAAACAAACTAAAATGCCGCGGCTGCTCAAGGACACTTTCGTTTCGGGCAGAACGCGGCAACCGACTAACGAACCACGCTCGCAAGGCCGGCGATGCGTAGGTATATTTTTATACCTATTCTGCGGAGTGAAAGAGGCCTGGTTTAGTATAATAAATACCACAATAAAATGGTCTGGCTTTGTTATGTAAGATTATTTTTGATTTAGTTTGTTAACTGATAACCATGTTTTTTTTTTAAATCGTCCATTTTGTATCCTAATAACGAAAACAATACCCATGCAGGAAATTCGGAAAAAAATGTCCGCCATCAGTCAGTGTAAATCGAGGGTGTACCCTCGATTGTGATTACCTTTATTTTAAAAGTGAGCAAATTATAGCACTTTGAGGAGCTATATCTCATAAGGTCATCGAATTAAAGGGGTAATTGAAATCAAAGAAAATAATTATTAGCACCCAAAACGAATATCGCCAAAAATTCTCAAACAGTTCAGTAGTTTTGGCGTGAAGAAGTAACAAACATCCCTCTAACCTGGGTAGGTCGGTACATTAAAAGTGTCTATTACGTATCTACATACATAAGCATTATTTATTTTATTAAAAACATTTGTGACCATCGAGCTAGAATCTTTGTAACCTGATATGGATGTAATTGTCTGAATGAATTAACGTATTTTTAATTTAATAAGTAGGTATCTATGTGTAGGTATTTAGATTCTGAAAGTCAGGAAGTAGGTGATCATAGAGAAAAGTTGTTCCTGATGATAAGATGAGAACAATGAGATACAGGATTTATCCTAGTTCAGGCACAGTTTAAAATATTTACCTACCGATCTTAGATCATAGCTTTAAGAAATTAAATAAAGATTTTATCAAAGAAAGACACACGCACCCATACACAATAGTACAAAAAATAAGTAGAATCAAAACTATAAAGTGGTCCATATCCTTCGTCTATAACTAAATCAATCACCAAACAAACACAACAATTAACAAAACAACATGGACGTCCATTCCGTCTTAATGTATTATCTTTTTGATCAGTCGGCGCGGCTGGACGAAAGTAAACATTTAATAATAATAATACTGTGCTCATGCGCACGCAGCCACTCAAACATTACGGTCATATTAATAAGGTTCAGACTGCTTTGTTTTGACTGTCATATTCGATCGTTCAGGTAGGCCAGGCACGCGCGTCGTCGGCCATCTCTTTCGCGCTAACAGGGGACTTACCCAACCGACATTTGAAGTGATTCCAACGCTTGGGAGGGAGCGAATTAAACATAACCAAATATTGTACAGCTCAATAATCCATGTACGGTGGGCCGAGAAAGTGGTTTACCACCCTACGGTTGAAGTTCATATACACGTCATAAAACAACAAGGCTCATTTTCCCTTGCAATTATTCTGACAGTTATTAATGCTCTCTTTATCATTTATTGTAATGCCTTGTGTCCATATTTTAAATTGTCGCTTCTGATAGCTAACCCTCGTATTTGTCTAAAAATTATGTTTAGGGTGCCTTTCCACCAGAGATATGCTATGCAGCTATACTGCAAGAATGTAAAAGCTAAGCTACGAAACTTTGTGACCGTTTCCACTGATGCTAAGCTATGTAGCGGTGCGAGTATGTGATGTGCTATGAAGATGCGCCGCCACAAAGTAGCTGCGCTCCTGTCTACATATAGCATATATACTCCTTTCAGAAGAAAAGTACGTTTGACGTACCTATCTTCTTTCCAGCTTAAATCTCCGAAGGCTTATAAGATAGGTACCAAAATGAGTAAATAGGTTCCTACGATATAGTACTAACTACACTTCTTTAGAGGGAGCAGATACGTTTCTCGTAAGAATGTAGCTACGTAAGTATGAGTGTAGGTACAACATCATAATCATCAGTCATCCTCGTTGGTATACATGTATACCCAACCTCGTTGGTATACACTCTGTGCATGAGGTTCCCCTCCTAACTGTCCTACAAAAAATCGGTGGAAAAATCGTTCGTGGGAAAGATATTAAGATACATTGTCAACAAACATTCGTTCATTTCGATGACGACAGACCACACATAGACATAGGTATATAAAATGCTGACGACGATAGAATGACTTTGGCTAGATGCCCTCAGATCTTGCTTCACACTCACGTAATCGATTGACGAGTTCTTGTAAATGCAGACCGTATTAAGAATGCGTGATAGGCACAGGCAAGAACGAGGGAGGACAATAAATAAATGAAACTTATAACTGGTTTCGTGTTTTAAAAGAGGTTTCAAACCTCTCCCCTATCACATTTTAGGATTTGCCATACGCCTGAATAAAAAGATTTTTATGAAACCGCTGCGGCGCTTTCCGCACTGAATCGGTTCAGTTTTCCCATGTTAGACATCAGCTCTCTTTCATATTGTCTGATCAAATAATCGAATCTCATACTCGTTCGATGAGACGAGAGTGAAGTAGTCAAAATCGATGACAAAACTATACAGTATTATTTAAACGAAAGTACCTTTTTAGTAGTAAAAAAACCTAGTGTACCTAGGTACTTGAAAAAACCCTAACTAATTGTTGTTGTACGGGAGTAGGGCTATTAGTACGTACATGTAACATGTTATTGGTTGAAATAAATGCTGTCCAGCATCAATGTTACAGGTGCCTTTATCCCACACTAAAACTTGTCTACGTAAGTGTACCTAACGTTAAATATGACAAAGCTGCCTATTTAAAAATGTAGTCTCGAAGTACTGAACGGCCGCTTTTTTATGACCTTTCGTATTTGGTCGGATAACAGTCTAAGAGACCTCGTTTTGTTATTTTCAGTTGTAAATCATTAATTTGAAGGTCTAGAAAGCTGAAATTCAGCGTGCTTCTATTTGGATATGCGCTCTAATTATTGGCAAATCATGAAAGTCGATAACTTGTTAAAACTCCCTTAATTGAGGTTAGAAATTAGTAAACCATTTTCAGTTGTAAAATTGATTTATTTCGTCGAAAATTAGATGTAGGGTTTCAAGATGGTTGTCAGGAGATGTATATTCCTTATAGGCATCAGCCAAAGCAATCATAAAGTGTTTTCCACTAGTAGTTCAAGAGCTAGAGGCAATTTTCGATTTTCACAAAAACTCGTCTAATTCATACGTCGTGCATTTTTTCGGAAAAGCAACTAGCGCACAAATAGGCACAAATTACAACACATTCGCTCACAAAAAATCATATTTGTGCGTTCAGCCGTTTCGAAGATCCGGAAATCTGCAAAACGTTACTCCAGCGGCATCTGCAATAACTCATAAACCACAGGTCGCACAAATGCCGCTGTTTGGCCAGTGACATGCTCAAATATAAGCTATCTTTTAAGCTACTTTAAATTTGGCTAAGGCTAATGGGTAAAAACCATGCCGCTGCAGTAACGTTTTCAGGCGTTACTACAGCGGCATCTTATTTTCTCGAATAACTCTGGAACCTTAATAGGCACAAATTTAATATTTGGGGCACATTTACAGGACATAGTGCTCTAATTTTTCTGTAAGTTTCATCCCGATCCGAGTCAACATGCCGCTGGAGTAACGCACACGGTGCGAGAAGCTGTGCCCTGCGATCCCCAACCCCATGCCCAGCGTGGGGATTACGGGCATATACCCCTTTAGGGGAGGCCTATGTCCAGCAGTGGACTGATATAGGCTGGTGTGTGTGTGTGTATCCTACCCGTCATTACACAGAGCCGAATCGTGGACACTCACAGTACGGCAGTCCACCAATTCAAGTTATAATGTTTTAGTTATTCGACACAAACAACTTATAAATTTGCTTTAATTATTAGACTAATATAAAAACAAACATAAATTGTACTCACCTGAACACAACTGCACAAATCAATAACATTTTGTATACTGATGGATAACTAATGCTAATCTAAACCTACTACATAATCTTCTATCATATCTTGGTTTATTACTCATTACCTACACATATAATATAAATTCTAATGTCTGTGTTCCGAAAAGGGCAAATATTTTGATAAACTCAAAACAGGTTTTAAATTTATTTTTTCTTATCTGCTTGCTTATCTCTGAAACGGCGCTGGCTAAACCCATTTTGGCGCAAATTTTACAAACATTTAAGTCGTTTTTTTTAGCTGATAATTCTTCTTCTTATAGGCTAATGTTTAACTCTAAAAATTAAAACCCTGTAGATTACATAGGTGGATTACCTTTGTAACCTACAGTGTCTTAATTTTTAGAGTTAGGCACTAGCATTTAAGAAGAAGGAAAGTAAAAAGGAAGGCAAAGAACCTAACTTACACCGAGTTATTTTTTTTATTGATCTGTAAAAAAACTTCAACGTTACAAAAATAAAGTCTAAGACGCAAGCAGGTCGGCTAGACTAAAATAATATATTTCATAAGTGTCCATGATTAGTTTTATCTTCAGGAAAAACCTAAATGTAGAAGCAAGTCACTAATGTAAAATTCACACTTACCCGCGCGCATCGGAGAGCATCGAAGAGCATTTTATAGCATGCTAAAGGAAATTGAAACATCCACAAAGCAGTCAGCAATAAGTTCTTTATTAGCATGCAATATGTACTTACGGAACTATGTCAGTGTTTGACAAAGCTCAAAGCTGCGTATGCAAATAGCCAGGGGCGGATTTGATCCATTGGTCGCCCTAGGCATATGAAAGATTGCCGCCCCCTACTCGCTGTTAAGCACGAAAAAAAAACCAACCCCCCGAGCCTGCTCTTTGCCTTTCCTTTGTCTTTTCGAAAGGTGCGCTTGACTTTACTAGAGTTGTAAACTTTTCGAGAACCCACCACCCATGTGAGCATAACCTCTCAATAAATTATCTGATAAATTACTCAAAATAATGACCTGATATAATTACCGAGGTGAATATACACCTCGCGTTCCGGCATATATGGAGTGAGAGTTGACTTTTTGGTACATCATCCTCATCATCATCATCATCAACAACCTAGAAGTCCACTGCTGAACATAGGTCTCCCCCAAGGAATTCCACGAAGAACGGTCTTGAGTACATACTTCAATAAAAAAACCCACCAAGTTTTGCCGCCCCCTAAATTTTGCCGCCCTAGGCCCGGGCCTACTTGGCCTATTGGGAAATCCGCCCCTGCAAATAGCAAATACCTGGACGCAGAAATACGTGTTTAGGGGTTCGATTCCCGCCGCAACACAATAGTGTGGTTGAACAGAAATCATGTGGTTCCCATAAGCTCTGCTTAGTTTGGGGCTAAATAATGTTGTGTGATGTGCAACATTATTTTAATAATTAGGTGCTCCAAAAAATAAAAATAGATACAAATAATAAAGACTATTTATTATAAAAATATTTGCTATTCGGCGAAGTGATCCGCATAGATCGAGATCTTACAATCTGGCTGTAGAAGCTGGCGGAATATCGGGGGGTGCGCGTACGCATCTCTGAAGTAAAGTTCACTGCGTACAGGCCAAACTTTGTTCTGAAAAATTAATGAATAGTTTCAACCTGTGATGGGAAATGCAAATAGGAATGGTAAAGACGTATGAGGTTCTAGGGGTGTGGAACGTTCCATGGGGTGTAAGGGGTACCTCCACAAGCCAACCTCACCTGCCCATGGTGGACTCTGCTAAATAATAATCCTCCTTTTTGAAGTTGTTTAAAAATAAAATGCAAAGTTGCAACCTGCTATGTTATGTTATATGGATTTATTTTTTACCTAGCGCACATTATCGCAATAAATGTACACTGAGTTATAATAGCGCCTTGCACACGTAAAGATCGGACCACCCACCGGGACTGCGTTCCAAACCGCAGTCCGATCTGTACGGTTTGGACTGCAGATCAAACTGTCGTGCTAAAGGCGCGTACAGATCGGACCGCGCATCTGGGACTGATCACTGCCGTGATGCGCGGTTAAAACTGTGAAATTTGCCTTCGCGTCGATATGCCAGATCGGACTGTCAGCCCCGCGCATCTACACGTACGTTTCGGAGTGTGGGTTGGAATGGCGCGTGCTGTTTCCCGCGGTCCGAACTTTACGTGTGCAGGTCGCTAATGTAGCCTTATGATGGACTAATATGTAACATAACATAAACCTAGTTTTATAGAATGAAGTATTATGTACTACGAATGTATCCATCAACACTTTCTTACTGTCTCTATTTACATATGGGGACACGTTGTTCTTGTGTTCTTTAAAAAGCACAAATTTTTACTAACATTTACACTACACTGACTCAAAAGGCTTTGTTCTTTGAGTTTTTTTTGTCAGTGTTGTCGAGGAGCTGGATGACCTCAAAGTTACGTGATGATGAAGTCTATATTCCTGGGCTTCTGCATATTTTTTAATCTCTTTTTTGATGAACTTTGTAAGTGGAATGCTAATTCAAATGGTAAATGAGTAAGGGGTTATAGGGCTGTGGAAAGTTCCATGGGGTGTAAAGAGTACCTTCATTTTTGGAACTCAAGCCAACCTCACTTGCCCATGGTGCACCCTGCTAAATAATAAACAGGTTCTGGCGGCAGTTTGACTGCGGCATAGCGCAGCCTAACCCCGACGTTAAATCCTCAAGGGCAGCAACCCAGCGGGGTCAGCTGAGAGGTACCCAGCGTGGAGATTTTGGGCATGATGCCCATCTTATTACTATGTGCTATAGTGGGCTGATATAGGCTGAAGCCAAATCTGGGAAAGGTTCAGAAACACACTTGAGAATTTTCATACTGCATCATAACTATACTAGGTACATAAAGGTTGGCGCTGTAATGGCGACATTAAATGAACACAAGGGATGCTGTATACCATACGTCCGCTTTTAAAAAGAAGCGCCGTTGGCCAATGGTAAGTAGCCCTTACACAGCATGATTCAAATTTTATTACTCTATTTGTGATTTAGTTTGTTTGAAAAAATAAAATTTGAATAATGGATTTTTAGTTTTAGGATTTAATTGTTTATGATTACTGACAAGTAGCACTACCCGTGTGTTCATTTAATTTCGCTATTACAGTGCCACCAAGTACACTGAAGCCACAAAAGCGCTCGTGGCTTAACTTGGTTTGTGCAACACTCCTCCCGGTCACTACTCGTATAGGAGACTGTTTCGTGGCTGTTTGATCTGAGCACTTCTGTGCTTCGGAAGGCACGTTGTGGTATTGGTTCCGGTTTTTTCAGTCGTAAAGCCATGTCGGAGTCCTGAAGTTGGCCTAAAAACTCGAACACCATTCATCATTCGTTCATACGAAGAAGTGGGCGGTAAGGTGTTCCAACCTTCATCTTTGGAATCCAAGCCAACCTCACCTGTCCGGGCCTTGCCAGCTGTTTAAGCCATATCGTCTGACACTGCCACAACTAAATCCCCTGACTGTCGACGGGTAGCAGCATCGATGGTGCAAGAAGCTGTGCCCTGGGATACCGAACCCGCTTACCCAGCGTGGGAATTATGGGCAAATCCATCTTATCCCTCTTCAAAGGAGAGGCCTCTAGCCGTTGAGTAGACTGGTATTGTTGCTGTCAAAGGGAAGAAAGAAGGAAGGAATACCTACTCATATCCATCTGCCCACTCGAAGTTGTCCATTAACGACCAGTATGTGAAGCCAGTCACGTTCACTCCATCCTGCTTGATGGATAGCAGGACCTGTGACATCACAAATATTTCAACGTGACGTATCATAAGCGTAACGAGAAACATTGGTCAATGAGAAAGTGTTATTTTGATTACGCTTTTTTATTCTTATTTTTGATTCCCGCCGCGGGACAAATGTTTGCATGTTCTGCAGATATTTGTCTCGGGTCTGGGTATTTTCTATGTATGATATGTAGGTAAGTATTTACTAAATTAATATATCAATATATGGTTCCCTCCCATAACACAAGCTCTGCTTAGTTTGGGGCTACATGATGCTGTGTATTTAAATATTCATTTATTTTTTTATTTATTTTTTGGCCCAAAACTATACGAAAACAATTTCGCTAGTTTTAGTAGTAGTTTCGACAAAATCAACTCAAAAATCAAAAAGCTTGAAATAATTACTAACCACAGTTAAAAATCAGTTAAGCCACTCCACTCGACTCCAGCCTATATCAGTCCACTGCTGGACATAGGCCTCCCCTAATAAAGGGGGATATGCCCATAATCCCCACGCTGGGCATGCGGGTTGGGGATCGCAGGGCACAGCTTCTCGCACCACCGACGCTGCTGCCCGTCGGTGGCCATGGTATTTAGCTGTGCCGATGTAGGCTGTGCTATGCCGCAATCAGCCGGCCGCCACAGCCCCGTTCGTTGTTTAGCAGGGTGCACCACCACGACTTACGGTGGTAATGGTGGGTGGTAATTTACAATCAAGTTGAGTTAGATTTCATATTTCACTTACATACTTCATTACCTGCGAAGAGGCGCTCATGGCGTAACTTAAATTGGTGTTCTTCGCAGATCACCTTGGATAAGCAACACTCCGCGCGTTAGCTACTTGGATGGGTGAGCGTTTAGTTTTGCATTTAGATCTAAAAGCTTCCGTGATTCGGAAGGCACGTTAAAATGTACCTAGTTCGTTTTTCAGTCGTTAAGCCATGTCGGAGGACTTCGAGCGGCCTGAAAACTCCAACAACAGAGCACCTCCTGTTCATACAAAGAAGGTAGAAAGACGAAGAGAAGAAAAATAAGTATACTTCCGCACCGCACCAGACTATATCAGTTCACTGCTGGACATAGGCCTCCCCTAATAAAGGGGGATATGCCCATTATCCCCACGCTGGGCATGCGGGTTGGGGATCGTAGGGCACAGCTTCTCGCACTACCGACGCTGCTGCCCGTCGGTGGCCAGAGCATTTAGCTGCGCCGATGTAGGCTGTGCTATGCCGCAATCAGCCGGCCGCCAAAGCCCCGTTCGTTGTTTAGCAGGGTGCACCACGTGCAGGTGGGGTTGGCTTGGGTTCCGAAGATAATGGTTGGAACCCCGTACACCCCACAGTATACTTACCTGTTCCAAATTGGATACTAGCTCATACGAAGAAGGAAAAAGAACGAAGAGAATAAAAACAAGTAGGTATACCTGTTCCAAATAATCCTTGATAAAGTCTACCCTGCCCCCGTCCTTGAGATCGCTCTCAGCGGTTGAGTAACCGCACTCCGTGATCATCACCTCGAGGTTCCCGTACTGCTCCTTCAGCCAGGCCAGCTGTTCCCGCAGGCCTTTTGGACATAGCTGTAGATCACATCACACTTATATTATAAATGCGAAAATGTGTGTGTGTGTGTGTGTGTGTGTGTGTGTGCGTGTGTCCCATCGAAAAGATGAACAGATTTTGTTTGAAAGGTGAATTAGTCGGGAATGTTCTTGTAGCTATATATTATATTATATATAGCTCGATTACCACTGACTCACTCACTCACTGACATGATTGTTCTCCCAGATGCAACCTCGTAGGGTTAAAATTTTTGGTGGATTCGTATAGAGGGAGTGGGGGCGACCTCAGGAAAAATCTGACATTTCCACTTTTCACCCCCTTTCACCCCCACCCCCCATGTATCTCGGAAACTATAGGTCGTAGAGGGTTCGCGCTCAAACTAATGTTGCTCAGGGTTTATTTTTATGTAAGGATTCGAAAAAAAAAATTAGGGTTCCATACAAAAAAAAAATAGTCCCATACAAAATTTTCACCCCCTCATACAAAACTTTTTTTTCTTTACTTTACTGTAATGTGTCGATGTTTGGTGGAATTGTATAGGTAGGACAGGTGTTGGGTAGTTGTAGGGTAGGTGTAGGGTAGGTGTAGGGTAGTTGTAGGGTAGGTGTAGGGTAGGTGTAGGGTAGGTGTAGGGTAGTTGTAGGGTAGTTGTAGGGTAGTTGTAGGGTAGGTGTAGGATAGGTGTAGGGTAGTTGTATGGTAGTTGTAGGGTAGGTGTAGGATAGGTGTAGGGTAGTCGTATGGTAGGTGTAGGGTAGTTGTAGGGAAGTTGTAGGGTAGTTGTAGTGGAGTTGTAGGGTAGGTGTAGAGTAGTTGTAGGGTAGTTGTAGCGTAGGTGTAGGGTAGGTGTAGGGTAGTTGTAGGGTAGGTGTAGGGTAGGTGTAGGGTAGGTGTAGGGTAGGTGTAGAGTAGGTGTAGGGTAGTTGTAGGGTATGTGTAGGGTTGGTGTAGGGTAGTTGTAGGGTAGGTGTAGGGTTGGTGTAGGGTAGTTGTAGGGTAGGTGTAGGTTAGGTGGTTTTCTCAAATTTTTGATTTCGATTACGATATTGATTTCGATTACGATATTGATTTCGATTTCGATTTCGATTTCGATTTCGATTTCGATTTCGATTTCGATTTCGATTTCGATTTCGATTTCGATTTCGATTTCGATTTCGATTTCGATTTCGATTTCGATTTCGATTTCGATTTCGATTTCGATTTCGATTTCGATTTTGATGTCGATTTCGATTTCGATTTGATTGCTTCTTTTACATCAATATCCTCTTGATAAGCTTCTACCACTTCGATATCTTCTTTGATTGCTTCTTTTGCATCAATGACACCTCTTATAGCATCATCCTCTTGTTTATCCTTTTTGATTGTTTTTTCCACATCAGTTAACATTTTTGATTGCTTCTTTCACTTCAAAATTCTGTCTTATTTCGCTTTATAATGCACGCCAAAACCGCGAGCTGCGTGCAGCTCGCGCACCACCCAACCTCTAGTTAAGCTATATAATGTAAGTGGTTCCCTTATCAGAGTCTTTGTTTACGCGGGGGCTATATTGAACTTTCTGTTTTTGTGGGACATTAATGCCTTGTTAGACAGGGTATATACAATATTATAGCTATATTATTTAGTAAGAAGTGAAATGTTTTAGTTAATTGTTATTCATAACTAGGTTAGTAACAGTGCGGAACAATAAGCGAATGTGAGTACCAATACAAACCAACTCAGGTTTTTTGGTACAACAAGTGTTAAATGTAAAAAAACTTTTTATGGAATAAATGTATCTATCTATCTATTAAATATAATATAATATCATAAATATAATCAAACATAGCTATGTTTGATGAAAAACGGTCCAAGTTGGCCGCCGCCACAGAATGGCGGATTTCATATTTGTTCATAATTCCCTAAATAAGGTTATCAAATGAAAGGGCTTGATTAGTAAAATACGATACACTATGACAAATTTCAAATCCAAGATGGCCGCCACCACAAAATGGCGAATTACATATTTCTTTCACAAATCCCTCAAATATGGGTATCAAATGAAAGGGCTTGACTAGTAGAATACTATAAACTATGATAGATCGCTGCAGTCAGGATATCCAGCACACTAGTAGGTACACTCTTAAAAATATAAAATAAAAATTAAATTTAAAATTTAAAAAAATCCTGACTCAAAAAGAAAACATTTAAAAAGTGAAAAATAATTCGATTGACTAATTCGCGTCGGGGTACCGCTAAGTTTAAAGTAATAACTAAATAGCTAAAATAAGGAGATTACAAACTCATATCGCTCCCAGATTTAGGTCGGAAATGCTAGTAAATTAACAAAAAGTCAATTAATTGAAGGGTCTGACTTACAAAGCGGTACTCCGACGCAAATTACTCAATCGAATTTGATGGCTCAACTATGGTATTATTTTTGGCTTTTTAAATGTTTGCTTATTGAGTCAGGGGTTTTTTAAATATAATTTTTAATTTTTACTAACCACCACTCGAGTGGAGACTCAGGCGGTAAAATAATGCAGGACATGAACATAAATATCAACAAGCCCCAAACCAATAGCTCGTGTATTTAAGTACTTAGTATATCAGTGATAAGGTTCATTATACGAAATACTACTTAAATAAATCTTTTTTTGTAAAATGTGTATTAAAGGAGTATATAGAAAACACCCAGACCCAATACAAATGTTAGCAGAAACTTACAAGCATTTGTCACGCGGCGGAAATTAAACCCGCAGCTTTCTGCCCACGGTGCCACAAAGGTCATCATGTATGACGTGGTTTACATCAAAGAGATTCCTCTTAGAAATACTTGGTAGTTTTCGGTTTACCTACACGCAGAGCATATAAAATATTTCATGTGTAAATGTATGTTTCTAAGTGTCTCAGCTAACCCGCTTTCTGAAGCAGCTAGTCACTTTATGGTGTATAATAACGATAAGTCTAAGCTGCATGCTGTAACAGGGTTGACATACTTGCCATACGACTCAAAGTTCTTCGTCAAATATAAGACTAAAAATGGCTTACTTAAACTTGCTTTCCATAATGCACTTACCACTATAAACCTTGATTTAGTATAAGGCATCCCCGGTTCCACCTCCATCACGGCTCTCAATTCCGGTATACCCTGCACGAAGAAGGTATCCACCTTCTCTCCAGGCTTGGCGCGGCGCACCAATCGGCAAGTGTAGTAGTTCAGGGCATAGAAGTCATAGGTACCTGCAAAAATGAACTATCATAACAATAGTCGAATGTTGCCGATACAGTGCACGGCTAAGCGCACAAATGTGTCAATCCTCTCATAGAGTCTTCCCAGATAGGCACTTCACATTCCACGTGACATTCAGCAAGCCTGATTGGATACGCATGTCAATCGCGCATGCAACACGCGCGAGCAAATCGCCCATCTGGGAAAACTCATAGCTCAATATAAAAGAACGGCTTTCCGATTTCGGATCAGAAGGTTTTGGAACCAAAATGTTCTTGGGTGTAACTCCGCTGTAATTTAATATGCTCTGAAAGCAAAACGTCCTCAATTTAAATGGTCTTGGAAGCTTAATGGCCTTTCAAATAGTTAGTCCTCTAGTCATAACGTCTTTCAATCAATTTGAAAAAACGACCAAGGAGAAAATCGTCCTACTTAATTTCAGAAAGAATCCACGTTATGCTACCGCCGGGTTTTGTAGTATTTCGCCCACATTGCGAGACGTAGAGTCGTTAACTTAGAAAAGCTGGATACTGTCGGTCATGTAGAGGGGAAACGTTCCAGAGGAAGATCCCCAACCTGATGGTCTGACCAGCTCAGAGACAAGGGAACGTTGTTCTACAGTGTGGTGCAGATGGCCACAAATCGGAGTCGCTAGAGACAGGCCATAGACGCCTGCAGGACATCGAGTGATCACGATATTTAGGAATGAAGTACCGACTACAAAGAGAGAAGAAAGAATAGGCACTGCCTGGACACCTCGGTACAAGGTCAGCCTAGCTATTATCAGTCTACTGCCGGACATAGGCCTCCCCTCATAAGAAGGGGGTTATGCCCTTACTCCCCTTCTTATCCCCACGCTGGGTATGCGGGTTGGGGATTGCAGGGCATAGCTCCGCGCATTGCCAACGCTGCTGCCTGTCGGCGGCTAGGGGATGTGACTGTCTTAACAAAGCTCAGATGCCGCGCTGGTTTTCAGTAAGGACCCTTTACAAGTAAAGTGACGAATTATGACAATAGAATAGGCCTCTTATTCCCTATAACCAAACGCAAACGTAACGCGCCTCATTACGATATCTGCGTGGAATCTGCGTGGAATCGTATTCCCTATGCCCATGTCAAATTTCTTAACATGACGCCATGGCGGGTTTTGGAAACGCGTTTGTGTTTGAAGCATGTCATGACGTTATCGGTAAATAATCTTTTGTGTCATAGAGAATAACCCTACAGATCGGAAATACAATATCTATCTTTTTAACCAACTTCAAACAAAGGAGGAGGTTCTCAACTTTTTTTATGTATGTTCGCCGATATCTGCGTCCATTGTAAACTGATTTTCAAAATTATTTTCTTGTTTACAGGTGGTCCCATATAAATTTTAATCCTGAGGGATTGGTACTTTTCTTGGAAAACTCAAAAAACTTTATCCTCACTTGTAATTTTCGCCTTATGATCACCTTCAATTGTGAACCGATTTTCAAAATTCTTTAGGGTAAAAAGTAAGAAGTGATTTATATGAAGTCGGTTTATTTTTTATAAAAAGTTTATACTTGTAAAGTAAGAAGATAACCAACCTCTAACTAGTTCAGCTTCCTCCTTGGTGAAATCAGGTAGCCTTGACGCCTCATATCCTTCCTTGAAGCTGACTTCGCGCATCAGCTTCACCATGGTCGGTGGCCAGCCACCTTTTTTGGAGTAGATTGGATGGCTGTAACGTCCAGTCTGAGGGGTACCAAATAATTCAATTTAGATTAGTTTATTTACCAGTTATTTTTTACCCGACTGAAGTCCTTTTCAGTCATTATCCGACTCTATCAGTCAGATTATGTTTTTAGGATGTATGTACGTATGTTTGTAATTTATTTGTATTATTTGTCGGTCGCAGTAGCTCAAACGGCTGGACGGAATTTGACTAATGAGGTGTCGTTGGATTCGTCTAGGTCACGAAGGTGACATAGGCTATATGGAATGTCAAAAAATCCTATATATAGACTAAGTAGTCATTTTCAATTAACGATGAACTAAAAAGGCTACTAAACAAAAACTTCTTGTCCCTGCAGTCAGGACTTTTGTTTTTTTTTTAAATAAATACTTGTTTCATAGAATTATATGCATTAAATGTGCAATTAATGATAGAGCATGCAAATAAAAAACTGAACATTATGTAATATGCAGATTTATTTTCTTGGTAGTTACTTCACTTACTTTACTTCGGTTTAAATACTTTCTATAATCTGTGGTTTAAGTACTAACTTAAACTTTAAGCTTTATTAGTTTACTAAATAACTTGTAAGGTACTAAACTAGAATTGCTATGTACTCATTATAGACCTTTAATATCTTTCAATGATGATTTAAGAAACCTCTAGGTACTAAACTCCTTACTAAAAAATTGCAATAATTGTAAGTGAAAATAATCAGATAATTAGACAATTTATCTGAACCAAGCCTCTGAAAATCCGATCCCAATTGGAGCCTTGGTTGTTTGCCCTTATGAGATGAAGAAAGTTGCGGGTTCAATTTCCGCCGCGAACAAATATTCGGATGATCGGCAAATATTTTTTTGTATTTTGTTATTGTTTTGTGTCTACTATGGGACCGAATTTTCTTAATCCAAAAGAAATGCATTCGTTCCAAATGTCGAGCTCACAAATTAGACTCATGTAAGCCACTATTCAAAAAACTAAAAATATTACCGCTTTCCTGCATGAATATAAAACAGATGGTCATATTCGTCAAGACATATCCTTTTTTTTAAGACTCATCAAGAGGGCCGTGTACGAAAATACAACAAATAATAAACTTCTTAACCCTAAATGTAGACTCACGTTAACCAAATCAAATGAATTCTGTATGGCGATCAAAATCTATAATGCTCTCCCTGATTGTTTAAAGGACCTCCCCATTAACAGGCTCAAGGTGAAACTATATCTGGCTTCTAGATTGCAGTTTTTATTAAATTAGCGAGTATTTTGATTATTGAAAAAATAAAAAATTTAACATATTTATTAGTGACATGGATATGACTGATTATTAATTTTCATTATTATGATTATGTATCATCTTATTATTTCGTTTTAAATTCTGACTAGTTATGATATTATTTTTATAAGCCTGAGAAGGCAGATTTATGTAGATTTAATTTGACATATAAAACCTCTTTGTTACCAAAAATCTATGAATAAATGAATTGAATTGTATTTTCGGGTTCAATTCCCACCAAGACAAATGTATAGACGTTCGGATCAAATATTTGTCTCAGGTCTGGGTGTTTTGTATGTAGCTTTTCACAGAAAAAAATATCTACGTTTATATCAGTCATGTGATTCCCATAATACAAACTATACAAGATCTGCTTCGTTTTTTATTCTTTGGGGAAAAAAACATTGGTGCACGACCGAGATTCGAACCCACGGCCTCAGATTGGAAGAGGTAGTTTATACTACAAAACTTACCGTAAAATCGATTGCAAGCTTGGTTAGGGAGAAATCCCTGGTTGAAAATGGTGAAAACCAAACGAGGTTATTTGACACGGAAACTCTGCCTGCAAAGATACAGAATTAAACATAAAAAAATGCTATTCTGCAGTAATCTCTACCGACTACAAGACCACTTGCCTTACATTGCCTTAATTACATCATCATCAGCTTATAGCAGTCCACTTCTGGACATAGGCCTCTCCTAATGAGCGCCATTGCGCTCTGTCGTGACTTCGACGCATCCAACTTCTACCAGCAGCCTTTCTCAGATCGTCACTCCACCTGGCGGTGGCAAGAACTCATTTACCGTAACGGTTATCAGTTCTTCGGCAGATATGACCAGCCTACTGCCACTTCAGTTTGCTAGTTCTCTGAGCAATGTCGACAACTTTAATTTGGTTTAGGTTTGCTAAGTTAAAATTTGTCAAATGCTCGCTTTGCCTACCAGTAGAAATGCCCTCGGATAGGGTTCATGTATAACCTTATAAGTAAAATGTTATAGTAATACATGTACCTATTGATTATCGAGCATAAGAAAATCATCTTAATTCGCAGAATTGCGACTAGGGTTGCCATATCTCAGGATTTCTCCTGAGATGTCAAGATTTTTAGGCTCTGCTCAGGATTTTGGCGGGATTTTGTAAATCTCAGGATTTTTGGAATTTTCAATAAAATAGAGTAGACTTTCAGATCTTTTTATCATGTACAAAAACAAATAATAATTTTCTTTAAGAATATAGAGACTAATTTAAACATCAACTTTTGCTATACACAAATAAAATCAAAACTTAAAATCTATGAAACCTATTCTAATCATCTGTTTTATCATATGTAATTTGCAATGATACTTTTTTGAGTAAACTTTTATCTTTGTGCCGCGGGCTACAAACCTGTAAATTACCTACGCTTCAATTCGAAAAATTCCAGTAAATCTCAGGATTTTTCAATGGAAATCAAGCTCTACTCCGGACTCTTAAATTTTCTATCTGGTAACCCTAATTGCGACTGACTAACACCTATCAGTCACATCTAGGTACTCTTCATCATCAACATCAGCCATCAGTTGGCTGCTAAAATAGGCCTCCCCTAATTAAGGGACGCTACAATCCTCACGGTGGGCATGCGAGTAAGGGTTAGCAGGGCACAGCTTCTCGTACCGCCCCGACGTTGCTGCCCCCTACCTTGCCCCTACAGGGGATGTAGCTGAGCCAGAGTCAGGCTGCGTTATCCTACAGTCAACCGACCACCAGAGCCATGTCTGGTTTCTAGATTCTTCTTGTTCAATTGTTGGATACTAGAGTTTTTAGGCCGTCTGAAGGTCTCCGACATAGCCGAGACCATCATCTTAACATGCCTTCCGAAGCACGAAAGTGCTCAGATCTAAATGCTCATCACCCAACCCAGTAGTGACTGAAAGAAGTTTCGCTTTACAAAGATAGCATAACCAGGGCAGGGGAGTGATGTTGGCTTAGGTTCCAATGATGGAGTACTTCGACCCCAGGTGTCATTAGACTTACCATGATACAAAGGCTTGAACTGCTCATCATATATCCTCCAGGCTTTAGCATGAGCTATCAGGACATTTTTACTGCAGAGAAACGGCGCGAACTTTGAGTCTTCGTATCCTGGAGCGAAGATGCCTGTGGTATACGTCAGGTCGCAGATAATGTTGGGCTCGTTGATGGTGATCCAGGTCTTCACGCGGTCAGCGTAGAGGGAGTAGGCCACGCGAGAGTAGGAGGCGAACCAATCAGCTATCAGGGGGTTGGTCCAGCCACCTGAAAGAGACACCATAAATTCAATCTTGGCAAAGAGATGACTCTTCCATTGTTCCTCGTTTGGAAATCAAGGACTCAGCATCAACATAGAATAAAATCAATTACTGAAGAAATAAATTTGTTCTAATAAAAAAAAAATTAAGCGAAGATTTTTTTTTAAATAAACGTGACATCTCTCAAACGTCTACTGAACGAGCAGAGACTGTTAAAACATACTACAAAACACCCAGACACTGAAGAAACATCTATGTTTGCCAAAGAAATACACGAATAAGTTTGCCCTAGGCGGGGTGTGTTGATATTTTATTAGGCTATAATTTATTATTCCTCATATATTTTCTCAGATATTCATTTCCAATAACAGATACAAATTGCCAAATTGAAAAAAAGTCGTCTGAACTTATCTTCAAGTGAAAACTTAGTACCTACATCAACAAATAGGCATATTATCGAATTTTCGAAACAAAACAGTCTATATTTGTGGACGTCGCGTGCTCCTCAGAAGATTAAAAAAATCTGTCTTATGCTGGAAAGGGTTGAATGTACTGCCACAATAATGCTTAGTCGTTCTCCAAATACCCTGTAGGTATATCTTGGAAAGACTCCATCAGAATGAAACTTGCAGCCCTAAAACGGGCCGGAATCAAACCTGCAACCTCCGGCTACTCAGCTCACGGTCCGTCTATGACCTCAACTTACCAAGCTCTTGCAAGTTCTGCGGCAGATCCCAGTGGTACAACGTGATGACAGGCTCAATGCCCTTCTCCAGGAGTCCGTCTATCAGCTCGCTGTAGTACCTCGCCCCATCTGCACTGATCTTATTGCTGTAGCCTGAAGGTAGAAGCCGAGTCCATGATATGGATATTCTAAAAGAATAAAGACAGGCATTTCGATGACTGTAGTACATAACATTGCAAAATTTAGGAGTGAATACTTACCAGCCAACTGCAGTGTTGGTTTCACGTAAACCTTTACTCATCAGATATCCGGGTGATAGCGGTGTAAGGGGTTCTAATCTCCATCTACGGAATCCAAGCTAACCTAACCTGCCAATGGTGCACCCTGCTGTATAACAAACGGGGCTCAGGCGGTCGGCTGAATGTGGCATAGCACAGCCTTACACCAGCGTAGCTAAATTTCTCAACCGCCGACAGTCAGCAGTTGGCGGTGCAAAAAGCTTTGCCCTGCGATCCCCAACCCGCATGCCCAGCGTAGGGATTTTGGGCATATCCCCCTTTTTGCTCAAGTCCAGCTATGGACTGATATAGGCTGGTGTGGTGTTGTGTATCCTGGTGAAAATCTCTAGTCGCCTTTTACCACATGGAAGATCTTTTGCTAACAGTGAAGGAAAGCATCGCAAAGAACCAAACATAGCTTTAATTAGAATACGCATGATCTTTAGGTTCTACTTACTTACCTACTGAATATTAAATTAATACCTACCGAAATATTATAAACCAAAAATTATTATGTGAGGTAAAATTTATGTAATTAGATTTATTAGCATATTCGGTTGTATGCTAATGGATATTGTTGCGCAAGAAAATGTAACAGCAGGATGTACGTAAAATGCATAATGTTAAATGTTCGTATAGAGAATATAGGTGTATATATAAGGTAAGAAAAATTGGTCAATGCCAAAGCCATGGTCAAAATATTGGTCCCTTTCCGGTACATAACCTCTGAAATGTTTTTGAAATAAGTTTGATGAATGGAGCTTCATTACCATGAAGTATTGCCTTGATCGTTTCACAACAATACCAGCTTGCAGTCCATTGCTGGATATAAGTCTCCTCAAATAAGAAGAGGGATATGGCCATAATCCCCACACTGAGCATGCGGGTTGGTTGCGGTTGGGCAGGGTACAGCTTCTCGCAAGGCCAAGATGGTGCTGGGCGGTCTGGTAATTTTGCCGTGCCGGTGCCGCAATCAGCCCAGTTTGTTAGGCGGCGGTCACGAAGGCAGCGGCGGCGGCGCGGGGAGCGGCGCGCCAATGCAATGCATTGAAACGCGCCATTCCTTCGCGCCGCCCCGACGCCGCCACGCTCCCGCTGACTTCGTGAGTGCTCCACGGGCCGGTAAGAATGTCTTGATTTTGTATTCAAGTAACAGGCTGCCACATTTCGAATCGGTCAGATCTGTAGTATTTCCTCACCACATCCTCAATGAGAAAAGAGCTGATAATCTTAAAACGGATGAATAGTTTTTCTTGAATCATATATAGAAACTCTCGATCGAGTCACCTGTTAAAAAAACCTAAATCAAAATTGGTTCATCCGTTTGGAAGCTACGATGCTACAGAAAACACGTCATAATTATAACATAAAACACCCCCTTTCTCGTCAGGGACCAAAAATGCACATTATGATATAGCAAGTTTTGATTTGGGCAAGTATATCTACCTACCTTGACTATGTGTACATACATATTAAGAAATTCGTTCAAAAATTGTCCAACACACTAACGTTGTTACAGCCTGGCTGACATAAGCAGATGATTATTATTATTATTTTCTGCTGGACATTAGATATTACCACTCTTGACTTATATAATTTAATTTAATTAATGTAATTGGTGTCAACCGTGTTAATTAAATAAATAAATAATAATAAATAAGCAAGGGTTACTCCCGAAGTAGCAGACTTTGGTTTAGCGTTAATTCACAAGTATCAAGGTGCAATCGCCTGCGTATAATCTTTATTTCTGACCGTTGCGTTAACGGATGTGAATATTTACAATTTGTTAAATAAAGGTTGATTCGCAGGACTTTGACATTAGGGATTAGGGACGACGAAAAATTATAAACGATGACAAAAACCAATTTGGTTTGTCAAACCAATGAAAATCTATTTTGGTCATCGATCATCATTGGTCGTCGTCATCACAAATTTTAATGTCCCGCGTATATGTAAACCTTTAGTAAATCAACGGGATATATTACCATGATTTATGAGTTTTGTTGTTTCCCGAAATTTCGACGCAGTTGCACCAGTTGCACCAGATAGCATTCAGAAGTTATATCGTTAATCTAGATTTATCGAACTAGACGCGATATGAAAGTTTGTCAGAAATTTGCCATCTGAACATAGGTTATGGTTTTACCTGTAGAAGTGTAGGCCCAACTCAGCAGCCATCTCGACGTCTCGTCTCCAGAGGCGGTAGGAGTCGCAGGCAACGTCGCCATTGCTGAGGTCCGCGATCACGGTGGGATCCGCGTGCGTGAACCTGTCCCAGATACTCTCAGCTTTATCTGGGATAAATTATAAGTAATAAAGAAAGCATCATGTAGCCTCAAACTGAATAGAGCTTGTATTGTGGGAACCGCTTGACTGATAAACTAAATATTACATTTTTTTGTAAATACATGCATTATATTATACATAGAAAATCCCCAGACCCGAGACAAATATCTGCTTAAATGCAAACATTTTGTCCCAAATTTCGCCTACTGCGCCACAGATACCGTCAATTATGAGCATGTTATATAGACCTACCTACATACCGCAATGGATACTTCTATGGATATCTAATTTTTATGGATAAATAGACTATTAGCTTCTCTATCGCGTATAGCTAGCAGCGGCACGTAAGTCTAGCGGTGAACGAAACGTCTGCGCATGGATATCTCGCTCTCTCTCACTCTAGCTCCCTTAGGATACCTTTGACTTCTGCGCAATAACGGTCAGCGCTAGAGTTTCGTGCCGCTACTTGTACAAGCATCGCTCTCGTACCGGGTGAAAGAGAAGTCGCATTTATAATATTAGGGTTATAGGTATAGATAATAAATAGAATATTTTATGAGTAACCATGACCTTCGGGCTGAAAGTACACAACAGACAATAGACAAACATTTGTTTACCACTTGAAAAGGAAAAATAAATAAAAAAAAAAAGACGTGTGGCACTCGGGGACTGCCGCGGTAAAGCTATTGCATAGCATTTTGTATCAACTTATGCAATTATAATTATTTATTTATTTTATTTATGCAGTATTTCTTTTTCTTTGATATTAATTCAAGTTACACTTTTTGAGCGTGGTGACCGATAAGAAAACAAATTTCAAAACAAAACTGAAATTAGATTCAGGTGAAAAACGTCAGACGTCAGTTCGTGTCAGAGGCCAATCATGGACGTGTAGCTCTATCTTTACTGTGTTGAACACTAGCGCTGCGACGTTGTGACGAAGAACTAATAGAATACAAAAGTTTGAATATGAACTCTATTTCCAAGCAACAGATTATAAAATTAAGTAAATCGGAGTGGGGAGCGTGAGGTTTGTTTTCGTTACGGAATTTCTGGATTCGGTCCCCGCGCTCAAGGCCCTCGATAGAAGCTATGCAATAGCTTAATAAGTTTGTAGAGTGTATGTTTGGAAGTCCGTGTACATAGCACTAGGTCACAGTTGTGCCCTCGCCCTAATCCCCAACAGCCATTCTATCACAATAAGGACAAGGCCCTGGTCAAACGTAGCTACTTTTTTGAATTTTGAAAATTTTCCTGAATAGCGTTTTTTTTTTCTTGTGCACAATAAAGATCATTATCCACTGCTGGACATAAGCCTCCCCTAATAAGCGCCATTTCGCCCTGCCCTGAGCTCGACGCATCCAGCTTCTGCCAGCAGTCTTTCACAGATCGTCACTCCACCTGGCCTGAGGGAATCCTACACTACGTTTCCCAGCCGCGGTCTCCACTTAAGAACTCGTTCACCCCAACGGTTGTCATTTCTTCGGCAGATATGGCCAGCCCACTGCCACTTCAGCTTGCTAATTCTCCGAGCTATGTGGACAATTTAGTTCTATGTCGGATATACTCGTTACGGAATTTATCCTTCAGAGAAACTCCGAGCTCAGCTCGTTCCATAGCTCGCTGAGCGACTTTAAACTGGTGGACTAGCCGTACTGTGAGTGTCCACGTTTCGGCTCCGTATATATTAAGGCGGGTAGGATGCACTGATTGAAACATTTCATTTTCAAACATTGGTGACGAGAAAACTCGACGTTTGAGGTCGAGCTGAATCCTCCTCAATAAAGAGTATATGTATCTTTAGTTGTAGCATTGTCAAAAGTTGATGATTTCACTTACCGCTAGCATTCCAGGCACCTTCGATCTGATAGGCAGCGGTGGATGCCCCAAACTTGAACCAAGGTGGAAACTTAACTTCTACTGACCATGATGGAATTAGCAATGAACTGTAAAACAATACTTAAATATGAGTGAATTCCTATGTGGTGCGCACAGACAGCTTTAAACCAATTTAAAAAAACACTTCTTTCTGTCCGTAAAAACCGGAACGAATAAACTTATTTAGATACTTATTTAAAATAAGACACTGGCGTCGATTCTATTGTGCACATTCCTAAACTAAAAATTAGACTGTCCTAAAAGTGATGCTGTCCCTTACTTATAGGTGAAAATGACAGGGATAGCTATAATTTAATGCTGTCAAATTAAGATAAATTTAGAAAAGTGAACAACAGAATCGACACCAATATAATACTATTAAATGTATGGGCTAGGTACCTACTTATCTGTTTGAAGTTGGTGCAAAGTCATAGGTTTGATAGGTTACATATTCATGCCACATCACGTCATCCAACGCGTGCGTACTAGTAGCAGCACGAGAGAGAGCGAGAGACCCATGCGCAGAAGTTTCGTTCACCGCTAGTTTTATATGTGTGAGCGTGGAGGGGGCTGGGAACCTACGTAGGTACTGCACTGACGTCAAGATGAGTACGTATAGGTACCTAGCCCATATTTTTTAACAAAATCCCAAATGACGTGATTAATCTATCTGTAAATAAATTCAAAAATGTTGTTAAACGTAATCTCTGTAATAAAGCTTATTATAAAATATCTGATTATTATAAATTAGATGACAAAAAAGCTTGGGGTGAAACTGCCTCCAACTCCATCAAAAACAATGTAATAGTTATTAAGAACAATGACGTTAAAAAAAAATAAGCCAAGCAGAGTTTCTTGCCAATTCTTCTCTGTTTGGTTGCGTTGCGAATTGGTGGTAAATTTAAAAACGACGTTTCAAAGTGTACTATACAGTTCATACTGAATAAATGAATTTTGAGTTTGAGTTTGAGTTTGAGTTTGAATAGTATTATATTTTCTTTGAATTAAATATATAATTACGTTTATTTTTCGCTTTTTAGAACAGTAAGAAGTGTTTTAAAGTCGGTTTTACTTTTTTAAGTTTCTTTTTTTAAATTTTTTTGTGGTTATCTATGTAAACTAGGACCAAGGGCAGACCAACTAAAGGAGCCGTCCGCATGAGGGACGACTCAGGGCGAAAATTACGAGTGGGGATGATGTTTTTTGAGTTTTGCGGGAAAAGTAACAATCCGTCAGGAATAAAATTGATATGGGACCACGTGTGAAGTATACTCTTTTTAACGAAAAACGGATCGTTCGTTTAACGTTCCACGATTAACAGATATCGGTGAACATATACTTTAAAAAAATCCAACGAATTGTGGACCTTCTCCTTTTTGAAATCAGTCCAAAATAACTTCAAATCATCAACTACACGTAAAAAGGCTGAGTGTTCATACAATTCCACTTCATAATATTACCCAACATTATTGTAACGCGCTACCTCCACGAGCGAGTGTATCGCAGCAAAATTACCGTCGCGTGCGACTTCATTCTATAACATTCATAAATTTTATTGTTAACAGAGTTTTAGAATTAGAATTAGTTATTAGATTAACGACCGACGAGATAAGACATGAAATACGACCACAAATTAACGAGATAAGAAATAAAATATTCTTAATTATGTAAAACACCAATCCGTAACGAAATATAATTATATAATAGGTACAGGGTGTAATGGAACTATTTCTAAACATAATAAAGTTGAAAATAACAAAATAACTGGCTCTACCCATGATTAAAAGTGATCCTAGTATAAAAAGACTTTGATTTTGACTTTGAATTTACTTTCCTAAATTGGTTCTTCCAAACAGACCGTGCGGTACCTAAACATGACATCTCCAAGTTGTTTCAAAGAAGCAACTTGGAGATGATAAAATAAATAGCATATACCTTTATCAGTATATATAGTAAAGCATAGCAGTAGTAGAGTTCTTTGTGTAGGGCTCGTCCGGGTACGTACAGCCACCATGCCTATTTCTGCCGTGAAGCAGCTGTGCTGTGTTTCCGTTTGAAGGGTGTGGGTGCCGGTGAAATTACAGACACTAAGGCTTATCATGTTCATGCCTCAAGTTGATGGACGCAGGGCGTTGCAACGCTTACGCTTAGATGTGCAATGCTTTGTGATAGGTAATGGTTATCACTTAACATCAAATGGGCCATGTGCTCATTCCATCTTCAAATACCATTAAAAAAAACAAAAGAAAGTATTGCATAGTAGATCACGCGTAATAAGAAAGTGCCTTACGTTGCACTGCTCTATGTGCATCAACTTGAGGCATATAGTTGTTATCCTCATGTGCCTGTAATGTCAGCGGCATGGCAGAAATAGGCATGGTGTAGTACTTCCCCGGACATGCCCTTCACAAAGATCTCTATAGGTAATACGCCATAAGTGGCCACACTAACTAAATCCCTTTTTAGCTTTTCAATAAAAAAATTGATAAGAAATAAGAAATTACACTTCTACAAATTTGAATTTATTAGAAAACTAGCGGCCCGTCCCGGTTTCGCGCGGTCTAGGGCACTTTTTTTACACCTTGGGTTACGTTACTTAAGTTTTAGTAAGGATCCCTAATCTTTTCTAGCAATATTATAGCCTATGTTACTCAAGGTGAATGTAGCTTTCCAATGGTGAAAGAATTTTTGAAATTGGCACAGTAGTTTTCGAGTATATTCATTACAAACATACACACACACAAAAATATAAAATTTTCTACTTTATAATATTATATATTAGTGTGATGTAGATGTAGAAAACTAGAAATTATACTTCTACAAAATTTTATATATTAGAAAAATAAACTACTTATAAAAAAATGCTGGACACTATGACTAAGGAACTTTCATCTCATCACATACATACATTTTTTTAAATCAAATCTCATTTATTGCCAAATAGGGTTACAACATTTTACAGCGCAATAGAAAACATAATCACATGATTATATTGTAGTGTTGAAGTACCATTGAACCCCATACCACAGATAACATAATACTATACTAGTAAGCTGAAAGTAAGTTTTTTAAATCAAATCAAATTTATTGCCAAAAAGGGTTACAACATTTTACAGCGCAATAGAAAACATATCACATGATTACATTGAAGTGTTGAAGTACCATTGAACCCCACACTAAGCTGAAAGCTTGTGTCTTGAGTTTCAGAGTGCAATTATCAAAGACTAGCGGCCCCTCCTGGCTTCACACGGGTTAGGGCACTTTTTTACACCTTGTTATCAATAGCGAGGTTAACAAAGGGGCGCGAATGTTATTATGGCAATACTGTGGTAATATTAATTAACAGCAATAACAAAAAGCTTAAAATTTGGTTAGTAGGGTAATAATGCAAAGAAAGTAACTTAGAGAGTAATGAGGGTTGAACTTACTAACGGCTAGCAAGTCAAAAAATTTAATTCAAAATTATTTTGATAACTATGAATTTTGGTTTAAATATTTTTATATTTTTAATGTTTCATTTCACCAATTTTCACATAATTTATTAATTTATTTTCAGCTACGGGCTATATTTTTTTGAAAAAAGATGATTGTATATAATAATAGGCAACTTTTATCTATTTTAGAACACATTTTTGCAATAAATCATAAAAATTACTTTAAAAAAAAAACATTTTTTATTAAAGTAATAATCTAGAGTAATAATAATTTTGTTATCCATTTTTGCAATAAATTACGACTACCTAACTGAATCTAAAATCTATGATCTAGACTGTGCGTCAATGCCTAAAAAACTTACCAGAAAACGACCGCTGCTACCCTCGACATGACTTACACTGAATTTTAATTAAATACGAGTTCCATTCATCAAATTCTGTGATCTTTTATTTTTACTTAATTAATTTTGCGCACAAAAACCGTTTTGATGTTCGTATAATTTATTTAGAGTGACAAATCTTTTATTTTTCTTTATTTTAATTTTGCGCACAAAAAACGTTTTCATGCGTAGTTTATTTGGAGTGGCAACTAATTAAAATATCGAAATGTTTCTTTTTTATTATTTGCATATCGTATTTTTTTTTCTAAAGTCAGTTAGTTATTTGGCTTTATGTGAGTGTTTTTGGCAGGGCTCCCTGATTCTAGATTCTAGAAATAAGTAGAGCGTAGAAGTAGTTAGCATAGACTACATGAATGGTTGACCATTTAGTAATACGGTACACAAACACAAACTTTCGCATTTATTTATAATATCTACGATGCAATGCTTTGTAATAGGTCATGGTTACCACTTAACATCATGTGGGCCTATAAGAAATAATCTGAAATGTTTTAATAAATTGTGAAACTTTAGAAATATTGTTAGATTTAGTGAATAAGTATTTTATTTTTATTTTAGTGTCTTTTTTATAAATTTCGATTTAAACGCTTCGATGTTTGACCCGTTATTTTCAGTCGACAAGCCATGTCGGAGGCCTTCGAGCATCCCAAAAACTCCGACACCATAGTTGGTTTCTATTTCATACGAAGAAGATGACGACCTACCCACAATTTGGTTCAGATGACTGTGGTCTATGACTGTGACCCATAGGAGATAAACTGCATGCTCATTCATCAGATTACTTTATTATGTTATGATAAATAATAATAAATAAATAAATAAATAATCCTGGACGTTATCACACAGCATCATGTAGCCCCAAACTAAGCAGAGCTTGTATTATGGGAACCACATGATTGATATACTACATAGATACATATTTTTTTTTTGTAAATACATACATATCATACAAAGAAAACACCCAGACCCGAGACAAATATCTGCAGAACATGCAAACATTTGTCCCTCAGCGGGAATCGAACCCGCAACCTTCTGCGTCACAGGCGGACCTTCGCCCACTGCGCCACAGAGGTAATGATGCTTATCTTAAATGTAAAAAGTACTTAAGTTTAACATCATCAGCATACCAGTCCACCGCTGGAAATGGGCTTCCTCTAACCAGCGCCATTACGCCCTGTCCTCAGCTCGACGCATCCAATGAAATGAAATAATATATTTTGCCTCAAGTATGGTACAATAATAATATTTATATACTTCACCGTATAGATCAGCTTTCAGCTTCTATCAGCAGCTTTTCGCAGATCAAACTCAACTCAAACTCAAAATTCATTTATTCAGTAGGAACTGTAAAATACACTTTGAAACGTCATTTATTTTTTAATTTACCACCAATTCGTAACGTGACCAAACAGAGAAGAATTGGCAAGATTCTTTGCTTGGCTTATATTTTTTTAACGTCATTGTTCTTAATAACTATTACATTGATTTTGATGGAGTTGGAGGCAGTTTCATCCTAAGTTTTTTGTCATCCAAAGATCGTCACCACACTTGGCCGACATTAACTTACATAATGGAAAAAGTCTCATAGGGGACCGTGTAGTCCTACTACACGGTCCCCTATGAGACTTTCAAACTTAACTCATCATCATCATCAACAACCTATAGAAGTCCATTGCTGAACATAGATCTTCCCCCAAGGAATTCCACGAGGAACGGTCATGGCTCTCTCGGTCCACCGAACTTACTCAATAAAATTTAATTCCCTCGGACCCGCTGCATTTTTATTATTTGTATTTAGATATTCTGATTTTATAATCCTATCCTAATCCTATCATACGTACCTACATAATCCTACTGATATTATAAACGTACAAGTGTATGACAATGTATGGGTGTAACTTGTGTGTATTTAGGCTACAAGATAGATAGATAGATGAACTCTTTAATGCACACAACACCAATTAAAAACCAAACATTTACAAAAACAGAGAAATGAAATAGTAATGTAGGTACAATGGGCGGTCTTATCGCTTAGAGATTTCTTCCAGATAACCAAGAATGGAAATAATATAATTAAAATAATTGAGTGGGGGTGCTTATAATACAAAAACTAATTACCTACATAAATATACTAGATATACTACATATTAAACCTATACTACAAGTAGTGGCACGAAACTCTAGCCCCACCACACCACACCACATCAGCCTATATCAGTCCACTGCTGGACATAGGCCTCCCCTAATAATGGGGGATATACCATAATCCCCACGCTGGGCATGCGGGTTGGGGATCGCAGGGCACAGCTTCTCGCACCACCGACGCTGCTGCCCGTCAGTGGCCAGGGGATTAAGATGTGCCGATGTAGGCTGTGCTATGCCGCAATCAGCCGGCCGCCAGAGCCCCGTTCGTTGTTTAGCAGGGTGCACCACGTGCAGGTGGGGTTGGCTTGGGTTCCGAAGATAGGGGTTGGAACCCTGTACACCCCTGTACAAACTCTAGCGCTGATAGATAATGCGCAGAAGTCAATAGTAAGGTATCCTAATGGGAGCTAGAGGCGAGAGAGAGCTAGACCCATGCGCAGACGTTTCATTCATTGCTAGACTTACCTACGTACTTTTAGCTATTTATTATTATTATTATTTATTTATTCAGACAACATGGCCCACTGGGTCTGTAAAACATAACATTAAGGGTTAGTACTTAATAACAAGAAGACATTCGGTTATTTGCGCGAGTTTCCACATTAGGACAATCAGGTTTACCTATGTCATATTGTATTCAGGATAGTGTTGCTGCTCGTGCGCACTGTGCGTAGCAGAGAGGATGTTTTTTTGTGTTGTGTCATATATATATATATATATATATATATATATTATTAAATTGGCATTTAAGCCCCACTTTACTGTTGCTATTGATTGCAACAACATTTTATACAATATTATAGATATTTCTATAGAATATTAATTTAACATAAATATGTTTTTATTTCTTGTGTCAATTTTACTTGTGTGGCTAGTCTTTGTTAAGATTTGTAGGTTTATGATTTCATAAACCTACAAATTTTAACAAGGATTGGCCAGAGAAAAGTAAGAGAAAATACATTAAAATCTAAAATTAGACACAAATTCTATAGCTAAATTCTTACTCTTAATTCATATTAAATTATATATTTTAATTATAAAATCATTTCATGAAATAATAATAATTAATACGAATTCTTGACGTATCAGTGTCCTTTCTTTTGGTTCATCTGGACCAGCTGCTGCAGGCAAAAAGTAATCACATGTTGTGCCATGTTGCCATGTGCCAAAAAAACATCCCCTCGACGACGACCGACGTGCGCCTCAGCCAACATACGTGAGGTGCTACAGAAACGCGGGCATAGGTACTGCAACAATGCCCTGAATGCATGATTGAATTGGACCTGCAGAGCACTGTATCTTTGAGTATACTGGAACCATAGACTCGCTGAATATATTGATGTACAAGTACGCTTTAAAAAGGGTAACTTTGACCGCGTCTGTACATCGCGCGAATCTGCGGGCCAGCATGCTATAATTTTTATCCTGGTACCACGCGAGCAAAGCCGCAGGTGGAAGCTAGTACATACCCAAACATATATACATACATGATAAATATATGTTTGGTTCGATACCATTAATAGACATAAAAGTTCCAGTAAAAAATGTATAGAAAAAAGTTACGCGAGCAATGCCATGAACAGAAGCCAGTAAGACTATTTACATAAGTTTATAAATGAGTTATTGTTTCCTTATTACGTTTTATGTACATAAAATACCTTTAGAGTACATGGCTACGACATTGAAGTCGATTTCTTTGTTTTAATTTAAATTACGACTTATTGCTATTTTTAACCTAAAAACTGTATGCTTAAGCTACCTACTTAAATAGTTAATTACCTAGCTAAAGTACCAACCTACCTTCTGTTTTTGATTAACGTAAATAATTTCATGGCGTTGTCGGTTTCGGCGTTCTTCGCAGATCATCTTCGATAGCATCACTCCGCCCGGTCACTATTGGATGGGTGACCGTTTAGTGGCATTTAGATCTTGGTCCCTGCTTTTACAGTAGCTAAGCCAATGTTGGAGGCCTTAAAGAGGCTTAAAAACTCCGAAATCAGAGTTGACCACTAGCATAGACGAATAAGAAGAGTGCCTTATGCTATAATTACGGGTGACAAAACTAGATATATCCAATTGGAATGACACAGATAAAGTTAAAAGATCTTATCCGTAGTGGGAAACGGTCACCCATTCAAATGATGGAAAACAAACAGTACTTAAACTATTGACTATTTAGAGTAAGTGCGCCAATTATGGACCACCATACGGATTTTGTCAAAAAAAACTCAGAATTTTAAAGTTTAATCAGCCTCATAATATTTTAAAAAGTTCGATGATTATCTGGTATCAAAAACAATTAATAAAATTCTTAAGAAACGTCATCATCTTAAAAATAATCAACTTTTTCTAAAATATGTCATTATATTACATTATAGTGAGACTGCAAAAAGTGTACAATATATGGACCACATGGTTTGAAATATGGACCATAGTTAAAATAGTCGTGTTGCCTAATGACTGAAATACCAGTTTCGTCCACGTTGGTCGCAGGATAGAGGATTTCATCCAAAGAGCTCTCCAACAAATAAAAAAATCCGTTTAAATTTTCATTCTTGCGATTGATATATCTGTTAGACGGCAAAAAGATAGGTTGAGATGGCGCTTGAGGAATAACTTTACTTAGGATCTACCGCAGATTCATTATCTTGTGAAAATGAGTGCTTTATGTTATTTTTTTCTGCTAGCTGGTAAGCCAAAGATCTGATGTCCATGCGTGAAAGACCAAATCCAGTTACTTAAATTTATAGAATATAATCAAGTAATGAATCAAGTAATGTCTTCCAATTCACTCGGTAAAGTCGATTTTCTTCCAAGTTTCTGGTTTGTTATGTCGCTAAGTGGTCTTCTTTTTTTGATAATCGTATAAGGGTAGTTTTGGGTACTTCATAATTATATTTTGGATGCTTTCTAAAATCATATTTACTTTTCTCGTATAGCTCTAATTGCATTTGCCATTGCATTTTTAATCCCTATTTTTCTGGTCTTTTCTTTAGTTATAGATGCCATCCTAAAACATTAAAGATAAAAATATAAGGGACTGTTTGTAATATGGACCTAGTCCATATTCAGAACATGCCGGTGGTCCTTATTATAATACACATACATTTCTAGGTTATTATTGTTGTTCAGAAAATTATAAAAACGATTGGATATTGCAACTTAATATGAATAATTCACCTTTCCCCTAGTTTAATCCACTTACACAAAGAGTTATTTGTTGAAATTTTGAGCTTACGAAGTTAGCCAAGACATCTCATCCAGACGCGGATACAGGATTGCGTTTAGGGGGGGCAATTTTTGTGTTTGGCAATACTCTTAACAATTTTTTATCGGCGAGCGGAGCGAGCCGCGAAATTTTTTTTCTCAGAAAATGTGTTATTTTGCCTAGGTATACTAATCACAAACAAAACACGAAAAGAAAACTGCGATTTTTTACATATTCATAGGAAATCGTTAATGCAAAGGACAGTTATGAAGTCGGCGAGCGAAGCGAGCCGCGAAATTTTTACACTAAAACCTCTGCATCTTGGTCATTTTTTATACTATTAGAAAAACAAAAACATACTATATATTGATTTTTATAGCTAAAAATCTGCATAATTAACAAAAAACGTGAATGATCCTCATGACGGAAACCGGATAACCTTCCATTACTGGTTTTTTGTATGGACACAGTCAGTGCCGTAAATAGCATTTTACGCGCCCGGTGCGAGCTTCTATAATTGTTAAGCCTGGATACCAGACATAATAGAAAATCTATCTCGCGTTTCAGCATATATGAAGTTACAGTTGACTTCTCAGTGCTTAGTTGCTTTATTTATTATAGAAATAAAATCGGCGAGCGCAGGGATCCCCGAAATTTTTGGTGCACAAAGGAAAAAAGACAAAGAAAACGGTGGAATTTTTTGTAACACCTAGGTGTCTAGGCCTAGGCCCAACAGACATAAAAAAGGAAGTCGAGTCGGAGCGAGCCGCAATTTTTTTTAATCATTCTAACTAGCGTTGTTGTGTTCTAATTCGTCATTGTTGCAAACTTTATAGATTGGATTAAACATTTTTTTTGCCTGGTTTTGTACCATTCACAACCAAAAGGTGGTAATAAAATCGGCGAGCAGAGCGAGCCGCGAAATTTTTCTATCAAAGGTGAGCATACAAGATATGAAAAAGAAAACTACGATTTATATCTGAATTTCAACCATCCTATATGTATTAGGTTATAATTATCAACGAAGACTTGGTCCTGATCTGGTCATTTCTGCACCCCACCAGAAAAGACAACTCAATTTATATCTGCATATTACTACTACAAACTAATAATAAATTAATACTACCATTCATGACCCAAAACTTGGTCCTGGTCTGGTAATTTTTGCGCCCCCTAGAAAAGAAAACTACGATTTATAACTGGATATTAACGAAATAATTAATGAATACTACCATGCATGGTCTGCGCTCTGTGCCTGAGCACCGGTGGCACCGCCTTATTTTCGGCACTGGACACAGTATAATTAATAGCTAATTAGTTAACACATGACAATATATTGATTGTTCCAAATTAACCTAGGTACATAATAAGTACCATGTGTATTACTAACAATTTAAAATTTTTTAAAGTTCATAATATCTAGTGTATATTGCCGGAGTTGAGGGGGGGGGGGGCAATTGCCCCTATTGCCCCCCCACCCCCTACAGAAGAAAAAAGAAATAAACCGAATCACAAGAAACATACTAGTTGGACATACTAGTGATTGGCCTTTGTTTCACTTGTCCAGATGATTTTTATTTGTTTCCATCGACGACTTCTTTGCTAATACACTCGAGAGCAATGAATCCGGGTCACTCAAAGAATCCAAAAAATCTCGGAAAGTAAGAATGCTAGGTTAATGCAATAAATTGTATTTAATAGACAATTTAATACTCCTTAAATGAAAGTATTAAAACTTCTTAGTTATTGTAAAGTTATATCATAAAAAAATCAAATTTGAAAAGGGAACACTGTCGAAGATGGAACTACGAAATTACAGGATTTGTTTTTGCTTTTGTTTGTAATCTGTCATTTATGTTGGTACATAAACCAGGTTGATAGTGCTCAATATTCATTATTCAAGCTGAAATCATGTCGCTTACACTTGAAGAATGCACCAGAATACTTACATTGGTGGAAACCGGCCGGAGTCAGCGCGATACAGCCAGGACTGTCGGTGTGTCACTGTCAACAGTACAAAGAGTTCTCCGACGTTACGAAGAAACTGGTTCTAACCTACGCAGACCAGGAACGGGCAGAACTAGGTGTACCACAGCACGAGAAGACCGATACTTGGTGAACACCATGCTTCGAAATCGCTTTCTCACAGGAACTGAACTCACAAATCAGTTTCGACGCCTCGGAGGAAGTAACCCAAGTGCATGGACAGTAAGACGTCGGCTTGCTGAATCTAACTTAAAACCCCTTAGACCTGCAAACGGCCCTAAACTGGAGCGTGGCCATCATATTTCAAGACTAAGATATGCCCAGAACCACGTAAATTGGAGTATTGAAGATTGGTCGAAAGTTATGTTCTCCGACGAATCAAAATTTATGCTCTACAAGCACGATGGAAGACACAGAGTGTATAGAAGACCAGGGGAAAGATTCAAGCAAGCATGCATCGAAGAAAAAGTAGCCTACGGTGGTGGGTCTGTACTTGTGTGGGCCGGAATTTCCTCTGAAAGTCGCACAGAGCTGGTGATCATAGAAAACGGCTCTTTAACTAGCGTAAGATATGTGGAAGAAATCCTCAACGAACACGTTGGTCCATTTATGGTCAATTTGGGTGAGGATGCTATATTTATGCATGACAATGCCCGACCTCATACAGGTAGGATTGTGAATGACTACCTTCAAGAGATGAACATTACTTGTATGGAGTGGCCAGCGCGCAGCCCGGATATCAACCCGATCGAGCATGCTTGGGACGAGCTAGGGAGATGCGTAAAACAACGAAACCCTCCCCCAATCACGCTTCCTGAGCTCAAAATTGCTCTCACAGAGGAATGGGCGAATATTCCCCAAAATCGTATAAGGAACTTGGTGTACAGCATGCCAAACCGCGTAAACGCAGTAATAGAAGCACGAGGAGGTAATACGAAGTATTGAAATTCAAGAAAATCGTCATAAAGTTGAAAAAATTCATGTTTCCTATTTTTGTTTTAAGGAGAGATCAGCAGTTTTTTTTCTTTATGTAATTTTGTGTAAATAAAATGTATGGTGACTCATATTTTTTTAACTTTCATTTAAGGAGTATTAAATTGTCTATTAAATACAATTTATTGCATTAACCTAGCATTCTTACTTTCCGAGATTTTTTGGATTCTTTGAGTGACCCGGATTCATTGCTCTCGAGTGTAGATTAGCTAAGACGTATGAGAGTGCGGGTTTGATTTCCACTGCCGGACCAATGTAGCTAGGATCAGATATCTGTAGAACGTTATGATTAATTAATAAGTAGTTACGTCAATTAATTGCAAACTCAGGTGTTAGTACTTGTCTCCTTGATTAAAGTAAATATGCAAGTTATTTATAATAATAATTCATGATAATATTTTAATATTTTCGAAAACCATGTTTCTAATTTTGTATAAATTCAATAGGTAAGGTTTTATTAAAAACAGAACTTTAAACGATGCTACTAGGATAAAGCAGCACAAAGTAGGTATGGTAGTTGACTCGAGTCGGCACAAGATGGCGCCATAGTGGCAGTACTGCTTTACCCTAGAAGGCGATAAGTGACAGATTATTTTAAATAGGCCAGTCTGTTTTTGTCGTCGAATAATAATAATCTACTACCTACAAAAATAATACAATTGAAGTAAAGAATATTTGTTATTTTATTTCGTAAGCTGTTCCAGTTCACCCAGGCCAACATATCTTTTATTTATTTTTGTAGTGTCAAGCTCATGTTTATCTTTGTAAAATTATATGAAATTATATTCACAGCAACAGATTTCTACCTGGTTGGTCTGTGGTTTTTTTTTATGCCAAAGCTGGCAAACGAACAGACAGCCACATTGGGACGTGTCGGGTCCAGGTTGAGAGAATCCGAGATCAAGGCTTCGTTCATACTTTTTACACTAAAAAATAGCTGTTGGGTGACCGTAAGTGACCTTCAAATAGGTTCACAGTCACACAGGTACCTTTATTTAATGCTAATATTTTAAGTACGTACCTTACCTACATCATTTAGATAGGTACCCTACATACATACGAGTAAGTACCTTTTAATGACGTAGGTAGGTAATTGAGGTAAATGCAATAGTTAAATTAGCGATGTCTTATGCGCTGTGTTGGTAAAGTCACAGTACCTATACTTCAGCCATATTTTTATACTTAATCTAGCTTCCGCCAGCGGCTTCGCTCGCGTGGTGACCGGATATGAAAAGTACCTAGCTTAAGTTTTTCCAAGTCTAGAACTAAATATGTGCAAAATTTCAGCTCAATCTGTTCACTAAGTAGTTAGTTAAGGATAGATATTTCTGTGGTATATTTATGTGGTTTTGCAGCATTTGGAAAACTACGTCGAGTTTTCTCGTCTCTTATGTTTATCTTTTGTTTTCACACATAGCAGTAGGTACAGACCTTCTGCTGTGTCTGAAAACGAAAGTCGCTCAGCGAGCTATCGAACGAGCTATGCTTGGAGTTTCTCTGAAGTATAAAATCCGCAAGCGAGACCATCCGACAGTTGTTATCATAGCTCAGTAAATTATCAAGCTGAAGTGTCACCGGGTAGGCCGAAAGCTGAAAAACCGATTACCATATTAAAAAGAAATTAATATGACAACCCACCAGTAGTCCACTAGCTTAAAGTCGCTCAGCGAGCTATGGAACGAGCTATGCTCGGGGTTTCTCTGAAGGATGAAATGCACAATGAGTTTATCGGACATAGTCAAAGTCAAGGTCAAAGTCAAAGTTTATTTATTGCATGAAATACATGTAAGAGGTTGTTATTTATTATAATATGGAAACAATGTATTCTGCCTTATAAAATGACATGCAATATTTTTAAATTTACAATTTATGCTTAATAATATAATAACTAATATAAATAAAAAATGTCAACTATGGAAAAAAAAAAACAAATAGAATAGAATTAATTATAATATTAAATTGGTTGCTGTCGTCAAATCAATTAATAACTTAGCTTACTTGGTTTTAAATAGATTTTCTACAGTTTTCTTAAGGTCGCTATCGGTTAAAAATTCACTTATTGTATAATAACATTTAACAGCCAACAAAGTTCTCAAACTCTTCTGAAACACTGAACAAGGCAAGTCTCTCAGGTATTCCGGCAATTTGTTGTAAATGAAAGGAGCAGATCCAAAAACACTTCTGCGCATAAGTTCAGTTTTAGAGTTCCGCACACAGATTTTACTCTTATCACGTCTATTACGAACGACGACATCAGATAAACGACAAAATGAGTCTGGGTTGTTTCGTACATACAGAGCTGTTTCAAAAATATACATTGAAGGAATCGTTAAAATGTTATATTTTTTGAAAAATGGTTTGCAAGAATCAGTGACTTTAAGGTTAAACATGGCTCTAATGCAACGTTTTTGATGTTTGAAGACTTTATCAACGTCAGTAGAGTTTCCCCAAAATATTATTCCGTACCTCAAGTTTGAGGCAATTAAACTATGATATGTAATAAGTAGTGTTTCCGCATTAACAATCGGGGATAGCTTGTAAAGAATATAAATCAAACTGTTTGTTTTTTTACATAGATTTTCTATATGCGGTTTCCAGTTTAGTTTTTTGTCAATATGTAGTCCTAAGAATTTTGCTGTGTCAACTTCTTCAATTGTATTGCTATTATATTTAATGTCAAGTTTTTTAAGAGCAGCATTATCGCGTTGTCTAAAGTGAATTATTTTTGTCTTATTCAAGTTAATTTTTAAATTATTGTTATCTAGCCATTGTATTATTAAATTTAAAGTTAAATTAATGTCATCTTGATACGTTGTAATATCTTTACAAGTTATAGTTACGGTACTATCGTCAGCAAAAAGTGACATAGGTTCTGTAGTCGCTTTTAGGTCATTAATATAAATAATAAAAAGTAAAGGGCCAAGTACACTTCCCTGGGGCACGCCATATTTCATTAAACGTTCTTCCGACACATAACATTCTTCACATTTAGTCCTAAAATTAATTTTTGTTATATGCGTCAGTTGTCTCCTGTTTTCCAGATAAGATCGAATTAGTTGGAGACAGTTACCTCTTACACCGTATGCCTCAAGTTTTTGCAGTAGACTATTATGTTGCACGTAGTCAAAAGCTTGGGTCATATCGCAAAAAATAGAACACACAGGTATTCTAGAATCTATATTATTTGTTACACGTTTCAAAAAGTCGTATATTGCCATGTTTATGGTTTTATTTTGCCTAAACCCTTTTTGTTCTGTACAAAACATATTATTCTTTTCAAAATATTCATTAACCTTCATGTATATATATTTTTCAAATACTTTTGAAAGAACTGGTACAAGCGATATTGGTCTATAATTTTCCATGCATTCTTTACTCTGTTTTTTAGAACTAAAGTTGTCGACATAGCTCAGAGAATTAGCAAGCTGAAGTGGCAGTGGGCTGGCCATATCTGCCGAAGAACCGATAACCGTTGGGGTAAACGAGTTCTTGAGTGGAGACCGCGGCTCGGCAAACGTAGTGTAGGACCCCCTCCGGCCAGGTGGGGTGACGATCTGCGAAAGCCTGCTGGTAGAAGCTAGATGCGTCGAGCTCAGGAGAGGGCGCAATGGCGCTCATTAGGGGAGGCCTATGTCCAGCAGTGGACTGCTATAGGCTGATGATGATGATGAATACGACAACCGTTAATGTTCATGAGTGGATTTTGTTTCTTACAAAGCGTTCCGCGCAGCCACTTGCTCAAAGTTCAATCCAGTCGACATAATTAATTAACTTACGCTTTGTGTACACGTGTGTATGTTTTTGTACCTACAAAGAGAAGAAGATCGGACTCACTTGAATTCTATTTGTTTAATGCTATCTTTAAAAAAATAAAAAAGTTAACAATAGTGTTGACTTTTCTGTTTCAATTCTGTTGTTCACTTTTCTAAACTTAACTAAATTTGACAGATTTAAAGTTATAGCTATCCTTATCATTTACACCTAAGAAAGGGATAGTATCACTTTTAGGAATGTCAAATTAAGTTTAGTTAGGGAAAATGCACGACAGAACATTTTCCCTAACTAAACTTAACATCATCTATGTTCACTTCACTTCCTTATTAAATGGCTTCTGGGATAGTTTTCCACTATTTCACCAGAAACCATCAGACACAAAGTTAAAGTCAATGTCAAATGACTGACACTGACTTCAGACTTGACATGTTACAGACTGACAGCAGACATCATAGTCAATCAATCGCATTTCGTAAACGTATTTCGACTCGATCAATGTTTTTCTGAAAATAATTTCGCCACAAATCCATATGTTTACACAAAAACCGTTCAAAAGTATACGAAGACAAACCTACGAGCTGCTACCTACTTAGTACATGTTCATAGATGTCTAAAATGAAAAAGTTGAAGGGCTCCTTCCGCTATACACAATGGGATCCTTGCCTGATCTCCTCGCAGATAGTGGCAATGCAGTCTCTATTGTACCTCTCCTTGTGTTTGCTGATCGCAATAATGCAGGACCTCACTGATTCAACGAGGACTCTGGACCATATCTTTGAGTATCATGTAAGTTCATCATGCAACATTCATGCATGTTTACTCAGCTGTACTTTTGACTTTTACTGTGATGATCTGTGTTGTAGTTTAAATAGCTCAAATTTCTTACATAGTAGGTATGTCACAATGGATCTATGTCCCTCGGCTCAGCAAACAATTTGATCAATCCTAGTACAAAGTACAATCTGACATAAATATAGGAACTGTGTTGCTACTTGCAGACAAACTTTTAACAGATCGATGTCCCTCCTATCTGTTAGTAGCGACGTAGTTAACATCAGTTAGGTGCAGCAATACTATTCAATACTATACATTACATAAATTGCTGTCACAAGTGTACAGCTAACGGCATGTAATTCTAGTACTGAACGAAATTTCTGCGCATTGGTCTCTCGCTCTCTCTCGCCTCTAGCTCCGATATGATACCTTACTGCAGACTTCTGCACAATAACGGTCAGCGCGAGATTTTCATGCCACTACTTGTAAAAGGTGTAATTTGTTAAAAAAAAATTCATTAAACATTCTCACCTGTTCTTACCCTGTCTATGGGTATAGCAATATGGTAGGCAGAAATGGTACGGAACCCTTCAACGTGAGTCTGGCTTGCATTTGGCTGGTTTTTTAGTTTTTAAGCTTATGCTTACAGAATAGGTAATTTATTGTTGGTAAAAATGGTTTGTTTATTTTAAGTATGATGAGAGAGGCACAAGACAGAGGAGGCTGGCAGTAACACCAAGCAGTGGGTAATTCCAGGCTGAGATGATGACTATGATGTTGATGATAAATATTTTCAGGAAATACATGTGAGAGACAGTGAGGGCAGAGCAGTCATTCTTGCATTTGTGCTAAATGCAATTATTGGAGCTTTTGTGATGTGGAACATTGTCGGACGGACCAAGTTGTGCTTAGACTTTAGGTGGGTATTCTTAAAGTATAAACAGACAATCCTTGGTGCAACTGGATCGGCAGACTGTTCGTGGAGTACCGTATGCCACACGATCGAATATGGTCCGAGGGTGAACCTACTTGTGGCGGACCGCGTTCGTGGTCCGGTCGCACCAAATTCAATCATCTGTTTATAGTATTATGTTTTAGAATTGGTTGTGAAAGAATTATTGAAGAAAATTATAAATGATAGGTAATGCATAATGCTGTTCAATTTAACGCGAGGGTACGCGGCGCGAGGCCCGCCGCTCACAAGGATAAAAATGGTTATGCTTATGTGGTACCTGAATAAAAAGTACCCCATATGTTATTACAGCTCAAAAATTATGTATATTTATTTCTACTTTCATCCAAAACCATTCAGCTGTTATGGAAATGAGTGGGAACAGACATACAACCCTAACAAGTATAAAATTATGTATTCCCAGTTTCATCAAAATCTGTTCGGCTGTTACGGAATTTAGGAAACAATCATAAAAACCACCACTCACTAGCTATATCAGTCCACTGCTGGACAAACAAGACCTAATAAAGGGCTATATGCCCATTATCCCCACACTGGACATATGGGTTGGGGATCGCTGGGCACATATTCTCTGTGGTCAGGGAATTTAACTGTACCGGTGTAAGGCTGTGCTATGCCGCAGTCAGCTATACACATACAAAAATATGTAGAAATATGTACAACATAAAAACATTTCTTGTTATTATCTCTATCTTTTGGTTTGTTGAATTAATGTTTTCTTAATTTCTTTCAAATACATTGAAAATGATAATTTACAGTGTGATTTTTGTCCGCAGTTGCACCTACCACTGCCTACATCTGCTCGCCTGTTGGATGTACAATGGTACGTTCCCCACCACATTCTCATGGTGGACCCTCAACATAGCCTGTGCAGCGATCACATGTGTGGCCGGGGAGTTCCTTTGTCTCCGCACCGAGCTACGAGCGATCCCGCTCAGCAATATTGGAGCTAAAGTTGATTTATGAGATTTGCTTTTGGGTTAATGCTTTCTTCTAAGTGTGATTATGAGCAAAATTTCTAATTTAACTGTTTCCTTGATGATATAAATACTAAAACTACTAGACTGGCCTCAGCTCAGTTCATTTCCCCCCAAGGCAAACATCTGTGAGATGAACATGATTTTTTGTTATGTGTCTGGGTGTTTTATAAGTAGGTATCTTCGATCAACTATACAAAGGATTTTGCACTATCCGCCTGAAAGCGGCTTGTCTAAAACTCCGCCAAAACGCATCGGAGCAGCAGTTTTCATTTAGCAGGCTTACTTGATTTTGTCTTATCTACACTTCTACAATAATATTAGAAAGAGGAAAAATTTGTATTTTTGTATGTGTGAATGTTCGTAATGAATAAACTCAAAAACTACTGTGCCGATATCAAAAATTCTTTTACCATTGGAAAGCTACATTCGCACTGAGTAACGTAACCCAAGGTGTAAAAAAGTACCCTAACCCGTGCGAAGCCGGGTCGGGCCGCCAGTCTTTAATAAAAAGGCGATATTTGTATGAATAGCTAACTTTAGTTGATCGAAGGTCTCTGGTACCCATAGTAAGTACAGGTTCTGCATAGTTTGGGATCACCCACACTCTAGGTGGTCCGCACGGCAGACAACCTTTTTTTGTCCATTCACTCCTATCAGCTGTCAACTCTGTACTAAAAACTAAAATACTAATATTAAGAGTAAATATACAAGTATTAAGCGCCCTTGCAGACTGCAGACTTATTTGGTCTATAGTTTGATCGTGTCGTCGTGATCGTGTTAGGCTGATAGTGTATAATCGGCCGATATTGAATCATTGTAATAAGCGCACTTGCATTCATCATTTCTATAAAGTTGTTGACCGATGACGTATTGTTTTCTCTTGAAATTTCTTAAGTTTTTAAAGGGATAACGAAGTGTCACCGGTTACGGACTCTATTAGAAAAGCCAAAAGAAAGTGCAGACTGCGAGGCTCTTAAAGGGACAGTTCGTTTGGTTGTTTGTTATCTATAAAAAAAAAATATTTAGATAATTCAAATTAATTTGTTTAAAAGAAGACCAATTATATTTTTTCACAATAGATTGGCAACTCTTTTGGAACGATTAATGATGATTACAGTGAATGAAATCATTAGTAATAGTTTCAAAAGAGTTTTGAAACTATTTAGAGTTGAATTAGATATAATGCTTGTTACTTGAATATTATTTATAATGGTTGGATTTGTAAAAAAACTGTGATTATGATAATGAAAGATGAATATTAACATTATAAAAACTAAGTACCTATTTTGTAATTAATGTAAATAAATTATTTCTTACCTTACCTTATCTTTTAGTGCATTACCATACTTCTTTAAAGCCTGTAGATATACACGGTAGTCTAATCAATGCCTTAAGATTGAAAGTAGCCGAAATATTCGAAACTAGCTTTCGCCCGCGGCTTCGCGTTTAGGATAAGTTTCTTACCCTCGGAAACTTTTTTCTTGATAGGTCAATAATAGGTCCTTTCAGAACCCCTAACTTCGTTATGCTAAATTTCATTCGTAACAAACAAAATATACACGTTAATGAATCTTGAATCTATCATTCATCATTAGCCTATAGCAGTCCACTGCTAGACATAGGCCTCCCCTAATGAGCGCCATTGCGCCCTGTCCTGAGCTCTACGTATCCAGCTTCTACTAGCAGCCTTTCGCAAATCGTCACTCTGTGGATTAATAGTGTTCTGTGCACTCCACCTGGTCATCCTACACTACGTTTGCCGAGCTGCGATCTCCACACAACAACTCTTTTACCTCTTTCATATTGCATAGTATTTCATCTTACTTCCACACATTCAAAATTCGCTATTTATTATTGGTGCTATCTCTTTCCTTTCGGGGAACTGTATATTTTGTATTCCAACTCTCCCTTTTTTGCATGAGCTAGTGGCCAACTGTAGTTACAATAGCCATTAAGCAATCTGAAGCGCTCCTCATCGCATGGTGTACTTCGTAGATCATTTTGACACACAACACTCCGCCTGGTCATTACTTGGACGGGTGTCGTTTAGTGGCATTTATATCTGTGCGCTTCCGTGCTTCGGTCGGTATTAAAATGTTGGTCCCGGCTTTTTCAGTCGTTAAGCCAGATGGCCTAAAAACTCCTCGACACCAGAGTCGGCCAATAGCTCATACGAAGAATTAATTTCTAAGTATAGGTCGCGTCCATCGAGTTATATGTAGTTCGATGGTCGCGTCACGTAAAAAGAACGCTGGCGATAAGCGGCGCATTAGGCGATTTATTGGCATTGTGCGCAAACACACTCCCTACACTTTTTACACTCTTTTTACATGACGCGTATTATGACTAAATGATTGGGGGCTGAATAAAAAACAGTTATAGTCACACTAAATTGTATAATATAAAACAATAACAGCAACATAAAAATAAATATATCACAAATATTTCACAACAGAACTAGCTTCATTGAACTTTTGCATATCTTTGATTATTACGTCAATAATAAACACGTCTTTTTAATCTTTTAAGAGAAAAATAACACATTTTTTCTCAGAATTGAATAATTAATTATCTATGCTTTATGCTTTTTCACTCCATTTTTTTTGTAAAATATTACCCAGTTAAATACACTTAAAATTCATAGAAATCAAAACCTTTATTTTATCCTGTGGGTGGGTATAAAAGAAGAAATAATCTAATTAAGATGCAAGTCTCGACCTCATCCTTGCCCATGCAATGCAAGCCTCGAGCTTGCCAATAACACATCAAAAAAGGATACTTACAGTCGAACACAAGTTACCTACTATTTGTAACATTTATAAATTTATCTGCTTTCAAAATAGATGAACATATAAACGCAATGATTTCTATGAATTTAAGGGACAACTGAATTTCTTGTACATCTTGTACAATACTTTTAATTTTCTAGCAATAGCAAAAGAAGCATGCGTCACACACGCCATTAGTTATTCAATACTCATAAGCTCAATGTCCTTTACACCATAAGGCAATATTACACGGTTCAACCAAATTCAATCACTTTGGTTGGTTGGAGTAGAAATGAAATGACTGATGTTTACACGGTATCTGGAAAGTGAACTTTTCAGTTCTTGTGTTTACACATTCATTTCTCGTTCAACCGCGTTGCAGGACTTGCAAGTTAACGCTAAAAGTGAAAATATTGAGCGTGTTCAATTCTTTCAACGCCATTGCATAACAACATTTAATGACATCACTTTTATGGTTACATGTAAATTGGTTACTTCATCCAAATTGAAAGGCAAAAGTGAACCGTGTAATTTCACCTTTACAATTTGAAAAGTGCGAGGAGGCTGGCCAAATATGGTCGTGTAGTGTGAGAAGTTTAAAAAATAAAACTTAGGAGTGCGGGCATCGAGATAATTATATAGAACACTAGAGAGTGACAGTCTTCAAGTGAAATTTAACAAAAATCGTCCAAGCATGTTTGACATAAATTAACTTAATTAATAATAATTCTAATTAGTCCGTCAGATAGATCAACAAAATATATTGGACACGTATTTTTTTTTATTTATCAAATAAATAAAAATTGACGGAGATAAAGAGCGTCAAAGTCGAGTGGGGGCTCGTGACGTCGCGACTAGGTAAAAAGTGTACTAAGCCGTGAAGTCACGCGGAATTTCAACTCACCATATCTTCGTTTTTTTTGTTTAATTGACAAAAGAAAAAATACGTATCCAATATTTTTTGATACTGTACATGACGGACTAATTAGAATTTTTTAGTCGTCCTCCCTATTGACAGCGTGAGCGGAGTTTTGGTGCAGACACTTTTTTCCACGTTTTCCAATCTATGGTATAAATATCTCGATGCATGCGGGACATGAACCCGCCACCTTCACCTTGATTCCCGTGATTAACAGAAAACTTGAAAGAAAGTTGAAATAGAATTCTTTCACGAAAGTCCCGCAGAGCGGCGCCACTTGAGTGAAAATTATTATGGAATGGAAATAAATGAAGAGCAAAATATGATAAACTAATCCGTTCCGTCTAGAATTTCTTTATAAATGTTCGGTGTTTTAACGTATACTGGAGATTCGGCTTTAGTTCCGCTGATTGCCGCGGGGGACTTCTTTCGTGAAAAGGACTGTGTACTATCTTATATTATCTTACTTGTATGGTAATATAAATAAGTATAGTGTACTATTTATTGCTGTGCTAACTATACAAATAAAAAAATCTTTACTTACACAATCTTTCGCTAAAATATAATAAATATAATATATGTTTTTCGTAATATTAATAATAAAAGTATCGATTCTCTTCTGTAGATACATTTAGTGGGTGGAATATTAATAGACCGATATTTTTTTACAGAGTTCACCTAGTTTTATTTCGTATTTCATAAATGAACGCAAAATGCTATAATTTCAAGAAAATACCCTATTTTGATTGATTTTGCAAGGCACTGCGACATTTTCATAAGATTTGATATTAAAATAATAAATTAGTAGGGTATTTTGTAAGCATATAAAAATATAGACAAATTCAATACAGAGGCTCAATCACGAAGACTAGCGAAGAACTACTCTTATCGTAGACGTAAAATTTTGGCCAATGAGAAAGCGTAGATTCAAAATATAGCTCTGTCATTGGCCAACATTTTTCGTTACGTTTACTATACGTCAGGTTGAAGTACTCGTGATCGCTTAGCTGATCAGTTACACCACAAAGTGAAATCCAATGTGCGAACAGGATAGATATACTATAATAATATGAAGAAGGAAGAAGACAGAAATATTTAGTATTAATGAAACGTTGACATAGGGCGTGGTCTGCCGAGGATGCATTGGCGGGACGAACTCGATGCCTTCAAAACAGAGGCGTAGCTCGGCGACATGGATGTTTGAAGGTCTATGTGTGAGACCTTTGCCCATCAGTGGGGCGAGAAGAGTTAGATAAAAAATTAAAAGCGAATGTTGACCGGTGTAACTGATGCTTAAATTGTGTAATATGTAATACTTCTTTGGTTATGAATATTAGGTAAAAAAATAAAATCAATAACATTTTCTAGTCTTAGTAGGGCTAAAACAAATTGTGCTATCTACATTTAGTGAAAGCTAAGCTTTTTGTGTGAAAGTCTTTAAACTACGATATATTTTATCAACTAACATTTATTATTGGATAATATGCATACCTACTATTCATAATTATTCATAATATCTAGGTAAGAATCAGATCTAGACATTCTGTTCTATCATACAAACTTTCGATCGAAATCAAAACATAGATTTTTCGTTAGTTAGCTTTATGACAAAAAATAACCTATTATATATGAATAAGATAAAACTTCAATACTGTTTGTGTCTAGAGTAGGTTAATTATTATTATAAAATACATAATATTATTTATGATTTTTCAATATAAGTAACAATAAGTATTTTGTAATAATATATTGGTAACCATTAAAATAAAATTTATAATTTCATTTCAGATCACATTTCGATGATATGCTTAGCAAATTATAATTAGTAAGTAATATTATACACAGGAAATATTTTGAGTATATTTATGCAGTCGACAAAAAACGATTTAACAATAGTCACTTTAAAGTTAACAAAGATTTATAATCATAGTTGAAAACTAATATAATAATTGTTCACCAATATGGCTTCACGAATGAAAGAGCTGAGACAGAACTTAACGTTCCTTCTGAGGCACGGAAGCGCTCAGAGTGCTTAGTGCGAGTTTGTTACCAGTTCGATCGCGTTTCCTTTTACGCAAATTTATATAGAATGGAAGTAGCGCCATCTATTGAGAGACGCGTGGTACTGACTCCTTTCCATATTTTGCTAAACGGAAACGTGATCGAGCTGGTAAAAAAAACTCTCAATAGGTACTCTTGCGCTTTTAATAGGCACGCTGAGTGTTTTAGTTTCTTCGGTTTGTTCTGCGCAGAATCCCCACTATCTTGACACAGGCCTGTAAATCTGTGCCAGGACCCATACTAAGTATTGCTTTCAATTGAGCATAATGTGACAGAAATGAGAACCATAGTAATCTAATGACAACTATTCACTGTTGGGGCTCCTACATATCGCCCTACGGCTTCGATCAACTATACAAAGGATATCGCGCGCCGTACTATGCACTGTGAAAGAAGTGGCATATATTGCTAGCTATCATTTGTCAAAAGCACGTCATACAAATATCGCCTCTTTACTAAAGAAGATAAGACAGAAAATCTAAGTAAGCCGACTACATGAAAACTGCTGCTCCGATGCGTTTTGGCGTAGTTTTAGACAAGCCGCTTTCGGCCGGATAGTGCAAAATCCTTTGAATAGTGGATCGAAGCCCTGCGGCGATGATTCGCGTATTGACTCTCTGTCTGTCTCCGAGTGAAAAGTCATAGAGTGCGTCTTCTTTACACAACGCGAATCATCGCTGTAGGGCGATAATGTAGCTGTGCCATTTAATTTTTTATTTGTTCGATTATAATTTAATAAAAAAAAAATGCCTCAGATGTCGAGGAAAACTGCTTTTTTCAGCGTGCGTCGAACATAAAGCGGCGACTAGGTACACTCAGGCGATTGAGATAGCAAACAAAATAGGTACAAGAGATTGATAAATACATATATTACCTACATATAAAACACTCCGAACAAACATCTATGCTCACCGTGAGTATCAAAGACCGAATTTCTTATACTTAGCATCTGGATTGATGATAAAAATTATTGCAAAATTATTACGCTTGCATCGCTAAAATATCACACTAAATATTGCAAATTTCTCACTCAATAACTTTTTCTACTTGCAAACACTTATTCACGTTTTGTTAGTAAAAAACGACACCAACACCAGCTTATACCAAGGAAGCCTACATCCAGCCTACACGTAGGCTTCCCCTAATAAGGAGGGGTTATGCCCATAATCCCCACGGGTTGGGGATTTTGTTTGCCTGTGGCGTAGCCCAACACCGGCTAAATTCCCTACAGGGGCTGCCCAACGTGAGGATACTCCCTTATCAGGAGAGGGATATGCCCAGCAGTGGAGTGATCAAATACCGAGTTGTTGTTTGTTTTTTACATCCGCCATATTGTTATTTACACAAGTTTGAATATATGTTAAAACCTGTGATAAGTGAAGCAGGTAAATCTCACTCGAATAAATCAAGCTCTTCAACCGTTTCTTAAATATTAAAATAAACTTTATTCTAGTTAATGTCAAGAGTATACTGATGGAAAACCATAGATAGGTCCTGACATGCGGAGATGTTATAAAATGTTTACTTTTTAAACTTAATTCTAAAAGTGTTCAATTAATATATTTATAAAATATAATGATAGCAAACGAGACAATAATTTAAATTCATAAATTATTGTAACATGAAAGCGTTGTTTATTTTCTTGTTTACTGTAAATTTTCGTATATCTTCTTGAAAGAAGCGTCAAAAAATAAATATATAATAAGTCACCGCCATTTTTTTAAATTTCATAACATAATAAAATATGATATTTAAGCGTCTTTTATTATTATGAGCAAAAGTATATAGAATACTAGTTTAGTATGAGGTAGATGACAGAAATTTGTTACTTATCCAGCAACTATCTTACTTGCATCTGACATTTGCATCTAATCTAGATGATTTAAGCTTTGTTCATATATCTACCAGCACGTAATGTGACTGATGACAGACAATAGTTTTCACATAATGTGCTCACATATTTCATTTATTATGTGTTGTAAGTGACACATAATTTTGAACTCTACAATATAAATATAAGTAGCTTCTTTATACAATTTACAATTATAGTAGAATCGTTGAAGTATTAAGCCATAAGTTTGCCTAATAGCATATAAAATAAAAATAATAAAATAACAGTTGATTTACATTCTAAAAATCATGATACGCATAATTTATAATTTTTTCGAAGGCACATAAATCTATTATTTTATTTATGATCATAAGTCTACGAAGACTTTGCATAGCATATAAAATAATCATTAAATAGCAGTTTTATGTGCCTCCTAAAAAAATAAAAAGTTATTATTCGTAGACTTTATGTAACCTAGCTAGAGGATAAAATTCAGCGGAATAGTTCTATGGCAGTGACAGTAATTTTGTTTTTTATTTTATTTCGTAAAATAAAAGTATTCGAAACATACCACTACAAAGTTTACGCTAACTATATTTTTGTATGAAAGTGGACCAGCGCCCCTAGCGGATTTTTTTTAAAACTTTGACATTTCCGTACAATGTACAGCGGCATAAGCATAACTTGGCGATGCTGTGCGCCTCTGTGCTGTACATAATGAATGTACTTTAACTACGGTTTCTCTTGAACCACTTATAATTAATTTCGGCATTTTAAAAACCAAATGACTCGCAGATTTATCACAATGTTGTCCGTAAACTACCGCGTCGAGCACACAGTTCCAGTTTTAGTTCCTAAAAACACCACCGACAACTTATACCTTGTGGCACGTTGCAGTAAGGTATGTCGCGCTCAAGCCTAATCTTTATCCCATTGCCGTATCAAACACATAGCCCTATTTTAAGGACATTTAACTACTTGAGAGAGTACAGCGTAGAGCAACTAAAATGATACCATATTTAAAAAAATCATCCATACGAGTACCGCTTCAAAGAAATAGGCCTAACTACATTAGAGAAACGTAGAAAACGCGGCGATCTAATTTAAACTTACAAAATATTAACAAAGCACTACAACGTATGTACCATGACTATCAGACATGTACAACATGAATAATAATAAAAAGCTGAGAGGGCACGAACCAGCCAGGTAAGCAACCCAAGGAAACACACTTTGCCCAACCTTATTGTACACGACTGGAATAGGCTTATAGAAACTGTAGTTAGTGCTCCATCAGTGAACACCTTTAAAATAGACTGGACATATATCTAAAGTGCACTGAAAAATAACCCCGATATACAAGTGTCAGCTTTTAAGCAGCTTTTTAAGCTGCCTGTGTATTAACAAATAATAATATTAGATGTTGACATCGACCGGCATGCATTCTGTTTGTGCTTTCCGAATAAGTCTTATAGCTATTGTAAAATGATATGTGAGACAGAAATATTCGCTGATTTTACCCGCTAGTAAAATAAAAATCGTTTTTGCGTTTCAAACCACACAGAAACTATTTTGGAAGCGAAACAGAATAAATACTGCATTTTAGCAAGTTGGACTTGCCTCTGAATACTCCCTGGTATCCTCAAGATCTATTTGACGATATCCAAAGAGGGTTTTTTTTTGTTTCTAGCAATTTTCCCGTAAAATAATATTGCAAGTGACTATGTATAGTTAGGCCTTATGGCGAGTTCTCGTCGACTTCCTTGATCACGGTGTCACATTCCCACCTGGTTCTTTCTGCTAGCAGCTCTTGTAGTTTCTGGAAATAAAGGTAAGTAACTTTAGCGGTTTGGACCTACCCCCTATCGGGTCTATTTGTTACTAGCTTTCGCCCGCGACTTGCTCGCGATAAAAAGATAGCTATCTGTGTGACAAACTAATGCTAAGTTTCATCATAATCGACTGCCGTTACGGTGTTGAGTGGATTTTTAGAAAAATACTATTTTATTATATCTTAAGGTGACGATACATGTCAAACCTCCCTCTCGAATTATTCCGGAAATCCCCACCTACTAAACTACAATAATTAACCTAATTTACAATAATTGACTAGAACTAAAGATTAATTTCAATAATTACGTTGCAATCGTTTTGGTTCTAGTTGCGTGGCAACAGATGTATGATTTTATTGCACCCGGGCTTCAAAACAACAGACTACCAATTAGCTGTTTCCCTATTGGTTAAAACTTGTTACTAGGTAGGTACTTTGTGGCAAACCGATTAAAGGTTAGTCATTGGTGGATTAATATATATATTATAATTATATTATAATATTATATATTATAAATTCCAATAATCCCCACCAAGTCAAATAGCAAATTTTAATCACTCTTATTCCTTTACTTCGTGGTATTATGTTGTTCTCTGTAGTGCATCATATTATAATAACATAGGTAATTTTAGTAGGAAGAGTTATTTCCTTATGTTTATAGCAACATTGGATGCTAGAAAAAAATAAAAGAAAAAATAATTGTTATGGTCTTTAATATAACTAAATTATTTATAAAATTATAATTCTTTAATTAGTTAAATTATAATCAGTTATGTATTACTAATTATAATTAAACTAAATTAACAATATAAACATAGTAAAAATCAACAAAGTACTTATTTCTACTAACAAACATTTATAATCACGTTTTTAGTATCACACATAATTTTTATTTTGTCTTAAATAGTTCTACTAAACTACAATAATTAACCTAATTTACAATAACTGACTAGAACTAAAGATTAGTTGCACGGCAGCAGATTAATGGTTTTATTGCACCCGGGCTTCAAAACAACAGACCATGTGAACATAAATATAGTAAAAAATCAACATAGTCTTAAAAATACTTACTAACATCTAAAAATTAACTAATTTACAACAATTAAAAGGTAAATTTTTATAATCACGCTATTTAGTATGACACATCATTTGTTGTTGTTGTGTCATGTTCTCAATAGTTCCAAATCTGTTATCCTTATACTATCTGTTATGTATATGCTTATTTAATTGTTAATAGTACCGTGACCAAAAATGACTACAAACTTATATAATTAATAATAATTAATATACATATATATATATATTATAATATAATTATAATAAATATATTAAACCACCAATGACTAACCTTTTATCGGTTTGCCACAAAGTACCTACCTAGTAACAAGTTTTAACCAATAGGGAAACAGCTAATTGGTAGTCTGTTGTTTTGAAGCCCGGGTGCAATAAAATCATACATCTGTTGCCACGCAACTAGAACCAAAACGATTGCAACGTAATTATTGAAATTAATCTTTAGTTCTAGTCAATTATTGTAAATTAGGTTAATTATTGTAGTTTAGTAGAACTATTTAAGACAAAATAAAAATTATGTGTGATACTAAAAACGTGATTATAAATGTTTGTTAGTAGAAATAAGTACTTTGTTGATTTTTACTATGTTTATATTGTTAATTTAGTTTAATTATAATTAGTAATACATAACTGATTATAATTTAACTAATTAAAGAATTATAATTTTATAAATAATTTAGTTATATTAAAGACCATAACAATTATTTTTTCTTTTATTTTTTTCTAGCATCCAATGTTGCTATAAACATAAGGAAATAACTCTTCCTACTTAAATTACCTATGTTATTATAATATGATGCACTACAGAGAACAACATAATACCACGAAGTAAAGGAATAAGAGTGATTAAAATTTGCTATTTGACTTGGTGGGGATTATTGGAATTTATAATATATAATATTATAATATAATTATAATATATATATTAATCCACCAATGACTAACCTTTAATCGGTTTGCCACAAAGTACCTACCTAGTAACAAGTTTTAACCAATAGGGAAACAGCTAATTGGTAGTCTGTTGTTTTGAAGCCCGGGTGCAATAAAATCATACATCTGTTGCCACGCAACTAGAACCAAAACGATTGCAACGTAATTATTGAAATTAATCTTTAGTTCTAGTCAATTATTGTAAATTAGGTTAATTATTGTAGTTTAGTAGAATTATTTAAGACAAAATAAAAATTATGTGTGATACTAAAAACGTGATTATAAATGTTTGTTAGTAGAAATAAATACTTTGTTGATAAAGATAAAGATAAAGATAAAGATTAATTTATTTGCTTCAACATAATGTAGGTTACAGTTGTAGGTCTTAATTATATTTCTTGTTTCAATTATGTTCTACCTTTAAATTAGACATGCAAATATTTAAATTTAGAATTATACAATTGACATGCAAATATTTAAGATTATATAACAGGAATATGAATTATATTGTTGCGTAAAATGTCAATAAAAATTATATGGTCAATGTTTCAGATCGTCAACTAAAAAGTCATTAACACTATAGTAGCACTTACTTACTAATAATTGTTTTAATTTAGCTTTAAACATATTTTCACTAAAATTTAAAAAAGTCTTAGGTATCTTATTATAAATTTTTGGTGCCATACATAGAATGCTTTTTTGCAACAGTGTAGTTTTGCAACTATGCATACAGAGCCTGTTGTTATCACGTCTGTTACGTACCGAATTGTCAGCCATTTTTACAAAGAGATGACGGTTTTTCCTTACAAATAAAGCAACTTCGAAAATGTAAAGTGATGGAAGTGTAAGAATTTTATGCTTGATAAATAATGGTTTGCAACTGCCAGTCATAGGTATGCCAAACATGGATCTAATAGTTCGTTTTTGAGCTTTAAATATAATATCTTTGTCGGTAGAGTTACCCCAAAATATTATTCCAAATCTGAGTATAGATTCTACTATGTTTATATTGTTAATTTAGTTTAATTATAATTAGTAATACATAACTGATTATAATTTAACTAATTAAAGAATTATAATTTTATAAATAATTTAGTTATATTAAAGACCATAACAATTATTTTTTCTTTTATTTTTTTCTAACATCCAATGTTGCTATAAACATAAGGAAATAACTCTTCCTACTTAAATTACCTATGTTATTATAATATGATGCACTACAGAGAACAACATAATACCACGAAGTAAAGGAATAAGAGTGATTAAAATTTGCTATTTGACTTGGTGGAGATTATTGGAATTTATAATATATAATATATTTAGGAAACAGAAGCGGAATTTATTAAAAAAAATACAAAAGTACTTACAACAACACTTTACATCATTTAAATAATACCAAACAAAAGAAAATACACTGCAAAGTTTTAACAATCCAAAAAGACACGATTCAAATAAAACACCAATCACAAAACAAAATAACTTTAGCTAGGACTTGACCCAGACTACAACCTTATCCGACAATCTACTTATAACCGAATCTACGACAAGTATCTTAGCACAACCGCACCGCTTGGAAGCTAGCAAAGAAATGTCCGTTGCATGTTCACGCGCTTCCTTTTATGGTCCTTAGGTTGTTATTGAAACGACTCTCCTAACTCGGCCTATTCTGACGCAACGTCGTCCTCGACGTTCCAGGCATCGCTCCGTCGTGAAGCGCAGCCCTCGACAGTTGGCCTGTCGCAGCTAGGCATAGGCTCGGATGCTGCAATAGCTGGTTGGGGAGGCCTTGGGGAGGCCTTTGATGTTCCTGCACAAGGATCATATACCTCGTAGTCACCTGAAACATCAACATGCCTGAGAATTTGCCACTACTTAATAAAGTCGTGGACACGCACACATAAACCATGTTAAATAAAGAAATATTTTATAACGAGAGCTCTCATTTCCCCAAGTATTACCACCTTAAAAGATCTTTATGACGACTTCCATTCCTTGCAGGGAGCTCTATATACATGTAGAATCTGTAACAAAGTCAGGCGGTAGGCGTCCCCACTACCTGACAATAGGCGAAAGGACTCGATTGAGTTCAAACGCCTATTATTACCCCAATGACGGAGGCATCGCTGAATCGCACGTCATACATCAAAGACGGAGGCATCACTGAATCGCGCGTCTTGGGACGGAGGCATCACTGAATCGCACGTCCTACATCAAAGACGGAGGCATCACTGAATCGCGCGTCTTGGGACGGAGGCATCGCTGAATCGCACGTCCTGGGACGGAGGCATCACTGAATCGCACGTCCTGGGACGGAGGCATCACTGAATCGCACGTCCATCAGATGGAAACCTCTCGCTAGGTGCATCTGAGCAGCTGCCAGCAGGTGGATGCATCGCTGAATCGCACACCTGCGAGCTGAGTAGACGGAGGCATCGCTGAATCGCACGTCTATGGAACAACTAGGCTAGACAACGTCTCCCTTCGACTTCATCGGGAAGTATCAGTGTTGACCAGTGGATTGATCCGCCATGACTTTGCTTAGAGGGGACATTCAAGCCTATTATTGCCTAACGAATTGCCTAACCTATAGCCTATTATTGCCTAATTAAGCTAAACGAAAGGTGTTGGTCTGGTAATTAGTAAGTAAGTTGATATCTTCCTACACTTAGTTTGGAACCTAATTTAACTTAAGGGAAAGCAAAGCGCATGACAAACCAAGCCACCAAGCCTACACATGAGACCAACCAATAGCTCGCCATCAAAGAAGGCAGCACAGGACTCCGGACACCACTCTCCATGCCAGGGCACCATATACTCAGCAGCCGCTTGCGTAGTCTTCCCATAAGACCCGCTGAGCAATTTCAGTTGGTATCGACCACTCGGTAAAACCTGGATCACACGATAAGGTCCTCGCATGCCCGGATCCAGTTTTCCAGTCGACTGTGAGTATTTTATTACAAAAACCAGGTCATTGACCTTAAAAGTGCGTGGTGTTCGTCACTGCCGGTTAACATAAGCATCTTGCTTGGCCTGATTTTGTGTAAGCAGTTCGTGGGCTCGCGACCTGCACAGCTCTCGCCAACCTTCACGATTTTGGACCATATCTACTGCAACATCACGGACTAGTGACCTTATGACAGGGGTTGTAGCGTCGGTACCAATCAAAAGCTTCAAGGCGGAGGTCTGCGTCGTTTTCTGTTTCGTCATATTGAGGACAAGCTGAAGTTTCCATAGTTGCTCGGACCACTTCGTATTTCTATGGTTAACTTCAATACGAATCATGTTCAGTACTGTCCTGACGTACCTCTCGACTTGTCATTAGCGTTATGCATTTCAGGTGTAATAAAATGAATGTCACAACCATAGTCTGAAAGAAGCGCTGAAAACACAGAAGATTCAAACATTCGTCCGCGATCTGTAACTAGTAGCTTTGGAACGCCAAAGAGTGAGATTGCGTTCGTAAAGGCGCGTTTGAGCTCAGATATATCTTGTCTGTAGATCGGGTAAAGCATGCAATATTCTGTAAACGGATCTATCATTAATAGCACAAATTTGTAGCCGTTAGACTCCGGCAAAGGACCAAGCGCATCTAAATGCAGTGTCTCAAAAGGGACATTAGGTTTCTCCCAGGAAGTTATAGGCTGATGTGGAGCTCTAGGGATGCGTTTCTTGGATATGCACACTAAGCAATGTTTAATGTATTTGCCAACGAATTGGCGAAGCCCTGGAAACCAGAAATGTTTCAGAATCAGATCTAATGTTTTTTCAGCGCAGACATGTTCGTGTTCGTCATGAAAGATTCGTAACAGACTCAATCTATGGCCCTTTGGGATGTAACAAAGGAGTCGGGGCTCCTCACCTATTGACCTATACCGATAATAAAGTAGCTCGTTTTGACAGACGTAGCGCTGAGAGTCTAGTTCCCCATCCTGCAATCTCTGTAAAAGTCCCTGAGTCTCACTGTCAGCCGATTGAGCAATTTGTGCCCAATTCTTCGGCTTAGATATTTGGTTTACCTCTGCTGCGACTGGGTTACGGCTTAGGTAGTCTGCATGTGACATCATGATGCCTTTCCTAAACTCGATAGTGAAAGTAAAATCCTGTAAATAGATCCACCACCGAGCGACGCGCGGAAGTAGGTCCTTCTTTTTCTCTGTGGCCTTGAGAGCATTGCAATCCGTAATAACTTTGAAGTTTAAACCTACAAGGTAATGCCGAAAGTTTTGCAATGCTTTCACGACCGCAAGTGTTTCCAATTCGTAGGAATGGTACCTACTTTCGGCGCCCTAGGTGGCCTTACTGAAATAGGCAACCACATGCTTCGTACCATCGGCCTTTTTTTTTGCATCAGCACCGCGCTGTAGCCAATGAATGCTGCTGCCGTCGGTATGTACTTCAGTCGCAAGAGAAGGGTCGAATATAGAAAGTATGGGTGAGTTAGTTAGACACGTAATGAACGAGCCTTCTCCTGCTCTGAGCCCCAGAAAAACTTTACGTCAGTCTTTGTCAGTCGTGATATACACGCGGTCTTAATTGCATAGTCACGAATGTACTTCCTAAAGTATCCCGCTAACCCCAGGAACTGACGGACCTGTTTGACATTGCAAGGGGGAGGTACAGCAATTAATGCCTTGATTTTATGGGGGCTCGGCTTAACCTGACCTTGACTAATCACGCGGCCTAGGTACTCAACCTCTGGAGAGAGAAACGAACACTTTCGTAAGTTAATCGAGAAGCCCGCATTAGTCAAAGTTTCAAGTACAGCCTTTAGTAAATAAATACCCTCATCGACGTGTGACTCATTATCAATACGTCGTCGACGTATACTAAGACGTTACCAGCTTCGATGTGCTCACGGAGTGTGTCGTTTATGATGCGCTGATAAACGATAGGCGAGTTCATAAGGCACCACCACAGGAACCAGTTACAAGCTCATTACACAAATTAACGTTTCGCTTATTGCTATTACTTGACCTATCCTTCGCAAAACAAGATTCTTCATTGTGCCCCGGTTTCTTACAAAAACCACAACCCGAACTATTTGGACGACCAGTATCGAGCTGAGGGCCTTGACTTGTGATCTTTGATTTTTTTTTAACTGGTACTAGCTTTGTGGCCCGACTGTCCACAGTTAAAACACTTCAAGCTAAATGATGTATTCGCAACTGGCCGTTTGAAAGTCGGATTTCGGTTGTCATTTTTAATGCGGGTAGGCTTCACGTATATTGACAAAAACGACACTAAATCGTGACACGATAAGTTGGCGTTAGCCGCCGCTGCCCTAACGTGGGGATCGGTAATACCTCGTATGACAATCAGCGCTCTCAACTCGTCACTAAGACCCTTCACTATTCCTAGACGCAGGAGCGTTCTCCTCGCGTACTCTGCATAAGTGCTATACTTATCTGAGTTGGCATGCATTGTGTCGTATAGGCTTACGTGGGCACAATGGTTTGAACTCTCGACAGAAATTGGACCATGTGCGGTCGTTGGTAACCCACTCGTTCAACCATGTGCGTGCATCCCCCTTAAGACACATTGACACGCGAGACAAACACTCGGCATCCTCCCAGCGATTGTTCACCTTGGCCCAATCAACCTCGCCGCACCATATGTCTATATCGTGGACTGTAGGATCAAAGTTGGATACAAAATACTTTTGACCTGTATTATTACCCACCGACTTTATTACGTCAGCTAAAAATAGTGCGGACTCCGACACACCAGCGGGTACATCAGACGCAGTAACCTGAGATTGATGTTCACCTGTCATTGTGATTGAGTTCGACGCTGGATTTCCTGACGCACTACCGTGACCGCCCTGTGACGCACCTATGACATCATCACGATGATGAGAGATTGAAGGAGTGCGAGACCCATTATCCTGAACCAATTCGCCATTTGACACCGCGTGCGTGGCACCTGACCGATCTTCGAGCGTGTTCAATCGAGACAGAATCGAGTCCAGCGCCCGCTGTATAGTACCTCCATCACGCGAACGGCGACCCGATCGCGACCTACGCTGGGAATGAGATTCAGGCCTAGAACGAATTCTACTTCGTGAACGAGTCCTGTTCCGTGACCCACCACTCCGATCGCGTCGGCGTGATCTATTGTGCGAATGTTGTCGATCAGCCATAGCTCGAAATCAAAATAAAAACGACCTGAACAACAGATTTATGATTGGTGTTTTATCTACCCACAAAAATTGAAATCAGTTAAATCAAATGTAATTACGAAAGGACTGGCCTGAAGGGCTTGAAGGTAGGAATCCCACTTCTGAATTTAGGAAACAGAAGCGGAATTTATTAAAAAAAATACAAAAGTACTTACAACAACACTTTACATCATTTAAATAATACCAAACAAAAGAAAATACACTGCAAAGTTTTAACAATCCAAAAAGACACGATTCAAATAAAACACCAATCACAAAACAAAATAACTTTAGCTAGGACTTGACCCAGACTACAACCTTATCCGACAATCTACTTATAACCGAATCTACGACAAGTATCTTAGCACAACCGCACCGCTTGGAAGCTAGCAAAGAAATGTCCGTTGCATGTTCACGCGCTTCCTTTTATGGTCCTTAGGTTGTTATTGAAACGACTCTCCTAACTATATTATAATATAATTATAATATATATATTAATCCACCAATGACTAACCTTTAATCGGTTTGCCACAAAGTACCTACCTAGTAACAAGTTTTAACCAATAGGGAAACAGCTAATTGGTAGTCTGTTGTTTTGAAGCCCGGGTGCAATAAAATCATACATCTGTTGCCACGCAACTAGAACCAAAACGATTGCAACGTAATTATTGAAATTAATCTTTAGTTCTAGTCAATTATTGTAAATTAGGTTAATTATTGTAGTTTAGTAGAATTATTTAAGACAAAATAAAAATTATGTGTGATACTAAAAACGTGATTATAAATGTTTGTTAGTAGAAATAAGTACTTTGTTGATTTTTACTATGTTTATATTGTTAATTTAGTTTAATTATAATTAGTAATACATAACTGATTATAATTTAACTAATTAAAGAATTATAATTTTATAAATAATTTAGTTATATTAAAGACCATAACAATTATTTTTTCTTTTATTTTTTTCTAACATCCAATGTTGCTATAAACATAAGGAAATAACTCTTCCTACTTAAATTACCTATGTTATTATAATATCATGCACTACAGAGAACAACATAATACCACGAAGTAAAGGAATAAGAGTGATTAAAATTTGCTATTTGACTTGGTGGGGATTATTGGAATTTTTTTTCCGGAAATCCCCACCACTACGTCGTAGCTGACTACAGCGTAGCTGGTGGGGATTATTGGAAAAAAAATCCAATAATCCCCACCAGTGGGGCGGCTTGGTGGGGATTTCCGGAATAATTCCAAATTTTTTGGTAGGAAAACGTGTTGGGTTCTACATGATATTATTGCTGATCTTTTGTATTGTTATTTTCTAGGCCGTGAAGGGTTGCTATTTTGCATAGCTACATTCAGTGATTTTATAGCTTCAAAAATGTTGAATAGTGCGAGCGAGAGGGAGGTTTGACATGTATAGTCACCTTAAACGTTTTTTTTACGCGAGGAAACTAAAAAAAAAATTTCGCAGGCGGAAAATAGTTTAACATATAATACAATGGACACAGTATTTTTAATCGACTTCAGCCGAAATAAGCCGGTGTTCAGTTCGGCTGTATTTTGTTAATTTTACCTCAGGCTTATCGAGAATGATGATTCTGTTCTCGACTTTGGGTGCTAGTTCACACGACTGTTGTTCCAAATCGTCCAGCGAAGCACGACGGGTTAGCCTGTAACAAGACGTTTTTGATTATAGCAACACTTAATGCCACATACAGTGCCACAAGTATAAGTTGGCGGTGGCGTTTTTCGGAACTAAAACGGGAACTGTGTGTTTGACGCGTGGCAGTTTACGGACAACAACATTGTGATAAATCTGCGAATCATTTGGGTTTTAAAATGCCGAAAGTGATTATATGTTTGTATGTGGTTCAAGAGAAACCGTAATCAAAGTACATTGATTTTCTGGTTTGCACAGTGGCGCACTGCCTAGCCAAGATAAACCTTGTGGCACTGAAAGAGGTTGTTTTTTTTTTCTTTTTAGAGTACAGACAGCTTGAGCACAACCTATAAATCCATACGTTCGACGAATGCGTCTAGACAGGGCAATCGCGCGGGGTTTTGAGAGGGTTTTAGTTGCATACAAAATATATACATAAAGTCTGTCACAGAAAAGTAGAAGTTTTTTATGGTATTTGAACATGGAACAAGCACAAGGCCCCCTTGATGTTAAGTGGTAACCATTACCTATCCCAAAGCATTGCATCGTAGATCACGTTTTTTGGAACATGCTCTACGATGCAACGCCCTGCGTCCAACTTGAGGCATGAAGATGATAAGCTTCTTGTGCCTGTAATTTCACCAGCACCCACACCCTTCAAACAGAAACAACAATACTGCTTCACGGCAGGAATGGCATGGTGGCAGTACTTCCCCGGCCGAGCCCTCCACAAGGAACTCTACTACTACAAAAATATTGGCAACCCAACCACACAAAAAAATATCTTACACCCCGTCATCATAAAAACACTGGAGAATAGTAATGCCACATTCCGATTCTAGTTTTCCCTAATCTCTTGGAAAATGTCAAGAGTACCTACCTAATGAAGGCCTCATTTACTTACTCAATTGTATACCAAAATGGTCGGCACCGAAGCTCTATTTGCAAACTATGACATTTCAAATTCAAAGAACGCCAAACGACAAACCGGACCGGTGCTTATAATTTCAGTTTACAACCGAGTTACTCAATGCGGCCTTAGTATGAAGGATATTATGAGGGTGACTGAACGGAAGAAGTATGTCAGAATCATTGGATATGGTGATCCGTGGTTTCTACCTACCTCTCCGGGAAACTAGCATTAATTGTCTATTTTTTTAATTTTATTAACTTCACTCACTGCTAATTAATATAATATTGAACTATAAAATAGAGTGAGTGAAGTTCAAAAGAGTGAGTTTTCATTCCTTGTTTTTATCGTTACTACGCGCATTTATTATTTTGTAGCACATTTAAATTACCCCGCTGTAGAACACAGCGTCCGCAGGTGGAAGCCCTTATAGCCCTTATTCCCATCTAAAAACTTACGAAAAAATTCGGGTGTCTACTTTCGTTTGACAGATTCTAGATACGTTGGGCGCAGGCCACATAAAAATGGCATCAGGCGAGGATACGGCACGGACATGGCGCGGAAATCTCTCAGATATGACGCAGAAATGACGTGACAAGGGCACAAGTGTCCGGCATCGATGTATCAGCATGTCATCCTCAGAAGACGAAGATGCTCTGGCCCTCGTACAATTAATAATAAATAAATAAATAATAAATAAAATAAAATAATTTTATTTCGGACAACAGGATCCATATTTTTCTTAACACTACTTAATTACACAAAAGAAAACACACGAAAAAAGCCACACACGTAAAAGTAATAGAATAAAATAAAATAAAATAAAAACTAAACATTAAAAGTAAAATAATAATAATAGTTAAATCACCCTCCGCACGAAGCAATGCCACATGGGAGAGGTGATCCTGCCAGCTACAGTTTGTAGGATGGTGTTGGGGCTGTCACGTACTCTGCGCATCAGGGATGCAGTCTTCTTACGGAGAATTGCTTCGAAACCGTCCGTCTCATATTCTGCAAACATCCCTGATGCACTGCAGAAACGCGGCAGTCCCAACATCATCCTAAAAATGTTATTGTATTGAACACGTAGGGTCTCCAGCGGCCGCTTGGTATAGCTGATCCATAGGTTACCGGTGTAGAAGCTTTGGCAGTAAGCTTTAAAAAGTGTTATTTTAACTTCTTCTGTACACCGGGAAAACCTACGGATCAGCATATTGCCCCTCACCGCTAAAGCCCTACGCTCCCTTTCAATGTCAGCATTGTCCTTAAGGTCGTCGGTAATATAATGTCCTAGGTATTTAAAAGACCTAACTTTGGTAATGTTCACGCCGTTAAGGGTTATGTGTGGGAATTCTTTGAGGTTATTACCGGCGGCCTTAAAGACAATGTACTCACACTTCTTTAGATTGTACTGGAGACCATGTGAAGCAGCGTAGTCAGCGCAGACTTGAAGCATCTCTTCGATCGATCTCGCCGTTGGGCCCAGTAGCACCATGTCATCTGCATAGCTGATGTTGTTTATACAAACACCATCAACTCGGCAGCCGACACGCATGCCACTGAGCTCAACAATGAGATCATTAACATACAGGTTAAAGAGCGAGGGAGAACTTACCCCCCCCTGTCTCACCCCGCACTCCAACCCATATGTGTCAGAGAGAGCATTGGACCACTTAATAGCATTACTTTGGTGTCCGTACCAGTATCGAAACATATTCAGCAGATCCGCCGGCACACCCCTGTCCCTTAACTTTCCCCAGAGCACATCATAAGAGACGAGATCAAATGCTTTGGAGAGGTCAAGGAAACAAGCGTATACCGGCGTCCTGCGACTTGTGTAGTATTGGACAGTATGCTTGAGTGCTAGTATTGCGCTTTCGGTGGAAAGTCCGGGTCTAAACCCAAACTGTGCATCGTGTAGATTTAAGTACTTTTGTAGAATAGAATCAAGCATACTGTCCAATACCTTGGCTATAGTAGTGGCTAGAGAAATAGGTCGGTAGTTCCCCCTGTCCGATATGTCTCCTGTCCTGTTCTTCACAATCGGTACTACTATCGTCTTCATAAAGTCAGCTGGAAGGTACGCATGACTAAGACACATTGAGAAGAACATGGAAAGAATACCGGGCAAGTGGTTCCCCGCGTACTTCAGATGCTCGATGCTGAGCCCATCATGTCCAGGAGACTTACCTCGTGTCATTCTTTTAATTGTAGCGCGGACCTGGTCGGTCGACACATGCAATAGAGGCCCGTCACCCCGAACGTCGAAATCAGCATCGATCACCCCAGAGGAAGGGCCGAGGGGGGAGTGAACTTTAAAGTGTTCCATGAACAGCTGCGCTATCTCCCTTTGATCATTTTTCCCCCCACGCTCACGGGGGGGCCAGGCCGAATATTTAGATTACTCGTCGATTTCCAGAAGGTCTTAAAATCTTTCGCTGCACGCTCTTTAGCAATTTTATCCATGATAAGCTGGTCCTGGTGTTTCTGACACCACTTCAGGCGGCTTTTAAAGATTTTGCGAGATTCGCACATTTGCTCATAAGCTTCGCCCGAAGTAGGTCTGTTACTCAGCAACCAGCTTTTGAATTTAAGCCTGGCCTCCTCATGCGCAGCACGAACATACTTGTTCCATCCACAGAGGCTCCTTCCTTTCCTAGGCCCTCCGCCACCACGCTGCCTCGTCTGTATAGCCGCTTCAGTCATAGTATTTACTATATCATTGTACAGCTTGTCTAGAATAGGCCTGTGCTCAGACAGACCACACGGCCCGTGACCGCACTCTATAAACTCTGGGGGGAAATTAATATTACGAAAGGCCTTGTTACATATATCACTGTACCTGTTTATTTGTTCGTCGCTCCTTTCACCCCATAACACAGCGCTAGAAGTTAAGTCACGAGTCACTAACCTAGGTCTGACTGCGCACAAGTTACACTCCACGTATATAGGTAGGTGGTCCGACGAGTAAACATCCTCATATATGCCTACATTGTTAACTGTATGCCAAGCCGCCAGAGAAACCACACAGTGGTCCAACCATCTTTTACTACCGGATTTTTGACATATAAATGTATAAGCATTTGAAGAACAGCCCAGTTTTTCCACATCCGCACATAGCCAGGATTGTACAGAGCAAAAGTTTGACAGTTCTCTATAGAAAGTTTCCTGCGGATGAGCATTAAAATCCCCAAGGATGAAGATAGACTCGACGTTATTACTTTCCTCTATAGCACTTATTTCGCTCAATACCTCGGTAAAAATAAACAAATTATCTTTCTTACATGTTGGCATGTATACAGAAAATATAATAATAGAAGAACCACTTGAGGTAGCCTTAATAGCAGCCAACCTAGGGCTACTACAGTCCAGGGTAGTGACTGTCTCGAACATACCCTTTCTCCAGAGAATGGCCACTCCCCCATATGGTCGTCCCACAAGTAGGCCTGCGGACGCGTCCACCGCTGACTTACCGATGTAATCGAAGTCTTTATGTACAGTACCTAACAACGGAATATCATGGGGAAGTAACCACGTCTCCTGAAGGGCAACTACATCCGAACGCTCACATAGTGTCCTTACACAGTTCATAGACGTAGGCAGATACTTACAGTTAAAGCTAGCTAACTTACAACGCATAAGATCGTTACCAATCATAAATTGAGTGCATTATCATACTTTAACGAATTTCCAGTGTTCGTTCTGTACATAAAGTGAACAAAACGTCTAAAAGTTATTCCATTTGGCCAAAATTGATCATTTAAATACAGATCCACTTTATGTTTAGACACATATATTTTATAGGCATTATAGTTTTTCGCGTGTTTCATATTTATCTTTTTTAGGGACACTATATCGCTAGTTTTTTCTTTAATGTAATCCACAATATCGCATTCCGAAGTTTCCGTGCTAACATTGGAGATAAACAACGGAATTTTATTGTCCGCCGACCTAAATTTACCGTTAGGTGTAGTAGACGCACAACCCTTTTGAGAAACAACACTAAATTGTTTTGCTGGTTTTCGTCGAACCACATGCCATTCGGAGGCGCGTGCGGCGCTCTCAGCATCATTTGACTGCACTGACTCGGCAGGAGGGCAGGTACTGGCAGGCACCACGCACTGCACTGTCGTCCCGCTCGCACTCGAACCGGACTCGAATGCTTGTATCTTGTTCGTACTCGTGCGGTTATCAGGAGGCGGAGTTAAACGTAAGGCAGGCACCGGACGCTGCACTGATATCTTGCTTGCACTCGCGCTATCAGCGCGTAGGCACGTCTCGCTCCCACTGACACGCTGAGACATCGTGGCTGAAACTTCATTGCACTTGGTTTCTATCTCGCTTGCACTCCTACTTTCCGGGCATTCAGACATCATCGCCTTCTCTCTGCGCTTGCTCACTACGTGAGGAGACACAGTGCTGGCCTCGTCTGTTACATTAGCTTGCTCCGGTGGTGGGAGAGAGACAAAAGATTTTTCATTTGCACAGGTTGAGTGCATTAAGGACGTTGAGCGGTCGTTGACCCCATCAGCTGATGATAGCGTAGTGTTTATAGGCATATATTGTAGGCCTATCGGCCCGCTGTCTAGCGTAAAACTTTCTTGTAAGCATGCCCCGCGTTTTTTGTTTATTCTTATGCTTGGTGAGAAATGAGAGTAATTATTATGTAGAAGGGATGCATGCTTCATATTATGGACTTCTTGTTTAAGCTTCTCGAAAGATTCTGCGTTCACAGTTCTCTCCTCCAAAGCACTGATTTGCCTTTTTACCGTTAGGATATCCCTCATGAGCCTGGTGACATCAATATGCTCAAATGTGACGGGTGGGAGTTTATGCAGATCTTTTGCAACGAACACTGGAAAGAGATCTGTATTTCTTGTGCCTTTCATAAGGCATACAATATCATCCAGATCTCGCGACAGCTTCTTTTTACCTCCTTTGCGTCTTAGAGGCATCTTTTTGGAGTTCGGCACCGATTCAAAAAGTAACGTTTTCGCCGTCACTATCTCTTCAGCCGAAAACGTTTCAGTGCACAGCTGGTGCAAACTCTCCTCGTCCATACTGTCCAGCACATTTTGCAAAAACGCGAGCAGTTCGTTAATCACAATGTTGCAATTAGCACATTTCAATGTTTTTGAGGCCATTATGACTTCATCGATGAGTCACCGGTCAGAGACAAAACGCGCGTCCGTGCGGTATCGCATACGGCAGAAGACTGATAATGATACAGAAGCATAGATGCATTTTACATCACTAGTCTGTCGCAAGCAGAATACGAACTGGCAGGAATCAGGCGCGGGCGGGCGCCGAAATGGCGCGCATAACCACGTCCGAGCAACGACATAAAGGCTTATTAGACGTGGTGTTCAGTCTGTCTTAGTAAGACTGTCTTACACTTGTAGTATAATAAGAGTAAGCAACTAAGTCCATAATAGGCTTGACTAATTAGTCAGTAAGACAGTCTTTCTATGACAGACTAAATACCGCGTGGACTAATAGGCCTATACCGTCCTAAGTTGTGCTTTATTTCCATGCATTTGTATGAAATTTTAATGGAATAGCAAACCGCCCGTGTCAGGTTCGCGCCCGTCGCTATTTATATGTGGCTTGCACAATAAGGTTACAGTACCTGTGGTGTCCGCTGTGAGAGGTCGGCTCGACAGCAGCGGACGAGGCTCGCCTGAGCGGCGGCGGACCGTCCAGCTCACTGCAATCCAGCATCTTAACCAGACTGTGCCTGTAATTAACACAATATTATTGTAATGTATTGTTTGTATGTCGTGTACCCATACTTATAACGCTACGATTGCTTAAAGTTAGCTCTGTCATTGTTTGTCAATAACAATCAGTGAGGGATGGCAATATGTACATTAAACATAGTTTATCTTTTGACATATTTTTATAAATAAGGCCCTCAGAATAAGGAAAGGTAGTAGAAATCTTTAATTTCTCCATTTTTTTAAATATTATTTGAAGATGGAACAAGCACATGGCCCACCTGATGTTAAGTGGTAACCATTACCTATCACAAAGCATTGTATCGTAGATCACGTCTTTCCGGAACGTGCTCTACGATGCAATGTCCAACGTCCATCAACTTGAGGCATGAAGATGATAAGCCATTTGTGCCTGTAATTTCACCGGCAACCTTTAAACCGAAACACAGCTCAGCTACTTCACGGCAGAAATAGGCATGGTGGCAGTACCTCCCCGGACGAGCCCTCCACAAAGAACTCTACTACCTTCAACCCCATGCTCTGAACATTAACTCATATGACTGATCTCTACTTTTAGCTAGAAAGGGATGCATACTATATCTCAATGCGATTGCTGCGACTTCGTAACAGGACATTAAACTTTAAGTAACAGGACACTAAACTTTTAGATTCGAGTGCCCTGATACGATTTACAATTTGAACAAAGAAGTCTCGTCGAGATATGTATGCATCCCATTCTAGCTGATCATATTAGACATGAGAAAGTAGAGATCAGTTGTATGAGTTGATGTTACAGAGCATGGGGAAAGGAGAATGCCGATAGCCCGTACCAATTGTGACAAAACCAAACGTATCCCATAAAATTTGCTTTATTTTATAAAAAAAATATGTAACATTAATATTTTCTTTATTTTTACACACCAACGGGATTAATACGACGTAAAATAATCTTTCGTCGATTTGGTTTACGGCGCACGGCGCCATGACACTGCAACAACCCTCGCTTTTAATTATTTAGACATTATAATCAACTAAAAACTTATTGGATAGATTTTTCACTTTGTATAATCAAAGAGGTTGGATCAGAAACTTTTTTGTGGTACTACTAAACTATCTCCTATCTTCACGTATTTAATATGCTCTCGCTAGAGTGTTCTGTGGCATTGTGTAGCAGTGTTTATTCTGTAAATAGATATTTTATAAGACATCATTACAATAATGTACGATAAGCATTCACGATTAAGCAATCGTTGCATCAACTGTTCGCTAATTACTGGTGACGCGATACCAGCATAGTTTGGAAGAGGCATCCGTGGCCTTTTCGTGGTTGTGATAAATGTGTTGAGATCTTAGCTTGTATTTCATCTTTACCAGTAAGTATTAATACGTATTATAACCATACGTGATGTAAATGCCTATCTACTTTCTCGTCACTATAATTATTTGAAAATAATATAAAGTAGAACACGGTAGTAATGTATGTAATGTCCTACCTATGAAGTTGAAGTTAAAACACCCTTTTACCTATCTGTGTGAGGTATATAAACCTTTTCTTATAGAAATAGTATCGTAGTAAAATGTTTATGGTGTAATACTTATAATTATGTAGACAAAACTGAACACGCCAGGTCCTGGAAAAGCATTTGTTTTAAAACAAATTCTAAAACTAGTATCAAATAAAACAATATGTTGACGTTTATCTTAAAAAAGAATTACTATTCTATTAATAGCAGTTTAATATCTTTCGAAATAAACAATAATTTAAAATAAAAAAAAAACCGACTTCAAAAACATTTATTGAAAAAACTGTTAAACTAAAAAGTTAAAAATAATTCTTATTTTTTGGTTCATCCAGCTTTTTTCTATAAATTGATCCCTTACGATCTATGCACATAGGTAGATCTAGATACCTACCTGTTATTTTTGGAGTCGGAGTCAGCTTTGGAGTACGACATTATAGCAACTACACTTCTCCCACCTCGGACATGCCCTCCTGCGCCGCCCACGCAATAGGTACCTTGGCGTGCCTTGGCTGACACCGACTCCAAAAATAACAGGTAGGTATCTAGATCTACCTATGTGGTAAACGCATAGATCGTAAGGGATCAATTTATAGAAAAAAGCTGGATGAACCAAAAAATAAGCAATTATTTTTAACTTTTTAGTTTAACAGTTTTTTCAATAAATGTTTTTGAAGTCGGTTTTTTTTTATTTTAAATTATTGTTTATTTCCGAAGTTTTAGTGAATCTGACTTTAAGACGATTACTAAAACCATAAATAAAATTCAAGCCTATAGAAATTTTATTCCCTATTGTCTTATCCCCGAAAAACACAACGAAAAAGAATTTTCCAAATTGGTTTTTATATGACGGAGTTATGAGATAACAAACATAAAACATGAATAAAATTCGAGCCCATAAAATCTTAGTCCCTGTTTTTTCACCTTTAGAGTTGGTATTTTTTCTTAAGATTTTTATGGGACCAATCAAAAAGTATATCCTATAAAAAAAAACTAAGAGTTTTTTAAATCGGTTCATAAATGACGGAGTTATGAGGCAACAAACATAAAAAAACGAATAAAATATGAGCCCATAAAATTTTCATTCTCAGTTTTCTCACCCTTAGGGTTGGTATTTTTACTTCAAATTTATATTGGACCATTTGCAAAGTATACCCTACACTACGATAAAAGAATTTTCTAAATCGGTTCATAAATGACCGAGATATGAGGTAAGAAACATAAAAAAATATAAAAAATTCGAGCCTAAAAAAGGTTCATTCGCAATTTTCTCACCCTTAGGGTTAATATTTTTTCTTGAAATTTAAATGGGACCAATTGGAAAGTATACCCTTTCTAACGAAACAAGAATTTTCCAAATCGGTTCATAAATGACAGAGTTATGAGCTAACAAACATAAAAAAAAAATATATACAACCGAATTGAGAACCTCCTCCTTTTTTTTGAAGTCGGTTAAAAATTAGGTTTCGTTTTGACGCAATCACTTTAGCATTGTTACCGAGCGCCATACATCAGACGGCATTGTACAATAACATTTCTTCTAGTTCTTTTCCTTATTTTTTAGTAAGGTCAATAATTAAATGGGCTTTTTTTTTAATTGGCAATATGTCAAGTAGATGCTAACTGCTTGCTAAAAGTGGACATATACAGAATTTAATGTTTTGACTTTCCACTGACTGACCCTATTCGGTATACTCAAAAGAATGTCTCGACATATAATCTAACAAGTGACATATATATACCAATACACTTTTATAACTAAACTACTACATAAATCCTAATATAATATTATAAATGCGAAAGCTATGAGTATGGATGTATGTTTGTTACTCTTTCACGCAAAAAATACTAAACGGATTTGGACGAAACTTGGATTATTCATAGTTCACCTGGATTCACACATAGGTTACTTTTTAGCCCGGTACCACGCGAGCGAAGCCTCGGGCGGAAGCTAGTTGTGACATAAATGATTTCTCAAATGTCTAAACTATATGGTTTTTGACAACATTAATACATTTCATTCACTACCTAACACGGTCACACATATACCTTCTTTGTTTCCGTTTCCTTGGGGGCGAAGTGTTTTTTATACTAAAGACAAAACCAATAATAAGTAAATATATTGAGGGGTGTAAGGAGCTCCAACAGTCTTCGGAACCCAAGCTAACCTCACTTTCCCGTGGTGCACTTTGCTGTGTAACAAACGGGGTTCTGGCAGGGGCTGATTGCGGCATAGCGCAGCTTATCACCGGCACAGCTAAATTACCTGACCGCCGACAGGCAGCAGCGTCGGCGATGCAAGAAGAGCTGAAGAAGCTGTGCCCTGCGATCCACAACCCAGCGTGGGGATTATGGGCATATCCCCCTTTTTATTTAGGGAAGTTAATGTCCAGCAGTGGTTTTTACAGGCTGATGTTATTATCCTTCCTACTAATATTATAAATGCGAAAGTTTGTGAGTATGGATGTATGTTCGTTACTCTTTCACGCAAAAACTACTGACCGGATTTGGATGAAACTTGGAATATATTAGTTTGTGACCTGGATTAACACATAGGTTACTTTTTATCGGTACCACGCGAGCGAAGCCGCGGGCAGAAGATAGTGTATAAATAATTCTGAACATTGTCATGTAGCTCCAAAATAAGCCGAGCTTGTATTACATATTTTTTTGTAAATACATACTCACTATACATAGAAAACACCCAGACCTTAAACAAATATTTACAGAACGTACAAACATTTGTCTCGCGGCGGGAATAGAACCCGCAACCTGCGTCTCAGGCGGGCCTTCGCCTACTGCGCCACAGAGGTCGTCAAGTCAATTGATGTTGATGTTACCTTCGGCTGAGCGTGACGAGTGACTGGCGATGTTTGGAGGGACGCGACTTGCCCGTGCGCACGTTGATGGCCGCGAAATGGTTTTGTATCGCCATTCCGATCTCTGGACACATATCGTCCGATACCTGCACCAAATAGATATATAAACCTTACTTATATTATAAAACTACTAAAATCAAAATTAATTTATTCAGTTGGAACCACAAGGAACACTTTCAATCGTATTTTTTGATCAAAACAAATTCGTAACGCGACCAAACAGAGAAGTATTGTCAAGAAACTTTGTATGGCTTATATTTTTTTAACGTCTTTCTTACAATTGTATACTAAACTATTACATTTTTTAAGTAGTTGGAGCTGGTTACCGAACTCGGATGACTATATGATGGGCCCAAAAGAATCACTTCGAGTTAAATTTAAAGAATGAAATATTATGACAGGTCTGTATGTCTGAAAGAATATCAATTTGTTCAAGAAAAATAGCGACAATCATAATATTAACAATAGAAACAAAGATAAACTCACTGTTCCTACTGTAAGGCAACATAAAGTTAGTCAATCTTTTTGGTAATGGTAATTGTGAGCGTTTTTTTTTAACAAAATCCCAAATGACATGCTTAATTTATTCGATCGACACTCCACCTGGCCGGAGAGTGTCCTACACTACGTTTGCCGAGTCGCGCTCTCCACTCAAGAACTCGTTTGCCTCAGCGGTTGTCGGTTCTTCGGCAGATAACTCAAACTTAAATTATACGTGATAACAAACGTTCAAACAAACTTTCACAGTTTATTATATTGGTAGGATAGTAGGATAGGTTACTCACGATGACTTCACACTTGGGCAGCATAGTAAATCCGTCGTTTCCAGCGTAGAGGTACTCCTTGATAGCCAGCCTGTAGTTCTGGTCGCGGTGGAGATACTCATCTCCAATCTTCACAACCTGTTCTGCCACTCTCTGCCCGGGGGGTTTTGAAGGGTCGAACGCGAAAGAAACTCCGGCAACCTGGAGATATACGGTGAAATTGAAACCATTTATCATGGTTCGATCATATAATCAAAATTAAAATTCTTGCACATTTTACCCTTTCTGGTGTATAACATAATCTTAAGAATCTTATTTAATAAACAGGAGGGGGCTAATTTTACCTCAATGAAAGCCTTTGGTTTTGTAGTTAGAAGGTCTTGTTCTGAGGACACTATTAGTTTGTTTTGAATGAAAAACGATTGCAATATCGGATTTTTCAAATGTATTTCCCTCCAAGTGTTTGAATGGCATGTATGAACTCAATGTCTTTGCGGTTGGCGCTTTATAGAAATTGTATTTATGCAAAAACTTACTATTTGATTAGGTAAGTTACTTTGGGAAAAGTGTTCCTTTTGGGAAATAGAGTTGATTTAGACCAACTTGTTTTTTTTTGACAAACGTCATTTTCTAGACTGACTGTACATTTTCTATAAAATTCGAAAATGAATTTGTCTTTTCCTTCAAAATAAACCTATAGTTTCCTCAGAACAAAAACTAATTACAAAAGAAAAGGTAGGTAGGCGGGGCAAAATTTTACCTAAGTAAGGTAAAATTTTGCGCCCCTACATACATCCTAATACCTGTGTTGAAATAAAAACCCGGATAACTATTTAGGGATATATTCACTGTAATTAAAATAGATTTATGTATCGGCACAATACACAGCACTTGTAACGCAATGGTGGCAGCCGGAGGAGAGAGCCGGAACATCCGTCACAGCAGGCAGCTGTCAGTCAGTCTGACAATGACATTGACATTTTTTAGATGTACTACACGCGATGGGGTTATAGTTTACATATTTCCAACAACCTGCATGACCCTATTTGATTTTTATTTTAAAGGTAAATAAAGGCTACCGAAAGTCAATAACATTTTTTACGACTGCGAATTTTGTTGTATTTCATTGAAGAAATTGCTTGCAGCATTTAGCATTACAAGGCTTATTAAACCACGCGGTATTCAGTATGTCTTAGTAAGACTGTCCTACACTTAGCGTAGTGTAATATGAGTAAGCCATTAAGGCGGTTTTAGGCTTGACTAATTAGTAAGCCACTAAGTCGGTCTTAGATTTGACTAATTAGTCAGTAAGACAGTTACCTGGGGAAACCTTCCTTCCAAGCTAGGATACTTGCTGACGGCATTCTCCAGCACTTCTAGTATGATAGAGCCCTTGGCTTCCACCACCACTATGGGGTCTCTCATCGGGATGATGGTGCACAGGTCTCGGAGTGTGAATTCACCTGCTGGATGTACCTGAAAATTACTGTTTTTAGAAATTTTAAAGACATTTCTACTTGAAGCTCAGCGCAAATAGAAGAGCTTGTCTGTCTGTCAGTGGTATCTAAGCTCCCAAAGGGTAACACTGTATGAGTTGTACAATACGGAAACGTCCAATAGTTTTCGGTTTCGAGCTCAATTTCAATGTATGTTATCTATATGGAAATAGCCGTTGGGGTAAACGCGTTCTTTGGCGGAGACCTCGGCACATACACTCCTACACTACGTTTGTCGAACCGCGGTCTCCACTCAAGAACTCGTTTACCCCAACAAATAATCCTATCCTACTCATATTATAAATGCGAAAGTTTATGAGTATGTACGAGTATGGATGAATGGATGAATGTTTGTTTCAAGCAAAAACTACTGAACGGATTTGGATGAAACTTGGAATATACATAGTTTATGACCTGGATTAACACATAGGCTACTTTTTATCCGGGTACCACGCGAGCGAAGCCGCGGGCGGAAGCTAGTAATAAATAATAATACCTGGTCAAAAACAGTCAGGTGTTTTAGTACCTAGCTATATGAGCACAGTTACCTGGTCGGATCGGAAGGTGCCAGAGTTGAGCAGCACGAGATCAGCAGCCGTGGCACAGAGCAGCACGTCGCACACCCAGTTGCCGAGGTTACACTCGCACGCGCGGATCCTCGAGAATCTACCTTCTAGCGGCACGCAGAACTTGCCGAGGACTTCGTCCATCTTGCCTTCTATCATTGCTGTCAACAAAACAAGTATGTGTTTAAAAAAGTAAAAACCTTACTGAATAGACAGGAATTGTTTAGTACTTAGTCAGTTTAATAGTCTTTTTAGTTCATCGTAAATTGAAAATGCCTTCTTACAGCAGCCATATTGAATTTTTTGAAATTTCATATAGCCCATGTCACCCTCGTGAACTAGACGAATCCAACATCAAAATAAAATAAAATATAAACTATATCAATTTATTTATTACATCTTGCTATTTATTAAATTGGCAATTAATGAAATGAACAAAAACACATTTCAAAATTAAGGTTGTATGCGTAATTTTGAAATGTGTTTTTGTTTTGTATGTATATGGTATATATATATATATATATATATAATATGGTATATATATATAAAACTTCATATACATATATATATATATATGTGTGTATATGAAGTTATATTTACTAGTTAAATAATATTTACTAAACTTAAAAATATCAAGATTCAAAGCATAAATATAGGAACATAAAAATGACCATGTATTATTATGAAGGTAAATATATTTTATAAAAAGATGCAATGAGCACTGAGCGGTTAACTCTGGTTGCTATGTGCCCGAGTTGGGCTGGCCCGTATCGCGCGGTGCACAACTACGAGCCGACCGTCATGATTTTATTGCTGGATCTGCGGGTAGTGTGTCGCGTATGCCGTTCGCATAGATCTTCTACCAGAACCGTCGACACAAAATAGATAACTATCAACCATATTGTTCCAAAATTAGTAGGTATATAAACACAACAAAAAAATGAGCAGTAGGGATGCTTAATATTTTCGTTTCTTTCATAGTTAAAAATTGTGGGCTCTCAAAGTTCGCATACCCTTTTGTCTACCGGTTAAATGTTATTTAGTGCTGAATGTTATATCTTAGATTCAACAAGTAGGTATAAGTACTCATAAATAGTAATTTTATTAAAAGACTTTTAAAGGCCATGTGTAGCCTGTGCTGTCACTCAAACATATCATGTTGCAATGTGTTAGACCGTGTCTAACTTACATTTTGTTGTAAAGTTTATTGTTAAATAAAGACCTTTTAAAAACAAAACAATTAATGAAATGCAAATTGAAGTCTTTCAATCAGAAGTCACGAATTGAAGTGATTGTTGACTTGTTGTGTATCTAGGGGGTGGGCGCGACCATGGCGGCGGCAGTCAGCTGCGAGATAATGCTGCCAGCTGCCAGATTCCTATAGTATGCCTGAGCGGCTGCAGCTGTGGTCCCTGCGCCGATGCCCGCGGCTCCAAATCCCAGCATGGGGGCTACCACTGGGGCCAGAAGACCACCAGTGCCGTAAATCACTGCGCCCCCAACAACGTTAACGGCAAGTGCGGCTAAGAGTCCCATTGTTCTCGAATCAAAGTGAAAAAATATCGACACAGACGTTTCAGCGAAATTCGCAGACCCGACCAGACTGATTAGTCACCTCATTAGTCCAAATCCGTCCAGCCGTTTGGGCTACAGCGACCGACAATTAATATTACAAACATACATACACCCTAAAAACATAACCTGACTGAAGAGGACTTCAGTCGGATAATAATAGGGTGATAGCATGGTATTAGCAGATGATGACTCGGACCAACAATACCAGCCTGTTCATCATCATCATCAGCCTATAGCAGTCCACGGCTGGACATAGGCCTCCCCTAATGAGCACCATTGCACACTGTTCTGAGCTCGACACACGCTCGTTCTTCGGCAGATATGGCCAGCCCACTGCCGCTTCAGCTTGATAATTCTCTGAGCTATGTCGACAATCCACCAGCCTGTTACCTCCGGTTCATCCGGGACTCTTTGTTTGATGGCTCACTCTGTTTTAGTAAGACTGTCTCATTGACTAATTATTCAAGCCTAAGACCGACTTAGGTTTACTCTTATTATACTAGGCTAAGTGTAAGACAGTCTGAGTACCGCGTGGTCTAATAAGCCTTTAAGTCTAGAGTGAATAGGTTCTTCTGGACATTTTGTACTCCATCTTAGACCAGAACGTTACTTAACATCAGGTGACTTCGTGGTTAAACAAAGGTCCATCCAATACAAAAAAGAGCCTTTAAATGTCTTGCACATAGGCCTCCAGTAAAAGAAGGGGGATATGCCCATAATCCTCACTATGGGCATGCGGGTTGGGATCGGTTCTCGCACTACCTACACTGCTGCCCTACGGCGGTCATATACATACAAATAAAAAGTTTCTTCTTACAGTCGACATATTGGATTTTTGTCATTTCATATGGTCTATGAGATTATGTCACTCCCGTGAGCTAGACAAATTCAACAACACTTAATTAGTCAACATCCGTTCAACCGTTTGGGCTACAGCGACAAGGCCAAAGGAACTCACATATATATATATATATATATATATACAAACATACATACATACAAACATGCAACCTGAAACAATTACCCTCCATAAAGTAAGGAGTTCTCAAAATTTTGCTGTAGCTCTGAGTGACAGTTCTAAACTTAGGCAAATTTATATGGTATCGAGGTAGCGCCATCCAGTGAGAGACGCGTGGCACTGACTCCTATACTTTGCGTAAAGTGAAACGCGATCGAGCTGGTAAAAAAACTCGCACTAGGCCCCCGATTGTTGTATGGTTACTTACCTGAATACTTCTCAACCTTCGCCTTTAGGATCTGGTCTTCGGCATACGAGCTGGTGACCTGCATCTCAGCTATATCCACCTTGACAGCCTCTCCGCTGAAGTTGAGGCTTATCTTAGAGAACTGACGGAAATCCGTGCCGCTTTTTATAACGTGTTTGTTGTTTATCTGAAAGAAATAAAGTGTCAAATTAAAGTTCATTACTGGAGCGGCCAGCAAAAGAGGCATTGATAGACGAATGTGTAAATGTGGGCTGAGGCGAGGCACACATACATGAGTCCATCAATGCATAGTTGTGGCCAAGGCTTGTATAGGTTTATAATGTACATAGTAGTTTTCTTAAATAATGCGCGGAAATTATAATTAAGTAGTTCCTAGGCAGATAGAACGTCTACATTTTTCAATAAACAGCTTTCTATTTGAAAGCCAGTTCGAATTTAAATAAAACCTTTGATTAGTTACTTCCTTGGTTGAGTATGAAGTAAAAGATTGAGATGTTTTGAAGTAAAAGATTGTTCCATCTTTAATTAACACGACAAGTATGAGTTTACATAGTAATTTATTTGGTAGCTAAACACGACAGATATTGATTTTCATACAACTGTTGCCTCTTAGGGGAGGTCTAGATCCAGCAGTTGATTTGATATAAGCAGATGTTGTCATTGAATGTGTTATACAAGGCTATGAGAGTACTTACATGTAAAACTTCGTAAACATGATCATGACCTCCTAATATTAGGTCAATATCTGTGGACCCTTCAGCCAGTTTGATATCGTTAGGGGTCCTCATGTGCGTCAGAGCTATTACATACTCACAGCCCTGTAACAAATTAAATATATTTTTGATATTGTCGACAACTTTAGTTCTATGTCGGATAGACTCGTTGCGGATTCTATACTATACTTTGTTATAGGCAATGGCAACCACTTAACATCAGGTGGGCCATGTCCTTGTTAGATGGAACAGGTACTAATTAAATACTTTGCCTTCCAGTGTCATAGGTTCGATTCTCGAACGCTTCGATAAATTGGGATATTATTTCTTACCTCTTGTTTAAGTTGCGAGGCTAATTTAGATCCGGCTTGTATGAAATCTATAAAGGTAACTTCTTCGGGATTAATCGTAGCTAATGTGTCCAACCATTCCTGAAAACAAATTAATAATGAATTAATTATTTAAATTAATCTACACTATATACTATATATTTTATATTAATAAATAAAAATAAATAATAATAAATAATGCGGGACGTAATCACACAGCATCATGTAGCCCCAAACTAAGCAGAGCTTGTATTATGGGAACCACATGATTGATATACTACACATATAATTTTTTTTTGTAAATACATACATATCATACATAGAAAACACCCAGACCCGAGACAAATATCTACAGAATATGCAAACATTTGTCCCGCAGCGGGAATCGAACCCGCAACCTTCTGCGTCTCAGGCGGACCTTCGCCCACTGCGCCACAGAGGCCGTCGTATTAATATTAAAAGAGGAAATAAAAATATTTGTGTGTGTGTGTGTATGTTTGTAATGAATAAACTCAAAAACTACTGTGCCGATTTCTTTCACCATTGGAAAGCTACATTCACCCTGAGTAACATAGGCTATATTTGTTGCAAGAAAAGATTAGGGATCCTTACTAAAACTTAAGTAACGTAACCCAAGGTGTAAATAAGTGCCCTAACCCGTGCGAAGTCGGGACGAGCCGCTAGTAAATAAATGAATGTATTTATATAAAAAGCTCATAGCTCTAGCTTTCACCCGCAGCTTCGCTCGTTGTATACCAGGATAAAAAGTGATAAGAGAGAGAAACATATTAAGATACTTTTAACTTGGATAAGAGTGAACAATAATTGTTCAACTTAGTATGTTTACATAGTTCAACACATTATGATGTGATGTTATATTATTGTGATTACTTGTTCGACGATCTCACCATTTGGGGGTCGAAAAATCACCAAAATCACATCACGTAATTAATGGACGCCCCACATTTATATTCATTTATTCATACATTTGGTACATGTCAATTTTATGGTATAAGTTTTTACAAAGTTTGTACACATGATCAAATAAATAAACAAAATAAAATTAAACAACAAAATCAAATCAAATTAAATAAAAAAACTATTAAAAACTATAGTCAGGTTATTTTCAAAGCTAGAACTCATCTAACGTATATAATGACTGCTCGATAAGCCAGCGCTTTAGGCGGGATTTAAATGTTCTTAGGCTAGGGGCCTCCATGCGGTTTTGGATATCTTCAGATATTATTGCTGAACCTTTGTAGTTATTTTCTAGGCCGTGAAGGTTTGCTATTTTGCACTACATTCAGTAATTTTATATCTTCAAAAATGTTGAATAGTGCAGGCGAGAGGGTTTGACATGTATCGTCGCCTTAAGTCGGGGTATATTCCACTAGGCCACCACGACTCACCACGGCCTATTAAATAAAAGCCCTTACCTGTTCAACGAGTCCTATAAACCCTATTTTATGTCCGTTGCAGACGAGCGCATGAGTGATTTTGCCGTCGCCGAGAGGACGGCCTGTCTCATTGTCAATCACGTTCGACATCAGCCACGGGAAGTTGCATTGCGCCACTAGGCCGGATAGGATCTCTAGGCCGAAATCTGAAAAAAATATTTACTGACGATTCCTATATTATACCGTTTTTTTTTTTTTTTTTTTTTTTTTTTTTTAATGGCAATCGTCCTACTTGGACATATCTGCCAGTGTCACGTCATAATAGAAACAATTGAAGCGTATGTACAAGCAAAATTGAATAAAAACAGACCAGAATAGGATTCAAACAAAATAATGAATAAATGAATATGAATATGAATATGAATATGAATATGAATATGAATATGAATATGAATATGAATATGAATATGAATATGAATATGAATATGAATATGAATAAGAATAAGAATTCATAAACCTCGACAACCCGGAAATATAAGGTGGGAACCTTATAATTTCAGGTTGTTGAGATTTATGAATTGGATTAAAGTTTTGTAGACATTTGGATCTTTAGAATTTAGAAGTTCCGGAATATAAGCGGGGAGGGAAATTTTTTGTGAGACAAGTGAATCTAAGAATTTAGAATGATTCAGAAGGGGGCATGAGAAAAAAATATGGTTTAGGTCGCCTTCATCAAGGCCACATTCACATAAAGAGGAGTCTTTTATATGAATTTTGTGCAGATGAACTGGGATACAGCAGTGATTCATTCTCATACGAATAAGCATCGACGTAAGGCTTTTCCTCATTCTTAACTTAGAGAACCAGGGTTTACAGGGAATATCAGGTTGAATTCTAGCAAAAAAGGATCCTTTAGTTTTAGATGAATTTCTCCAGTAGGACGCCCAACAACTAGAAAGACGAGATTTGGGAAGAGAGAGGAGGTCATGGCAGTAATTTTTGAAAGGGACTTTATCCCCACATACAACTGCATCTTTTGCAACTTGGTCAACTCTTTCATTGCTAACAATGCCCGAGTGTCCAGGGATCCAAGCTAAAACAACTTCAAAACCTTTGACATTGCATTGTAAGATAGATTGCTTAATATGAAAAATTACTGGGTTATGATTTCTGGATGAGAAAGGGTTAGAGATAAGAGATTGGAGAGCACTGCGGGCATCTGAAAAAATTATAGTGCGAGACAGCTTAAACAGGAGAATATATTTAATGGCTTCTAGAAGAGCAAGGCATTCACCTGTAAATACCGATGATTCAGGAGGACTCTTAATTTTTTGAACTATGTCATATTGAGAATGGAAAACCCCATATCCAACGCATCCAAGAGGAGAAAGTTTAGAGGCATCGGTAAATATGGTATGCCAACCGCGCCATTCCCTATTGATGAGTTCTCTGAATAATTCATCAGCATTGGAGTCACCTTTGCATATGCCAAAATTAAGAATTATGCGCGGGTGGAACAAAACAGTATCATAATTAAATTCAAAGAGGGGGAGATTTGGGAACCTAAAGGTAGGGTCCTTAATAGATTTAAAATTTTGATAACTTTTTACTAGGAGAGGAGAGTGTTTCGTTTGCCAATAAGGGGAAGACAAGGTAAAACGATCAAGGAGTTGTAATTTTGGGATGATGGGATGGTGGAGAAATTGAAGGGAGCGATAAAAGTAACGGTCTGCAAGGAACTGTCGACGAATGTGAAGGGGAGAATCTACGCATTCTATCTGAAGCGCGTTAATAGGCGTAGATTTCATGGCTCCTGATATTATACGTAGGGCCTTAGACTGAACTAAACCAAGTTTTTTAAGACTAGCTTTGTTTGCAGGTTCAAGTAAAAAAGATCCATAGTCTAAGACACTACGGATTATAGCGTTGTATAAGAGCTTAAGTACAAACTGGTGAGCCCCCCACCATACTCCAGAGAGACACCTTATAATATTTATGTTTTTCTCACATCTAGTAATAATATGGTTGCAGTGGGCGATGCCATTTAATTTTCGATCTAGAATAAAACCAAGGAATTTAACACTATCTTTAACCGGGATAAGGCAATCATTAATTTTGATCTCAATTGGAGGAGGAGTTCTTTTACGAGTAAAGAGAACTATATTGCTTTTACCAGCGGAAAGTTGAAGGCCGTGACTTTCCATCCAATGGTGGAGTTTATCAAGAGATGTTTCCAAATTTTCTATGGCAATTTCAACTTTCTTGTGCGCATAATATAGTAAAATGTCATCAGCATATTGTAGAATACGGCAATAACCAATAGAAGTTTCCAAATCATAAGTATACAGATTGTAAAGGATGGGGCTAAGAACAGAGCCTTGAGGAAGACCACGCCAGATCATTCTAGAGGCAGAGATAGAGGGATCACAACAGCGAAAGTGTAGAAATCTTTCAGTTAAAAGGTTCATGATAAGATTGCTAAGTTTTACCGGGATTCTCAGCTTATGAAGTTTATTTCTAAGAAGAGGAAGTTGCACATTATCATACGCTGCTGTGATATCTAGAAAAGCGCCGATGACGGACTCGTTACGGGTAAAGGACAATCTTATATCAGTGGTTATTATACTGAGGCTATCCATCGTACTTTTTCCTTTTCTGAAACCGTATTGGGTTTTGGCAAGGAGGTTGTTACTTTCTAAGTACCATTCTAACCGGTTTTTAATAAGATGTTCTGTGAGTTTTGTTAGAACTGAAGAAAGAGCAATGGGACGGTAGGATTTAAAATCAGATGGGTCTTTATTTGGTTTGAGAATCGGGATTATGAATTGAGATTTCCATGAGTCAGGGACAGAGCCAGAAGCGAAAATAGTGTTCACAAGGTCAAGATAGTATTTTATTAGAGGATCGGATGCTTTACAAAAGAAAGAGTAAGGAATGCCGTCCATTCCAGGCGCGGAATCTTTAACTGAGTTAAGCACATTTTTTAATTCTTGTAAGGAGAATGGTTGGTCTAAGGGGTTCGAAGATGAATATTGAGAAGAAGAAGGGAGTTCAGAAGGGAGAGGAGTATAAGAGGGAGCTAGAGAATTCATAAAAGAGTCGGCCCACGATTGTGTTGGGCAGCAACGGGAAGAAGGAGGAACCCAAGAATGTCTATATCTGCGGATTTTGTGCCATAAGATATAAGAAGGGGTATTAGGGTTAAGGCTAGAGCAATATTTTTTCCAACCATCAGATTTTTTTTTCTTAAGCAGTCGTTTCGTTTTCGCTATTATCCTATTTAGTTCAATAAAGTTTTCCCTAGTCATAACAGAACAGTACGTGGATTCAGCAGCTTTGCGGACTTGAATGGCTTCGGAGCAATCTTTATCCCACCATGGCGGAGAAGGAATATTTTTAGGGGGAGGTTTTTTCAATGGGAAAGATAGTTTAGCACTGTCCAGGATGGAATAAATGAGATCAGCAGAACATTGATCAATATTATTATTTGTGATAGGGCTAAGCTCCGGAACTTTATCACATGACAAGTCCGCATATTTTTCCCAAAAGGAATGATGAACGTTCAAATTAAACTTTAGAATGGGGTTATACTTATAGGAGGGACACTGGAATTTGTTTAAGATGTTTAACAATATCGGGAAGTGGTCACTTCCAAATGAGGAAGTGAGGACTTCCCAAGATGTTAATGAAGTTAGTTCTGGGGAACACAGAGAAAGATCAACAGCGCTGATTGCTTCGTCAGGACGATGTCTTCTTGTGGGAGATCCAGAATTAAGGAGACAAAGATTTATGTTGTCTAAAGAATCTAGAAGAAAGTCCCCAACTGGGTCCGTCATGTCGCAGCCCCAAACAGGATGGTGACAATTAAAATCACCCAAGACCATGAGAGGTTTAGGAAGAGATTCAAGAACAGAAATAAGATTACGAAGAATAGATTTAGTAGGGTAAGGAATGTAGACTGACACAATGCTAACATCCATAACACGGGCAGCAATGGCATCAAAGCCTTCGCCGCGGTAAGAAATAGGGAGGTTAGAAATTCGTATGTCATTTTTAATAAAGATGGCAACACCGCCGTGAGCATCCTGTCTGTCTTTTCTGAAACTTAAATAACCCGAAATCCTAAAACTAGAATTAGGGGCCAGCCAAGTCTCAGAGACAGACAAGACGCACGGCTTATATTTATTGATTATATGATTAAGTTCAGATTTTTTATTATATATTATACCGTTACTCATAACGCTTCGTTTTCCTTTGAAAAACTGTCAAAAATTAACTTACTTCACTTCACTTCTTAATTAATTGGATTCTGGGATAGTTTCCACAATTTCGCCAGTATCAAGTATAACGAGGCGTCGAAAATTTGGGTGAGGTTTTTTTGAAGAGTCATCGGTAACGGTATATTATAGAAATCGGCCGTTAATCTTTCAGAGCTTATCTTGGAGAGGAAGAGTTGAAAAGATTTGGGGGATCTTTGAAAAACAGTGGGACGGTAATGGAAATAAAAAACCGGCCAAGCGCGAGTCGGACTTGCGCACGAAAGGTTCCGTACCATTATCTATACATGTATGGGAGCCCCCTTTAATTTATTTTATTTTAATTTAATTACTTATTTAGTTTAAGTTAATATACAACTGATATTCTGTGAATATTTCAAGCGTCTACCTGTTGCCGTTATTAATTTCGAGAAAAATCACGTCTTATTTTATGAAAGCCCCACTTAAATATTTATGTATTTGTTATTATAGCGGCAACAGAAATACATCATCTGAAAATTTCAACTGTAGAGCTACCACGGTTCATGTGATACAGCTTGGTGATAGACAGACGGACAGCGAAGCCTTAGTAATAGGGTGTCCCTTTTTACCCTTTGGGTACGGACCCCTAAAAGGAGCATAGCTCCTTAGCTCTTGTCGATCTAGTGATGCCATTCTCTTCATTTTTCTCTTTCCATTGCAGCCTTTTCAATTCCTTGCGAAAAAAATCTGATCCAACATCCAACACCTTTTTATATAAATATATCATAACATAGAAGGTGCTAATGGCGTGGGTTGATTCGGTGTTCCTAGCATCACCTTGGTTAAGCAACAATCCTTCCGGTCTTCCGGTACTTGGATAGGTGACCGTTCAGTAGCTTTTAGATCTGAGCGCTTCCGCGCTTTGGAAGGCATGTTAAGATCCTGGCTTTTTTAGTTGTTAAGCCGCGTCGGAGGCATTCCGCCTAATAAATCCGGCACGTGTTGGCCACTAGCACATATGAAGAAGAAGGAAGCATACCAAAATCGTGGTTTCCGAATACAGCACAGTGCGTTCCGACCTCGTTTAGTACAGGTACCATCTGCTCGCCCTTTGTGAATGTGCTCACTGGAAATAGTAAAAACAATAATTAAAATATAATATTACAAGAATAATGCTGGACATTAATATTGTAGAGAGGGCAGCGGCGACGGAAGATTTTAAGTAAATACAAACATCATACACCGATGGGTTATTAGAGCAGCAGGTGACACAGTCTATCGTATGAGTGAGGACACAAAAGAAATACGAAGTGAAGATGTAAGTAATTAAACTGTATTTTACATCTCTAAGTAAAATTATAGTATCTACCACCATTCAACAGCTTTGCTTTCTCTGTTTTTCTCTCTTTTTGGCACTCACTCTCCTATAATTTTAATATTGCCAACACGGTCCACTGCAAATATACAAAAATACTAATCTCTATGGCAGAATATTGAAGCTTTAGCTAATCAAATACAAAAGTTTTATAAAATAACATATAAATAATGCTGGACACTATCACACAGCATCATGTAGCACCAAACTAAACAGAGATTGTATTATGGGAACCACATGATTGATATACTACATATACATTTGTCCAATCAAATTACTATAGTTTATTAAGTTAGAAATAATAATGCCCCAAAATAATACTTCGATTGGCGTCAACTATATTAGAATGTACTCACACATGCTAGGAGAGAATACATCTCCACTGAATAATACCAATGGATTGAGATGCTGTAGAGCCTTAACCGCTGTGCTGAACCTTAGCGCACCTCCCACGGGTTCCGTATCTAAAATTATAAACATTCAATAAAACACTCAGAGAATTAGCAAGCTGAATTGACCATATCTGCCAAAGAACCGTTGGGGAGCGAGTTTGAGAGTTTTTAGAGTGATCCGCGGCTCAAACGTTGTGAAAGGACGCCTTCCGGCCAAGTGAAGGTACGATCTGCGAAAGGCTGCTGGTAGAAGCTGGATGCGTCGAGTTTTGGACAGGGCGCAATGCCGCTCATTAGGGGAGGCTTTGTCCAGCAGTGGATGGCGGGATGTATTGGGTAAATAAATAAGGTGGAAATGGGTCAGAGCACTACTTTGCTAAATGATATACGATGGCGGATGTTTATCTTGGACGTACTCTTTCCTTTGGCAAAGAACATCAACCGAATGAAGTCTCGAAAAGAATACAGCAGCCCATGCTGCTTTTAGCAAATTGGATGACATTCTAAAATCGGTAAAAGTTCCACAGTGTCTGAAGACCCGCTTGTTCAATCAATGTGTTCTGCCGAGAATGACTTATGGTGCCGAGACATGACATGTACCCATGAGGCTGTGTATAGAATGAGAGTAGCACAGAGAGTCATGGAGCGAGCTATGCTCGGTATCAAACTTATAGATCGAGTCCCTAACATCGAGATCCGAAAACGGACAAAAGTCCAGGACATTGGAAATCGACTTATGGAGCTCAAGTGGAGATGGGCGGGACACATGGCGAGGCGTGGTGATGACAGGTGGAGCAGGACATTGACTGAATGGTGGCCGAGGGTAGGCAAAAGAAGCGTCGGAAGACCAGTAGCGAGATGGGTCAACGACATAGTACGCGTCGCCGGGCGATCGTGGATACGACTAGCACAGGACCGTGGTGGATGGCACAAACTCCGGGAGGCCTATATCCAGCAGTGGATAAAGTCAGGCTGTGGATGATGATGATGATGGCGGATGTAATCGCGTCAAAAATCGTGTCGATCCCTACTCTAAGTTACATAATTCGCGATAGTAACAGTAAGTACCTATATTTTTATCTAATTTTTCCTACCAACTCAGCTTGGCAACACATCTAATGGAAACGTTGCCTACGACCCCGACAAGCTAATTCGAACATTATATTCAAGATAAAAGATTCAATTTACATCACCTAATCTAACATTGGCTTACTCTATATCTTTAAACTTTAAGTCCAAGACCCAAGGTTCAATTTGCCATGTTCCATCTAAATGGATTCAGGCTACCTAGGGGGCTATGAAAGTGATGTGTTGATTAGGGGAACGAAAAGCTAATTTAGGTCGTATAAAATGAAGTGGGGCTTCATGGGAAACAAAACAAGTGTTATCGCTTTAGTAATAAGGTTGAAATTGCATTGTTATTTCTGAATACGAGCTAATGTATCAAACAGATCTTAGTACTGCAGATATAAGGCTTAAAATGCATTATGAATTTAGTAAAAATTCATCTTGATTTTGCTCTATAAAACCACTAGCTTCCGCGGTTCTACTCGCGTGGTACTCGGACATAAAGTAACCCAAGTGCTAATCCAGGTCAAAAAATATGTATTTTCCAAATCCGATCAGCCGTTATGGGGTTTAGTGGAAACACAAAATTTTTAATGTTATTTGTGTGAAGTGAGAAACAAATCAAAACAAAATAAGGCTTGAAATACATAACGAATTTTAAGAAAATTCATCGTGATTTTGCATTCTTAAATATTTTTCATCAAGTCTATATAGAATTGCACTATTGTTAACATTGTCTTCATAAGAGTTCCACAAAGGACAGCATTGTTGGACGATGCGCGATTTTCGATGTAATTCTTTATTTTTATTTAACTCTATTCGTCCCGCTGCTGGCTAAAGGTCCCTTATATACTTTCAAACATCTCTATCCTGAGATTCTCCGCCAGCATTTTTTTAACCGACTTCAAAAAAGGAGAAGGCCTCATTTCGTCGGAATATTTTCTTTTAAGAATCGAACTCATCTCGCCAAACCATTTCGGCTAATTTTATACTATGTTATAGGTGATAGTTATACTATATCTACCCATGAGATATGTAGGTGTACTTGTACAATCGTTAAATATTAATAAATGTCGATGACCTCGGTTTCTTATGGATATCTTCATTAAGAATTCTGTCACGTAAAGCAAATTTGATCATAGCTATGCTATGGAGGTCCATAACACGTTTCGTTATTGGTAAGTTATGCTTTTATGCGACTTTGAACTTCATCATCATCATCGGCGTATAGCAGTCCATGCTGGACATATTCCTTCCCTAATGAGGGCCATTGCGTCCTGTACTCAGCTCGACGCATCCAGTTTCTACCAGCAGCCGACAGCAGATCGTCACTCTACCTGGCCGGAGGGCTTCGTACACTAAGTTTGCCGAGCAGTCTCCACTCAAGAACTCCTTTACCCCAACGGTTATCGGTTCATAGACAGATTATAGCCAGCCCACTGCCACTTCAGCTTGCTTATATTCTAAGCTATATCGGCTACTTTAGTTTTATATCGGATAGTTTCGTCGTGGATCCTTTCCTTCAGAGAAACTCCAAGCAAAGCTCGTTCCATAACTCGCTGGTCGAATTTGATCGGGTGGACTAACCCTACTATGAAACTTTGAACTGTAAGCGACCAATTTTCAGCACCAAATGTTATCATTGACAGCACGCACCGATTGTAGACTATCATGTACACTTACTAGGCTTTCTGGTATAAGAGTGTCTTTGTTTTTGTCGCTATGAGAACTACTGAATGCTATCATTGGTAATACCACAGAAGACTGTAAACCCACCTACTTCTTGCTAGAAAGGGCAGGGCATTGGGCATCGCGGAGCGTCGTCACCTCGTATGAGCATTCACTCATACTTTTACACAATTTTGTTTGTTTTGTGTTTTGAGGTGCGTGAGTGAACGTTGTTTAGAGTCGTTAAGTATATCTAAGTGAAAACCAATGGTAGCACCGCGTTTTTACCGCGAGAAAAATGGCTCCATGGCTTGCCTGCGCGTCCAAGGCAAGTATTACCTGGTATTACATTGATTTGTGGAATGTATTGTCGAGTGAGAGGAAGATACAAATTGGCGACAGCGGTTCTCATACAAATTCTCACGTTTACCCTTTCTTTTAAATTTACTGGTGTAAATTTAAAAAAATATCAAGAAGTCAAATCTATTTAAAAATTGACTTGACGACTTGACTTCTTGATTTTGTCTTTTGTGGCTGTTGTCACATAAATTACGATTATTCAAAATTACTTTACAGTTAAATAAATATTTTACTTTGACGTTGACTGTTCGGTGCAGTAAGTCTTCGAGCAAAAGAAGAAAATTTTCTTAGTTTGCTCAAAGCAGTGAGTGACACGCGCTGATGTTATTTCGTAATGAGTCTTTGTGGTACCAATCTATGATTTGTGTGTGATGAAAACATCTTTAGTAATAAAGTTGTTTCGAAATATACTTACTCTACTCAATATTGTGTGGTATTTGTGATAAGAAAAAACAACTGAATTACTGAACAATAAGGCCGCGGTCACGAAGTCAGCGGCGGCGGCGCGGGGCCTAAGGGCTTACTTGTAGTCGGCTCAATATTGTAGACATCGTTGAAGTGTATGATGACGACATCGTCTCCCATTCCTCGGCCGGCGAGCTGACTGACAGCGCGTCTTCCAACTTGACGTACTTCGAGGGAAGCCTGGAAACAACGAATTGTATAACTTAGTTGAAGCAACTAGGCATCATCATCATCATCCTCCGCTAGTCTGAGTCAGATTTTGGACATTAGCAAGTAGAATAAGGTCCACGACGTCAGCGAGCGGATAGCTAGATAGATAGATAATACTTTATTGATCACCGCGTTCATACAAGGAAAAGCATCAGTAATTTAGTTTATGCACTATGAAGGTAACATAATAGGGATAACGACTTGTAAAAAAAATTATTAATTAGTCCGATTGACAAAAAATATTGGACACGTATTTATTTATTTATCATTAAAATAAAAATAGGACGGATAGTGAAACGGAGATAGATGAGCGCGGAACTTCAACGCACTATATCTTTTTTGTTTTTTGTTTAATTGACAATAGAAAAACTCGGACTAATTAAATTTTTTCAGTCGTCGTCCCTAATATCGCTGGAAGCGATCTCTTCCAGGAAACCATAGTATAGATAGGAAGAGCAAGGCTGTAGAGGGTGTGATATTGGGGCTCAAGCTGAATTGGCCGAACACTTCGTCAACTTAATGACGACAGGTGGCCTAGCGCTGAACGAGTGGTTGTCGAGAGACGGCGCACCCGTCTCAACTAGGTATCAATCATGAAATATTTACAATAGGCGGACCACATAACTCAGACCACCACACCAGCCTACATCAGTCTACTGCTGGATAGCCTCCCCTAATATAGTGGATATGCCCATAATCCATTGCAGGGCATAACTTCTCGCACCGCCGATGCTGCTATCCGTTGGGGACTAGGGGTCTAGCTGTGCTTATGAATAAATAAATAAATAATGCGGGACGTAATCACACAGCATCATGTAGCCCCAAACTAAGCAGAGCTTGTATTATGGGAACCACATGATTGATATACTACACATATAATTTTCTTTTGTAAACACATACATATCATACATAGAAACACCTAGACCCGAGACAAATATCTACAGAACATGCAAACATTTGTCCCGCGGCGGAAATCGAACCCGCAACCTTTTGCGTCTCAGGCGGACCTTCGCCCATTGCGCCACAGAGGCCGTCAAACCGTTATGGCTGCGCTATACCGCAATCAGCCAGCCGCCAGAGCCCCGTTTGTTAGTTAGCAGGGTGCACTATGTGCAGGTGGTTCTGAAGATCGGGGTTAGAACCCCATACACCCTCTAACATAATCATTAGACCACTCCCTGGGTATGTGTGGGGTGAGAGGTGTGATGCGCGGGGGTTCGCGTGGGGAGTAGAAGTAGGACAATGGTGGATCGACCCCGCACCCCGCCAAACTCAGATGCAGTGAACTGACTGACGTGTTTTACATATGATTTGGGGTTGGTACTAGGAAGGCAAATAATTTTTGCTTTGAACACAATGAGGAATTCTGAAGCAATATTGCCACTAAAATAGAGCCATCTAACTAAAAAAAACTTGAACTTGTACATAGAATGCACTACTTAAACTCCAAAAAAAACTTATTTCAAATGTGCACGGTGTCTTTTCTACTTAGTGTATTATATTAACTATTTCAAACCCAAACATTGAATGCACTACTTAAACTACAAAAAAAACTTATTTCAAATATGCATGGTGTATGTCTTTGCTACTTAGTGTAATAGTGTATTAACTACTTAAATCCCATACATTGAATGCGCTACCTACATGATTACACAATCTTTGAACACTTACTCTAAACTACATAAAAAAAAAATGTGCATGGTGTATGTTTTTGCTACATAAGGTACATAGTGCATTAACTATTTCAATCCCATACATTGAATGCACTATATATACATAATTTATCTTTGAACACTTGCTCTAACTACATAAAAAACTTTTTATAAATGTGCATGGTGTATGTCTTTGCTACATAGTGTACATAGTGTATTAACTATTTCTATCACATTGAATGCACTACATAATGTATTGCGTACTCAATACTGAATACTAATCTTAGAACATAAAAAGCTTTTCTAAACTATACTCAAGCAAAGATTCCTCAGCAATAACATCACTCAAGCATCTACAAATCTCAATTCCAATACCAATATTTTTACAATAACTACACCATTTAAACATGGTCTCCACATGCCTGTTTTAGCCATCCAACGACGGACCGGACTCCGTCGGTCACCTCACCAGGCATATCGACGCTGGTTGATTCAATCAGGGAGCTCCAGCGTGATCTTAGAGCAGCCTGTGCGGCGAAAGATGCCATAGCGCGTCCACACTTCGCTAGAACCATTATAGTGGCTACGATTTTGGAGGTGTCAGTTTGAGAGTTTTACATTTTGGGTTTGTTCCTTTCGCACGTCTCAATAATTAATGTGATGTTAATTATGATTTATGTATCTTGATTTAGGTTTACATTTTGTGCTTTGAAAGTCTTTTTATGAATTACTAGCTGACCCGACAGACGTTGTCCTGTCTCAAAGAGGGTATCGAAGTTAAAGAAACATTCAAAAACAAAATGGAAATGGAAAAAGCAATCAATAAGGATATTGAAAAGGATTAAGCAATCAACGAGTATATCTAAGTGGAAAAGGAATCAATGAGGATAAAACAACAACTACCCTACCCCAAGCCTACCCTACCCCTACCCCTACCTAAATATAAACGGGATAAAAAGTATCCTATGTCCGTCTCCTGGTTTTTCTGTCCCCATTTTCAGCCAAATCAGTTCAGCCGTTCTTGAGAGTTATAAATAGTGTAACTAATATGACTTTCTTTTATTTAAATATATAATATATATATATAGAAAGATAGGATCAGTTTTTTTATCATTATTGAAATGATAACATAAAGTTAGTTTAAAATTAAGTCCCTTGTTACAAAACAATGGATTCAATCAAATCTATAATTAATATTTTGTGTAAAAACATTAGTAAAAAATATTTAAGGTATGTATTTATGTGAGTTTAATACATTTTATTTATTACAAAAATTTGAGTAAAAAAGTCCTAAGCATAGTTTATTTAATATAATTAGTAGGTACCTATTTATTTACTATGATATTTTAGGCTGCAAGACACCTAATTCATACGCAAAATTTGCTAAAACTCATTTGCATAACATTATGTGTCTCAACAAGATGTTTCAAGGTAAACCATTTTTTATTCGAGGTCACTCAGGTTTTAGTTTTAGCACATCCATTTTGTTTAAAAATAAATACTGTTCCATTTTCAAAATTTGCACATTTCACTTGTTTTTTTAATCATCACAAATGCTGGCAGTCAAGGTTTTTGAAACATAGCACCTTTTTCATTGCACTTGCACTTTTCTGCCAGTGTCACTGCATTTTTAATTTGCGGGCGAACGGATTCTCGTAACTCGATCTAGGAACTAAATCTAGGTCTGCAAAGCCGCAGAATGGTAATGAAAAGAGCTAGGTCAAGGTATCTTCCTCATCTATTTTAGGAAATAGACACCTAAAGTACAACAGTTAACTTGTATGTAACACATTGAGAGATTGCGCTTTGACGTACGTTATCTATTATCAGTAGCATTCGGTCTCCCGAGAAGAACCAACGCTGAATTTCATTTATACTCTAAAATAAAAATTATGCACAGACTTACCCGGAAATTTGATGGCGCTTGAATGAAACACCGGTTCTTGAGCAATAAAATGGGGAGTTTTATTCACTTGTCTCACAATAGACTCCTCAATATTCTAGAAAGTCTATTTTCTGTTTGAATTTACGATTTATTGAATTTTGTATGAATTGCACACCCATGACCGCATGAACGAAATTGGAACTTTTGGTTTATGTGTCAAACTCAAGTGACAGACACCGTCAAATTCGATCACACTGAAATCAGCTGTCATGTAGTACGTTCCATTTCACGCAGAGCTCAAGCACTTTAAAAGCAAATAGAGAAACAATAAAACCGTAAGAGTCCGGGCTACCACTCACAAGTCCGAAAGACGCAGGGCTGCTATCGCAGAACTATAATAATAAATAAAAAAATATTTGGTTGTAATTTACAATAATTATGCTCTTCTGGTTTAGGAGAGGTCTTATTCCGGACATTTTGCTCAAAACTGCTCGTAGGTATATAATCTTAATCATAATTGTTTATTATAGATTTCAATAAAGCGACGATACATGTCACCGCACTTTGCACCGATAGCTCCGCGGACATGTTTCCCGAACATGGCTATGCCAAATGCATAGTTCAAACAGGTTCTTATAGTTCCTCGTTCACATTTCTTTTATTTAATTAATTGGACATGGCGGATATGATATTTTATCATTATGTTTCATATTTTTTTGAAATTATGGGCGTTTTATGCTAGTTTCTTACTCTTATATTCTGATTTAAAAATAATGTCGATGTTGCATTTTTATAGTATAGGTAGTAAATATGTAGGTAGGTAGGTACCAATCTCTCTCACACTGAAACCGCACCAAGAAATCACATTCCATCCAATGAAATTGTGGACATGTTGAAAATGATTAGGCACACTTCGGATTGGACCGACATCGTTCCAGGAGAGGACATAGTTCCTGGAACTATTTCAATCTGGAACCGCCCATCTCTAGTCGGTACCAAAGAGTAAAGTAATAGACCCTAAAGGCCGGTACAGCAATAGTGATTTATCTCGAAGAAGGTTGTCAAAATAATGCTCTAATTTCAAAGAAAAAATTGTTAACACTATTTCACCATGGAACAAGTTTGTTTAGTTGCTCACAACTTATAATCTATGCAAAACCTATCAATTATCATCCAGTTACTTATTCTAACTCTACATTTCAGTTGGTTAAAGTATTGAGGTGACGCTGTGCGCGGCAGACTGGAGATTGCTGTCGTGCAACTGTGCGCGCTGGTTTTGGAGCGAAGAGTAGTACCTGCCCTGGATGGAATCTAGTACGGTTTTCCGGTACACAGAGTCGACTAACCTCCATCAGTAGCTCAGGACAGTTAAGAAATCCCTTTAGAACGCGACATATTGTGATGATCTACTCGTATAGTCTACGAATTTCTAATGTGTTCATTCCAAGTGTACCCTGAAGAAATTTAGTAGGATACTTAAACATATACAGGCATTTATTGGGGGTGTAAGGGGTTCTAATTCTAACCCCCATCTTCGGAACTCAAGCCAACCTCACCTGCACATGGTGCACCCTGCTAACTAACAAACAGGGCTCTGGCGGCCGGCTGATAGCGGCATAGCGCAGCCGAACACAAGCACAGCTAAATCCCCTGACGCTGACGCTGACGGGCAGCAGCGTCGGCGGTGCGAGAAGCTGTGCCCTGCGATCCCCAACTCGCATGCCCAGCGTGGGGATTATGGGCATATCCCTTTATTAGGGGAGACCTATGTCCAGCAGTGGACTGATATAGGCAGGTTTTATAGGCATTTATTTGTTGCTTTAACACAGACTAACAGTACAAATTCATAGATAAACAATACAATCAATGAAAAGGCAAGTAAGCAGGAGCAGGCCGCTTGCCAGACGCGGCAAATTTCGAAGCGGCCGGGAGCCGGCTCTTTGCCAGTTCGAGGGATAAAAACGATGATAATAATTATTATAATATATGAAGGGGTGGTAGCCATATAGGCATTTCTGTATAGGAAGCGCAAAAATATTTTCTGTACTTTCTCTAACATGAAAGTATACGTCACTTCATGAGGATTCCAAACACGCACCTGACTTAAGTTTCGATCTAACGAGAGAAGTATAAGAGTGAGTTATGAGTTTAGTAGCACTTAGGCTTGTAAATTCTCTGCAGTTTCTGGTAACGAAACTTAGCTTTTTGAAACAATCAGTTGTGAGTTTAATTATATGGTTGTGAACGGTAAGTTCAGAATTAAATTTAACACAACACCTAGGTCTTTAACTGCCAGCGGTTGTGTCAAAAGCTGTCTATTTAGATTGTATGCATATTGTATGGCATGTTAATGGGATGTGCGGATCTTGTAAATGATCATAACCTGGAATTTAGATAATTATCTGGATTAATTAGCCCTACATCAAAGTAATATCTTTGCTAGATCTCGTTGGAGTGCAAGGCTGTCATACAAATTTCTTACTATAGAGAACAGTTTCAGATCGCAATCCTTTGCCTAAATTATCTGGATCATCGAGCAATCTTTTTATTTAAGATCGATGTGTATAGGTTTTTAATTTTTGATGACATTTATTTTTTGTCAATTTGTTTTACATTCGATTTTCAATTTAATTAGGTACACTTAACCATTATTTTGAATTTGAAGTCTCATCAAAAAATGGCAAAAATCTGGCATTCGAGTTTTCACTCGCCGCCACGTTATAGAAGTGCTAGACATTAACCGGAGCTAAGCTAACGAGTTAATAAAACCGCGAGGTTCTGGAAGGCCCGCCCAAGGAAAGTGCGCTACTCAACGTCGCAGCCGCGCGGGCGATCGTCCGTAGCCCACACTACAAGGGTGTGCCTGGCAAAGCGCGTGACGTCACGTGCTGCAGATCTGCTAACTAACGCTAGTGATCTATGTACAGTTATGTAACATCACACTATCTAGGAGATACACTTCCAACTGAATTAAACATGTCAGTCTTTATATAGTTCAAAATTGAAAAAATTATGCTTGCGCGATCTAGAGTTTTCGCCTAAACCTCGGAAAATTTATTACTTTAATGAATTTTTGCGCTATTAATAATTTTTGATAGCAATTATCACTTATTTGCATAACTAAAAGTAAACAATTGTGAATATCTATTGAACAAAACTACATTTTAAAATGATTACGGTGATAAAAGCGCTATGTGGTGCCATCTAGTAACAGCTAGGTAGAACTAAATTCAAACTCACGCTTGCCTATTCTTAAAATACCGAAGTTTCCACAAATAGTGAACAATACAATGCTCGTACGATTAAAGTACTAACCTAATCTCACAGATGGCCCAGAGCCATACTGTGTGGTTTTTAAAAGCTTTTATTTATTCCATTAGATTTGTGTTCTTAGTCAGCATATTTTTTATTTGCTTATTAAATTAAGGAAAAATCTTTTCTGAAAACTGATCGTGTTGTAAGCTTTTGAAGAATCATATAGAAAAGACTTAAACGCGCTAATCGTTGCAAACCTCGTAGCAACTTCGTAGGCGTGTATAGCAATCGAATATTTTCTAGTGTTAAATTTTCGGTATCGCAATTTTTTTTCTATTAATTCTTAGGACTAATTATTTATTTTCAATCATTTTCTTATTTAGTAAACCTAGTATTAATTTCTCTGTGTTATTCAGTATCCCAGAAATATAAGAAAACCGTTGGAGAGGAACCTAAACGCTGGTTTATGGGCATTTTGAATTTTGACAAAAACTTAAACACGTTGACGACCTCTGTGGCGCAGTAGGCAAAGACCCGAGACGCCGAAGGTTGCGCGTTCGATTCCCGCCGCTAGACAAATGTTTGTATGTTTTGTATATTTGTCTTGAGTTTGGGTGTTTTCCTATGTGTAGTTAATACTCGTATAATGGTACCTATGTATTTAAAAAAAAACTGTATTAATTAAGTATATCAGTTATGTTGTTTCCATAATACTAACTATGCTTAGTTTGGGGCTATATTATTTATTATTCAGTAGGTAATACGTTGTGGATTGTGTGTGTGAGCTATCGTGATTGTTTGGTCCATTTCATTTGCGAATTGAAATTACCAACATTGTTTGTATTGAAATGAGCAAGTTCAATTTTTTGGGCTGTTTTTTTGGGGTTTTCCTGCTATTTTTATCATAAAACATACAAAACAAAAAAAAACGAATATCGTCGTGCCATTTATATAATAGATATATCATTACCATTTTTATAATATATAATAGATATCATTTTTATAATAGATACCTAAAGATAAACGCATACTTATACTAGTTTTTTTTTTATTATGAACTACCTATGTCTTAATGTCTTCTCTATGTTGAAGTTGATGTTAATACAATAAAGAGTTATCTATCTATCTATCTTTGTCTACTCTAGGATGGATGAGTATTATATCAGATATTTGTCTCGGGTCTGGGTGTTTTCTATGTATGATATGTATGTATTTACAAAAAAAAAGTATCTATGTAGTATATGAATCATGTGGTTCCCATAATACAAGCTGTGCTTAGTTTGGGGCTACATGATGCTGTGTGATGACGTCCAAGATTATTTATTATTTATTTATTTATAACTATGTAACAAGAACGAAGGATACCTATTTTAAAGTAATCTTCTGTCATGTTTTATACCTAGATACTCTTTAATGTACACAAAAAAAAAATTGACAGTATACAGGAAAATGTTCAATAAATAAAAAAGGTACAATGGGATATCACTAAAAGCGATCTTTTCCAGACAACCTTTGGATGGACAGGATAGCACGATAACCAAAAGACGGCAATTATATTACAAAATAATGTGTTTTATTTTATTATTTTATTATTTCACCACGGACAATGATACCAAAAATCTGCATCAGCGTCGAGCCAATCAATAATCTTCCCGTTGTGCCACATATAAGTGCCCTTCAACTTTGGAGATGCTTCAAAAATAAGGTACAGAACCACTTTAGCAGCTTCATCAGGCTCAATGTCTCCTTCATTGTTTGCCATGTCCGTTTTTACATGCCCTGGGTGCACCGCATTGATGGACACATTGCTGTATTTTCTCTGTTGAATCTTAGTCAGCGCTGTGAGCGCTATTTTCGACACCCTATGCTCAGCATGTTTTCCTTCATCAGCAAAATCGTTTTTATCAAACGTTCCGTTTTTCACGCTCTCCAAATATTGATCTACGAATTGATTCAGCTGTTCCACGGTTAGATCTGGGCTTTGTAGAATTTTCAGCCATTGCGCGTTCTTCAAGTTTGATAAATGACCGCAAGCGCTTGACACATTTACGACCCTAGCGCCATCTCTTAGTAGAGGAAAGAAATACTCCTCAATAGTGAGCAGACTTTTGTAGTTTGTGTCGATGTTTCTCTTCGCTGCTTCGTAGGTTGGGTATATTTGCTCCCATTCCAGAATTGCAGCATTATTTACCAAAACATCGATACCTCCATGGTTTGTTTTGATGAAATCTGCCATCTCTTTCACACTTACAGGGTCGGTGACATCGAGTTGATGGAATTCTGGTTCCAATCCTATATTTTTCAGTGTTTTTACTGCTTCTTGTCCAAGAATTGTGTTACGGGATGTTAAGTACACTATCCCATCGAATTTTCGGCAAAGTCCTTTTACAATGGCCAGACCAAGGCCTTTATTAGCGCCTGTAACTATAGCAACCTTTTGCGCCATTGCACGCGTCTGTGCTCAATGATAGAAAGTGAATGAATGAAATAACAAATTTACACCTCACTCTACCTCGGTCGGGTTGCTATTGTTTTACTAAAGATGTTTATTTTATGTATCAGTTCGTTGCTAGATAAAAAGGACAGCGACCGGAATAATACCTACCTAAGTGGGTGTTTCATAATAAAAACAACATTTTAATTTATTTATTTCAAGTTCGTAATCAAGTAATAATATAATATCGCTGACATTAGCTGTCATTAGTTTAATTAACTTATTTATTTCATTAGAATGGTCTTTGACCACTACATCTGGGTAAGCGTTAAGGATTTTAAAGGTATATAGGCCATAGAGAAATTACCGCTAATTATATAGAACTAATAGGTCAACAATCCAACATAATGGATTGTATCGTTTCTAACACGCATAGGCTACCAAATAGCCTTAAATCCCAAATTAGGACAAAATAAATCTTAAAAAAATTTGATGTCCTCTGATATATGAGCTCATTCAGAGGACTAAATCCCTATTAGTTATGAAGTAAAAATAAGCTTAACCTACTAATAAAATAGACTGTAATTGTCTCAATAAATAACTAATAATATTATTGTTTTGTTAATCACTTATCTTTATCTAGGCTATTATTTTATAATTATTTTATAAATACATGTAAGTAAATTAAATTAATTTCATTCATTTGCACGTTGTTACGTACCTTCTCACTGCCAGTATGGAATAGTAAAATGCCCGCGGCTTTACTGCTTATAGCTTTCAAAGAACAAACTAATGAGCCACAGTAAACTAAGAACCAAGACTAAATCCACACCTCCCAGAGGTCTTTCGAGAACTGTCTTTGTTCACCCATAAACCAGTGTGCAAAAAATGTTTTCAATTCCATAATTATAATTATATTTATTGCTGAAATTTGTAAATGAGTTTACCTACTGAGTTTACTGATGTTAATGATGATAATGATGAAGCACGTAGTTCTATAACGATTTATTAGTTAAAGGTCTGACCTACCTCAGTTGAACAGAGCTGATCGATCTTCAATATCCATCTTAAAGCGATTAGGGATTCCCCTCAGATACAGAACGCGAGCTGTGTCTCATACAAATATTTCATTGGGACCTATATTTCATCGTATGCGTGCCTGACATAGTAAGTTGTGCTTAAGGATAAATAAAGAGGTACTAGATTAAACAGCTTTACCCAGCTTTACCCACTATACCTACAATAAACAAGAAAAGATAAAATTTGAAAAGCATGTGCTAGGTTAGTGTTCCGTTAAAAGCGATGGGCTTGAAACTTTTTACGTTTAATATAAATAGAAATGGATTATTTGCTAGAGACCGTGTCAATAACAGAACGGTCAGCTGAGAGGTTCAGGGTTGTGCAGAGGGTGATGGAAAGAGCCATGCTTAGAATCACTTTAAGGGACCGCAAGCGAAGCGAAAAGAGAAATGATCAGACGGATAAATTAAGAGACGTCGTCAAAGTCATTACTGAGCGAAAGTGGAGTTAGGCTGGTTATATTTCTAAGCTTAATGGAAGTCGACGAGACCTCGAATGGAGACCGTAGACGAATAGAAGACCAAGGGATTATCCACCGAAACGATGGGAGGACGACATAAAGGATACGTGGGCCACCAGTGGATGGCAAAGGCGACTGACCGTCGTGCATGAAAGGGAACGGAAGAGGCATACGTTCACAAATGGACATTGAACGGCCGGGGATGATGATGATGATCTGCTAGAAATATGGTTACAAGTATTCTTCCGGCGTCAGTGTTTCCTGATCACTACGACTTAGGGGTCTTCAAGCGAAGAGTAAATAGGTACATTCTAGGCAAGCGTACTACATCTTCGACCGCATCATTGCTTACCAACAGTTGAGATGGCGGTCAAACATAAGCCTATAAACTGTAAAAAAAAAAGTTTCTAAAGTTCTATGGTAAAGGATTCTCATACAGGGTGTAAAAAGACGTCTACCGAAAACGAAAGGTGGTGGTACAGCACCCAAAAATCACACCAAAAAAAAAAATTACAGCCGGAGAAAAAAATGTATCAAGATTTTTATTTATTTCAGTAGCCAGCAATGTATGCATTCAAGTAGGTGAGTTCGCAAGTGCCTTCTAACATAGGTAGGTAGTAAGTTGATAATTGGTAGGTAGATAGGTAGGTAGGTACTTACCTAATTCCGCTGTAGCCTCGGTCTAACCAGAAATGGCTCAAACTGAGCTCCTCCTCGTTCATGGCACAGCTGAGCTCGCCTGATTGTTGACCGATGAACGCGATCCAGGAATGTAGGATCCTCGGCACTTCTCGCATTCAGGTCTGAAAATACCGATGTGATTCGGTTTTTCATTTCTTCAGCCGTATCACACTCCCGATCTGTGCGGTGGTGCTCCATCATGTTGGAACCACATGTCTCTATGCTGGGCTAGGGGAATATCGTCAAGATAAGAGGTCACTGGACCTCTGATCAAATTCAGGTATGCCACTCCGTTCATTCTTGAAGGCAAGAACACGGGCCCTACAACATTCCCCTGATGGATCCCTGCCCAAACGTTTACAGACCACCGTACCTGATGGCCCGTCTCTTGAGAGACACGAGGATTTCTTTCTGACCAAAAGTGGGAGTTCCTTCGGTTCCACATGCCATTCCTCGTGAAGGTGGATTCGTCTGTCCATAAAACGTTTTTGGCAAACGTGGTAGGGTGACCTTGGCCCAAAATCCATTGGCAATAGTCAAGTCGCCTAGCTTTGTCTGGACTGGAGGAAGGAGTGCCTGGACTTTGTGGATTTTGTATGGCTTCTTATTATTTTTTCGTATTATTTTGTGCACTGTTTTGTGCGATACCACGGTTTGACGACTCCTGAGCAATTTCGCTACTGTTCGCGTTCCTACCCGAGGGTTTCTTTCAACAATATCCAAGACCTCCTTTTCTAACCGAAGATCTACGTCTCTGCCACCTCCGCGCCTTTGGGGCGTAACTTTCTCATCATTCAGAACCCTCTGATAGGCAGCCGTGATGACTCTAGCATCAGACGGGTGGTGCTGGTTCGGGTACCTATCGCGGTAGATGCACAAGGCTCGTGACGCATTTCCGCGAGCTTCACCATAGCACATGAGCATTTGTCCATACTCCCTCGCACTAAACATAATGGATAGCTAAACACTACCACGGAAACCAAAGTTCCTACGTACCTACTCTAAAAAATAACTTTAAACTAACACTCAAATTAATAAAAACAGCACTCACTAAAAATGAAATCTAAAAATAACTTTAAACTAATAGTAACACTTAAATTAATAAATAAAACACACTAATAAACTACGTTACCAAGAAAACTAAAAGAAAATAACAAAACAAAAACTCTTTAGCGAAAGGCAATGCAATGAAGAAGATAACAAGGTTAAAATATTACACTTTTACGTACGTAGAATCAAAATCTAGACCGTTCACATTATTCTAGTTTTTATTTCGCACCGATCGGTGCAATATTACCGAAGTTATAAGCATGGGAAGTTTACGTAGGTTTTTTAAATCTCGCTAGTGATCGCGAGTAGCGCGTGACGTCATCGCTCGGCGGCGGCGGGCGTCCGTAGTACATTTCGCTGCTAAGTTGTTTGCTCTCGTGCGCCTGGTTATTTTTATTAATTTAAAAGAATGCTGATTGAGTGAGTGTATCGTGTAAATTATTGTTTTAGAACTAAAATGGAAGAAGGATTTAAAAAAGGCCAATCTAACAACCTTCCCATAGTTCACGATATGATGGTGACAGAATATTTTATAAAAATAAAGAAATCATTAACCTTGGAATGGTTCAATAAACTGCGAGTCGAGTACCCTACATACCTACTAAATTATAAATGCATCGGGGAGCCCCCCTTAATTCATTTTAATTTAATTTAATTATTTATTTTTGAAGTAAATATATAAACAAAATATCCCGTGCATATTTCAAGCGTCTACTGTTCTGTTGCTGTTATTAATATCGAGCAAAAAAACGGCAAAAAAGTGGCAACAGAAATACATCATCGGTGAACATTTCAACTGTCCAACTATCACGGTTCAAGGGATACAGCTTGGTGACAGATAGACGGACAGACAGACATACAGACGGACAGCGAAGTCTTAGTAATAGGGTTTCCGTTTTTACCCTTTGGGTATGGAACCCTAAAAAGCATATTAATAGCAAAAACCAAGTACCTACCTAGTCTACCTACCTACCTACCTAGGTACTTAGTTAGTATTTCACATGGCAAGGTTAAGTACCTACTACTTAGTATTTCACATGGTATTTGAACAATTGACATAGAAATGATCCTCACAACAATATATATGCTGTTGTTTTTGGCCCTAATGGATGTGCTCTTCTCAAAGCATTTGTCCATTTTTCTGATTTTCGCATCCTTAGGAACGTAAAAAAATAACTTTTCGGGTGTTTTTGTGGCCCCATTTTTACACTGAGACACAATACAACATTTATTTTATGAACTCTTGTAGTTTTGATTGTTTCTTATTTAAAATAAACAAAGTAGTTCCGCGCGCACGGGCACATTGGGGTAAATGCTTCCTATCCCCGAGTCACTCGCGCGGAGGCAGGATCCGTGACGTCATCAACGATATCGCGCTCGGTCCGCGGCTTGGACCGAAAATGTTAACTTTGCACTTTGATATCTTGGTCAGTTTTAGAGATAAAAAAATAATAAAAACACAGTTGTTCTCGTAATTTTTTGTAGATTTTTTTGGCATATATAACAAAAAATGGTTTTCTTCTTCATTGCGCAAGTGTCCGTCGCGTACGAATATTGAACATCAACTAAAAAATAAATTAGAGAAATTAGGTGAGTAATTCCGAAAATAAACCGTTTGTAAAAAGCCGCCAAAGACACCGCGAGTCTTACTAGACACGCCGGCCGGCGCCGCTCCGTCGTTCACCTTATAAGTGTTCTAATTTAATGAAAATAAGGTTCAAATTTCTATTTCGCCACATTTTCTTTTGACTTAACGCCGCACCACAGGCCGCACGAATACAGGTGCCTATACCTATTTATTGCGTATTTACCTAACTAAAGAGACGCTTAACGATCAAATTTTTGCTTTAATTTGACCTGCCATGTGGTTTGGTTGCGGGTTCGATTCCTGCCACAGCACAAATGTTTGTCTTCCTTCCTTCTTCGAATGAGTTAGTAGCCCTGGTGTAGGAGTTTTTAGGCCACCTGAAGGCCTCCGACATGGCTTAACGACTGAAAAAGCCAGAACCAACATCTTAACGAGCCTTCCGAAGCAAGGAAGCGCTGAGATATAAATGCCACTAAACGGTCACCCATCCAAGTAGTGACCGAGCGGAGTATTGCTTAACCAAGGTCTTCTTAGAAAACCGAAGTAAGGCCCGCCACAACGCCACGAGCACTTCAATGTTTGCATGAGCTCCAAATGAGTTGACTTAGACATAGGAGGTTGTGGGTTCGATTTCCGCACCGGTACACATGTTTGTATGAGCTTCAGATAGTGTGACTTAGACGCAGGAGGTTGTGGATTCGATTTCCGCCGCGGGAAAAAGGTTTTTATGAGCTTTAGATAAGTTTGTGAGGTTAAGGTTATCACAAAATGCATTTGGCATGAAAAATTTAAATATAATTAGTAGTCAAGGAATTTAAATTTAATTCATACAAACGTGGAATGCTAACTGCAAAAGCGGGACATGTACCTTCTTCTTCTTCATATGAGCTACTATGGTGTTGGAGTTTTTAGGCCGCCTGAAGGCCTCTGACATGGCTTAGCGACTGAAAAAGCCTGGACTCACGTCTTAACGTGCCTTCCGAAGCAAAAAAGTGCTCATGCTAAGCATACTAAAGTAAGCCACGCGTCGAGCGCTTCGGGCATGCACCGAATGTAATGTTTGGCCATGCTTCTGACTATAAGCTATATCATAAGTTTGATTTTCGTACATAACAATATCTGAAGATATAAATGGGGAAATATATCATGAGATGAAAGTCACGTTACGAGAAGAATGTTAGATTATGAATGTAGACGGATGTGCTGGTATGGCAGCGGACGGCCGAAGAAAAGAAGGAGGGATTGCGTGAAAGATGAATGAGTTAGAGAGGAGTGTGTTGAGATGACGGCTGATAAGGACAGCGAGATGATGATGATAATGATGGAAAAAGTCGTGAAGATGTTTTCAAGTAGGTTAAGAACGTACGCACATACATTTTTAGATATGAAAATTCATTGGTTTATGGCCGAGATTCGAAACCACTTTCTTAGCACACCTTTTAAAGTAACAACCACTCCTGAAATCTCTAAGGACCTAAGAAAGGGTTTTACATACAGAAAGCGTACTGCATACTTACTGCGTGCTGATGAGTTTGAAAGCCTAACCTCCTTACATAAAACACAACGCATTCTTTTTGGCGCTGCTTTGTGCCTTGACGATGCCTCAGGTACGTAGGTATTCCATAGATTTAGCAAAAAAAAAAAACAACCTCTTTGAGGTATTCTGTATTCGATCACAAAGACTAGCAAAAAAGTATTCGTAAATATAAAGTCATAAAAAAGTATCGTAGACGTCAAAATTTTGCCCAATGAGAAAGCCTAGATTCGAAATAACGCTTTGTCGTTGGGCAACATTTAACGTTACGCTTACGATACGTAAAGTTGAAATATTCATGATCGCCCTGCAGTTTAGGCTGGGCGTTGATTGTGTGTAAGTAAGTCAGTTGTATTTTGATTTAAAATTTAATGTGAAACCAGCGACTGAACAAAGCAATTAAGAAAACACACTTGCAAACTCACTGAACACGTGATTCAACTCACCCCCATCACTCAATTATTCAAACATGGACACCTAAATTCATTGAGCTGGGTTTATCTGCCACCAGATTGATTAGACCTTCTTAGAGGTATAACGACATAGTTAATGTACTTATCAGTATTAGTTTATAAGCCAAGTATGTGTTGGACTCGTGCACCGAGGGGTTCTTAGGTACAAAGTTGTAGGTATGAAATATTTATTTTGTCATGTAACTTCATATTTATATTTATCCTTATATTGTGTTAATAGTCATCATCATCATCATCATCAGCCTATAGCAGTCCACTGCTGGACATAGGCGTCCCCTAATGAGCGCCATTGCGCCCTGTCCTGAGCTCGACGCATCCAGCTTCTACCAGCAGCCTTTCGCAGATCGTCACCCCACCTGGCCGGAGGGCGTCCTACACTACGTTTGCCGAGCCGCGGTCTCCACTCAAGAACTCGTTTACCCCAACGGTTATCGGTTCTTCGGCAGATATGGCCAGCCCACTGCCACTTCAGTTTGCTAATTCTCTGAGCTATGTCGACAACTTTAGTTCTATGTCGGATAAACTCGTTACGGATTTTATCCTTCAGAGAAACCCCGAGCATAGCTCGTTCCATAGCTCGCTGAGCGACTTTAAACTGGTGGACCAGCCGTACTGTGAGTGTCCACGTTTCGGCTCCGTATGTCATGACGGGTAGGACGCACTGATTGAAAACTTTTGTTTTCAAACATTGCGGTATGGGTGATGAGAACACTCGACGCAGTTTTCCAAATGCTGCCCAACCCAGCTGAATCCTCCTCTTGGCCTCCTTCTCGAAGTTGTTTCTACCCAACTGCAATATCTGCCCGAGGTATGTATACTCCGAAACAACTTCAAGAAGGTGTCCATTAACGACGATAGGACTCGGATCAATTCGGTCATTGACCATAACTTTGGTCTTGTCCAAATTCATGCCGAGACCAATCTTTCGCGAGGCTGATGCTAGGCCGTCCAGCATCTGTTGCAGCTCCTCCAGCGACTCCGCCATTAGGACTATGTCATCAGCGAATCGCAAGTGTGAGATGTGCTCGCCGTTTATGTTTATGCCCATACCTTTCCAGTCCAGCGTCTTAAACATGTCCTCCGCCGCGCTTGTGAACAGTTTCGGAGATATGACATCTCCCTGTCTCACTCCGCGGCGCAGTTGGATGGGTTTAGACTGCTGGTCCTGTACTCGGACACTCATAGTGGCGGCTTCGTACAGACATCTCAACACTTCGATATAACGATAGTCCACTTGGCATCGCTGCAAGGATTCCAGGACAGGCCAGGTTTCTACAGAGTCAAAGGCTTTCTCATAGTCCACAAACGCCAGACACAGGGGCTGATTATACTCTTCGGACTTCTGTATAATCTGCCTCACTGTGTGAATGTGGTCTATGGTGCCATATCCTCCGCGAAACCCGGCCTGCTCCGGTGGCTGGAACTCATCGAGTCTTCTGGCGAGACGATTTGTAATAACCCGAGAGAACAGCTTATAGATGTGACTCAAGAGCGAGATGGGTCTGTAATTTTTAAGAAGCGTCCTATCTCCCTTCTTAAAAAACAGAACCACCAAGCTCTCATTCCACGCCTTTGGAGTTCTCCCACAGTGAAGGACGGAGTTGAAGAGGTTCCGCAGCTCCTGCACAACAGGAGCTCCTCCTGCCTTCAGAAGTTCCGAAGTAACACCGTCTTCACCGGGGGCTTTTCCATTTTTAAGCTGCCTCAGGGCCAGTACGACCTCGTCTTGGCTGATCTCTGGCAGGTCGTCGGTATAGTGGCGGGTGAGGGTAGCTCGAGAATCGTGGCTGCTACGTTGGGGGCAAGGAGCATGTGCCGCATACAGTCGGCCATAAAAGTCCTCTATCTCAGATAATACCTCCGGCTTTGACAAGACGGTTCGGCCATCGTGTGTCGTTAACTTCGTCAGGTGGCTCCTGCCAAGCTGCTGAGTGAATACTTTGGACCCTCGGTTTCGCTCTATTGCCTCTTCAATGAGGCGTGTATTGGAGCTCCGAAGGTCGCGCCGTATCATCTTCGCAATTCGCTTGTTCAGGTCTGACCTCTCTGACGAAGTGGCCTGAGTGGTTTCCCGTCTTTTTGTCATCAGCCGAAGAGTCTCATCCGTGAGTTTGGACTTCTTGCCTTTAGGCTGCATTTGGCAGAATTTGATGCCCTATGTGTTAATAGACAATGCTTCTTTCCAAATTTGATGATTCTAGGTCATCGGAAAGTGCCCTTAAGTATAGGTTTCAATTCCCTTGCGAGTGTCAAAATATGCGGCATAAGTGGCCGTATTTTTATTCTCAGCTCCAAAGGTTTGCACACCGGGTTTTCTATAAAATTTTATAGAAAATGTGTAATTTTTATTGACTATGTTTTTTTTTTCATTTTGGCTTTCTTGTTTTTGTAATTTAACCGTGCAGTAGAGTAGGTATCTATAAATCTATAATATGAAAGCTAATAAAAGTTTTGGTTGAAGTTTTTTTTATATACATAGTACTTAAAGATGAAACAAGCACACGGTACACGCCATTACCTATAACAAAGTATTAGTCATTGATCGTACCTAATGTAATGACATTATAGTAGGGCACGATTTTTTTTATGGTACTTGAAGATGGAACAAGCACAAGGCCCGCCTGATGTTATGTGGTAACCATTACCTATCACAAAGCATTGCATCGTAGATCACGTTACAAATGCATGCGTTTGTTTTTTCTACGTATAACAGTTTTTGTGTCTTCATAATTTCTCAGTCAGGATCAACGCCTTGTTCATACAACTGACCAAAAATGGTTATTGTTCATACTATGTATTTAACAGCACTGAAGTGAAATATCTCTCTCGTATTTTCTGTCTCAGGCCTCCACGCACGCCTGGGCTTATCTGAAACTTAATCGCGTATGTAAATGTACGGACTTCGGTGTTTTGGTCTTTGTGCTAGTTAAGTAACGCTAGTAGTGTGTTCTTTGCACGACTAGTGAGCGTCCCGTGGCTACGATCTACGGTAAGGTCTTTATTTGTTTTTTCTATTTGTTAATTTCGTAGTTTATTTAGGTAACTGTTGCTTCGAATAAGTGTATGTTTAGTTTGCATAATTAGATAGGTATAACGCATTGGATTAATCTGTAATGTTATATCTTGTAATGATAAACGAATTTGATTAGGTTGATTAGAATTGATAAACGTCTCTAGGCAGACGATAAGGCTTTCGTCTGCCTAGAGGTTTTTCTCGCAGCACCCCTACAGGGGCTAAAAGGCAGTTCGGTTTGTGTTTGTTTCTATGCTTGTAATTTCCTTTAATAATTTTATTTTATTTATAACTTAAGATTAGTAGAAGCAGTTCTCTGCGAAGGCCAAAGGCTTATCCTGGAAACTTCTACCACCATGCATTTCTGTCGTATAGCAGCATTATTGTGTTTCAGTTTGAATGGTGTGGGTGCCGGTGAGATTAATGAGTTGAGAGACGCAGGGCGTGCACGTTATACACGTGTGTGTGCGTGTATGGCACGTTTCAAATATGCGTGACCTACGAAGCAATACTAGGAATGGTTACCACTGGGCCATGTGCTAGTTTCATCTTCAAGAATCATAAAAATCGTCATTATTATTTTGCATTCTCTCAAACAAAATGTTATAAAAAACGTTTTAATGTTATTTTCCTACTCTAACCGAGTAACAGTTAAAATTGCTAATTTTCAAATTCACAATTCAAAATATTCTAAAGCTCGTCCCACACAAGCGCCTTATGAGTGATGAATACCTAAGTATTCATACGATTGTCGCGCGGCGCCGCGCGGGCATTCGGCATGCAAATTAACAATGGGAATAAAGCCACAGATAATAAAGCTGTGTTTACACGGTGCAAGTCTACTTGACTAAAAGGAGCCGAATTTAAATGACTAGTTGACAATTCTTGATACACGATATGTCATCATTCTATGCAGAAAGGAGTTGTAACTTTTTCAGGAGGACTTTTGAGGTATAGTGTCCTGCAGGTAAGTTTAAGCAGTGATTTAATTAATATAAGTAGTACAGGTGTTTTGTATGTATAATATGTATGTTTGTCCTAAAAAATTTGTTCCCATATTACAGGATTCTGCTTAGTTTGGGGCTAGATGATGTTGTGAAAATATCCGGCATAATTAATATCTGAATATTATATTGCGGGGCTTGCAACCTTTAAAGAAAGTTAGTGTTCTTAGTTGATTACCGTGCAATAACATCATTTCATACATAGGAAATCCCCGGTATTTATATTCAGGGGTTTTAGCTGTGCCGATGAAGGCTGTGCGATGTCTCAATGAGGCGCCTGAGTTCCGTTTGTTCCGTTCCCGTGAGTTTAGTTTGGGTAGTACTATGGTAATCTTCATCTTCTTCGTATGAGTTAGTGGCCAACTTTGGTAAAACATACTTCTTCTTAATTGATTCTCATAATTCACAATCACTTATTTGAACAAACATAGGTATTACAGTAAATTAACAGTTCTTATGTCATTTCCAAAAGCTCTACCATAATCTACTGACAAGAGCATGCAAGCAATGCTTACTTAAATAGTAATAGATAATTAATAAAATCAGTTGATAATACTGTCATAAAAAAAAACGAATTGAGAACCTTTTTTGAAGTCGGTTAAAAATGATGTGATTGATGACAAACTAAAAAAAATCTATTTAATGTCGTTGTACGTCATAATTCGCGACGGACGTAGATAATTATTTTGGCTTTGTGGGTCTGGGTTTGAATTTTTGTCTTATATTGAAGGTAGTTTTTGGTTCCATAAAACTTCTATTCAAATAAAACATTAGGTCAGTAATTCGTGGCACGCACTGTTCCTAATTCCTTGACTACCAAATCAAGTACTTACCTACCACTTTTCCGTGCAAACTGAGCATAAGAGTCTCAATGTAAACAATGCTGGGATTATGAACAGAAATAGTATTCCCCCTACGGCGAGTGGGGAAAGAGCTTTATTTTCAGGAATAAAAGATTTTTGTCTGTGGAAGCTACATGTAGAGTACGTATTACCTAAGTAGGTTCTAGTAGTCATGAGTGGGATACCGGCAGGGCCGTGATAGAATCCTACCGGGATTCCATGACCCCGTCAAGTGCTACTGCAGCGTCGAGCCCTTCATCAGGCGATGAATGGTTCGATGATGCACTAGCACGAAGGTGAGTGAAGGAGCATGGTGTGTTTTTAGTCCGTAGGCCGCCGAGCTACCGAGAGCTAGTTGCCAGGGGGAACCCGACAGACCCCTCCAACTTTCCTCCAGTTGAAGGAGTGGTATATATTTTGACATCTTATTTGGAGATTCTGTAATGGGTTTGAATCTTGACCGCGAACCAACGATTTCTTTTCATTTATACATACCTTAATTAGGGACTTGTTTTGTGAAATAAATTCTAAACTATTGCCGATATAAGTAGGTTGTTAGTATAATAATAATAATATAATAATAAGATATTGTTAGTATAGGTTTTTACTATAATGGCGCTCGTTAGGGGAGGCCTATGTCCAGCAGTGGACTAACATAGGCTGATGATGATGATGTTAGTATAAATAGGTAGGTAGAAAGAAAGAAAGAAAAGTCTTTTATTCTGACAAATACATAACATGAAAATGATTTAAAACGGAGACAAAAGAGATAACATTAAAAAAAAAATACAAAAAAACAAGAAGTTTGCGTTCAATGTGATGAACTGACGACCTCTGTGGCGCAGCGGGCGAAGGTCCGCCTGAGACGCAGAAGGTTGCGGGTTCGATTCCCGCTGCGGGACAAATGTTTGCATGTTCTGTAGATATTTGTCTCGGGTCTGGGTGTTTCGATGTATAATATGTATGTATTTAAAAAAAATGTTATATGTGTAGTATATCAATCATGTGGTTCCCATAATACAAGCTCTGCTTAGTTTGGGCCTACATGATGCTGTGTGGTTAAGTCCCGCATTTTTTTTTTTTTTTTTTAATGTGCGTAGACTGCTGCCGTGAAGATTGTCAGAATAAGGTCTGTACTCAGTATAATTGTTGAGGATGCTATCCCCAACACTGACTTTCAGTACAGACACAAGTTGGGAGTGACAGAACATGTGACATGCGGACCATAACTATAAATATAAAAGTAAAAAGCAAAAGTAGTAACAAATAACATGTACGTTTATGTATAAAAAACATGAATATATAATGTTTTTAATAAAGAACGATAAACATAAAAAGAAAGAAAGAAACTAAAATAGCTAGGTAGCTACTAGCTGTCCAGTTAAGCCGTTCGTTTTGCACGATATTTCTTGCCATGTACTGTACGCGTATGTGGAACGAACTCCCTTCTAGAGCTACGACAAGAGGTCCTTGAAGGCGGGTATCATTTCCTCACGGGCCGGCAGCACATTAGTACCTATCATATCTGGTGATGTAGGTGTGAATGGGTCTATTACTACTTTTTATTAGGTGGCCCGTTTGATCTTCTGCCAGCTTTAGCATAAAAGGCAGCGGAGCATTGTCTGTCTCCCATGTGGACAAATTTTGCTAAATGTTGCACCAATGATGGTGATGATAATGATATGTACATATAATATAATTTGATGTAATGTAATTTTGGATCTGAATTTGTAACCTAATTTATCCTATAACCCGTTGACGAATTTTTAAATGATAAAACCACCTTGACATGATAACAATCGCCGTACCTATTGTTGACTATTGACATTACAATTGTATTCTTGACATGCCTTATATTTGACATTTTACTTGCTAACTTTTAGGACATTATTACCTTTTGACTTTTGTATTCGTTTACTTATATCTTCTTTTTCTTTCTTTCTCCTGGCTTTATCCCATGTTATTTGGGGTCAGCCCTCCTAGTACTTCTGCGCCACAACGCACGGTTGTGGTTTGTCTCTGTTGTTGTGTTGCTCGCTAGCATGTCATTTTTTATTGCTCGTAGCCAGGTAGGTGGTCGTTCACTCACTCTTTTTCCTTCCTCTATATTCATAACTCTTTTAGTCATATGGTCATCTTCTCGTCTCATCACATGTCCGTACCAGCGTAAGTGATTCTCGCTAAATTTATTATGTATCTTAGCGACTTTAAAAGTGCCATGGATATGCCAGACCAACGTAGCATCTTCATTCGTTTATTTATATAATTTTGTAAATTGTAAATGCATGCTAATTGACTTTAGTTTTGTATAATAAAATAAATTATAAACTGTAAACGCATGCTCAAATATAAAATCATAAATTGCAGCGCCCTTACAGGGCACATGAACCTATAAGCTTACTTTAACACCTAAGCAACTAAATGTATATGTACGCAATAAACAATACTAAATGAAATATGAAAATATATAATTTATTATAATTTTATTGGAATTTAATTTAATCGTGTGTACCTATTTGTGATATGGATTTTATTATCTAAAATAAATACAATACAATACAATAAAAAACAACGTTCAATCGTCACGACATGCGACATGAGCTTTCGTTTGGTCGTTTATCGGTCTTACTTTGAGCAATATGTGACTACGTCCTTATGCTCCATTTAATACCAATTTTAATCATATCTTACGATCATACTTCTGACTTATAAACTCAATATAAAATAACCTTGCCGTAAAAAGTGCGACTTTATGATTAGGTACTGTTGACTTAGCGAGCCCTGACATAAAACCAAATGAGCTAAGTTATCATAAAATCTTTATAAGTAAGTAGAAGTTATCATTTCTTATTAACCCTGTTCAGTTTATTATATAACTAGCTTCCTCTCGCGGCTTCGCTGGTGTTAAAGTTATGTTTTTATCCATCGGGACCTGGAGGAAAAGTGCCCTTGTCCTTTTTTGTACCCTAACAAGGTGTAAGCGGAATTTCTTAAGGTATGGTTGAGTAGTTCTGGCGTGAAAGCTTAGAAAACAAACAATCAAATACTGATTCTAAAGTTTATAATATTAACTAACTGACTCACTTGCAACTTTTTTTTATGATACTTGAAGATGGAACAAGCATATGGCCCACCTGTTATTAAGTGGTAACCATTACCTATCACAAAGCATTGCATCGTAAATCACAGATTTTTGGAACGTGCTCTACGATGCAACACCCTGTGTCCATAAACTTGAGGCATGATGATGATAAGTCACTTGTGCCTGTAATTTCACCGGCACCCACACCCTTCAAACCGAAACACAGCACAGCTGCTTCACGGCAGAAATAGGCATGATGGCAGTACTTCCCCGGACGAGCCCTCCACAAAGAACTCTACTACTACCACCTACTACTATCTTCATTGGTGTTCGCGCACCGAACAAGACGCCGCGGCGCGGCGCCGCCCCCCCGCGCGCCCGCGCAGGCATTACCCAACTGACCGTGGACGCGAGCGCACGCGCCTATATTTTAACCGCGATCCGCGACCTACCTACCTAGCAGTGCAGTGAATAAATGTAAGCTGTATGCACCAATAAAACATAAAACAATAGCGAGTCTTTCAATCGAAGACATATTGGCGACCGTGACAGGACTTCAACCTGGAAAATCTGAAGAAACGAAGCCGGATTGCAAGTGTACATTGGATTGGTACCGTGAGTGACTAAGCGCCCGGCTCGAACCAGAAAGTAAGCCTATTCCTTTTACTTTCCTATTCCCTATTTCCAACTTCTATTTGTTGTGTGAATGCCTAGCTGCTTCGAAGCGATTAGGGAGGTATCAAGCTATATGCGTACCGTCCCTGCCTTATAATATTCGCACAAACAAACCCTATTTCTTTTTGCAAAATTTCGTTGCATCGTCCGCCATCTTACTCACGGTAAGTTGAGCCTATCATTTCTAATACTAAACTACTACATCATTTCTATGCCTAAATTTCAAACGCAATTAGATACATCGTGTAAAAAAATTAGTTTTATGATCCTATTAGTGCAGCATTTCCTTTCTTTGCGTATTTAAATACCTAAAACTTTTCTATAAACTTGCGTACATTGCAAAGTTCGTTGGCCTTTTAAATTGCATAATACGATAAAGATATATTCATTCCACTTGTATAATCTATTGTTCCCATTAAATACCTACCTATTTCATCTTTCTAAAGAACATTTACGCATAAAACTTAAATTAAAAAATATATTTTGCAACGTAAAACCCCATTATCGTGCATTCGTAATAACGGCTTTATTTGAACGCTTTTGCCGAACAATTCCAGATAATTCTCGCGCCCGCGCCGCGTCTGGTTGCGTCCCGGGGGCGTAGCTGGCGTCTTTGGTGGGTTCTGCGGCAGCGCACAGCCGTCTGCTGCTCGTGCTGCTGCGAGCTTGGGAGCAACTGTGGTTTGAACTGGTGACTACTGGATTGTATACGGTCAGAGTGCACAATTTACTAAATATCCTACCTACTTAACTCATTGTTAGTTCGTATCTAGTGTGTTCAATATTTTATGTGATTAAAAAACTGATAAAAATGGCTGAAAGTGATTCTAGATTAAGATCAAAAAGTCCTATTCCAATCTTAAATATCGAGGCTAATAAAGATGAGCCAAAAGAATACCTAAAGACTTTAGCTCGTAGGCGCGAAGGTATTAGAAGTAGATTGTCGATTATAAAAAACTTCGTACAAAAATACAAACTAAGTAAAGTTGCTGATCATACAAACCTAGAAATAAAAGAGCTTTCGCTAAGATTAACACAGTTACAAGAGTTATTGTCTAATTTTGATAATATCCAAAGTGAGATTGAGGAACTTTCTCAAAATTTTGATGAACAGATTTTGCAACGGGAATTAATAGAAAATGAGTTTTATTCTTTGATTGCTTTAGCCCAAGAAATAATAGATGCATTTTCAGCAAAAAATAAAGATTCAGATCATGGTAGGGTCAAATCAAGTTGTTGTCATGCTAATAATAATTCTGTAAAATTACCAATCATAAACTTGCCTACTTTTGACGGCAACTATATAAAATGGCTCGAATTTAGAGACACTTTTGAATCGTTAATAAATGACAACGACTCAATAGCACCGATTAATAAATTTCATTACTTGAGAAACTCTTTAGTAGGTAGTGCCGGAGTCGTAATAAGATCCATTGGGTTTGCCGCGAAGAACTACGAATTAGCGTGGCAGGTATTGTGCGACAGGTATAATAATAAAAATATTTTAATAAAAAAAAGACGTGTGGCACTCGGGGACTGCCGCGGTAAAGCTATTGCATAGCATTTTGTATCAACTTATGCAATTATAATTATTTATTTATTTTATTTATGCAGTATTTCTTTTTCTTTGATATTAATTCAAGTTACACTTTTTGAGCGTGGTGACCGATAAGAAAACAATTTTTTTTCTTTTATTAAATAAAAATACGTCTAGTTGCACGCACACAAACACCGTGTCGAAGACTGCCGAAAAGAAACGACGTTAGACAATGCACGGCCTTCAAGCCACACCTCCGTGCCCGTCGGAGTGGGGAGCGTGAGGTTTTTTTTCGTTACGGAATTTCTGGGTTCGGTCCCCGCGCTCAAGGCCCTCGATAGAAGCTATGCAATAGCTTAATAATCATTTGAACGCGTTGGTCAGCCTCAACCCTATTCAGAAATAATCCTTCCAAGCCTTGAGGTATTTAAGTGATCAAGTTCATAAAAACCTAAGCGCGCTCAATAACTTGGGCGTTCCTACAACTGGTTGGGATCCGTTAGTAATATTTTTGGTCTCAGCAAAGTTAGATCCCAAAACAAGTAGCAAATGGGAGGAACATAAAGGTCGCTTATCGCACCTACCTACCCTAGTAGAATTTAAGGAGTTTCTTGAAAATCGTGCTAATGTGTTAGAAACGACTAATTGTAGCCGTACTACCTATGAATCAAGAAGTTATAATAATAATAATAATAATCATCACCATCATCATCATCAAAAAGAAAATAAATTTAATAACACAAGATCTTTTACTGTTTTGGAGGGTTCCCACAAAAAGGCATGTGCTATATGCAACCAGCAACAGTATTATGTGCATCAATGCCACAAATTTAAAGCCATGAGCGTAGACGACAGACTTGCTGAGGTTTCAAAACTCAAGTTGTGTTCCAATTGTCTTCGTAGTGGTCATAATAATGTAGTATGCACGTTGAAAGGTTTGTGTCGCATCTGCCGAGAGAAACATAATACATTAGTTCACAAAAATAATACCGTTAGTAATTTAGCTACCCAAAGTACCAAGTCACCAGCTGGTAATGTTCCGGTCAGTTTATCTGCTGTCTCACCAGGCCAAGTCCTACTATGTACGGCACAAGTTGAGGTTGTAAATAAACAAAACAATCATACTTACCTCGCCCGCGCGTTGTTGGACACTGGGAGCCAGTCGTCGTTCATCACCAACAATCTGAAACAAAAATTAGGATTTGAAACGGAACAAATAAATACATTTAATGTGACAGGTATAAACAATGTGCTGTGTAAAGTTACAGAAAAATGTAATATTTTATTAAAATCACGAATTGGTTCGTTTAGTGTGAATGTAAATTGTTTAGTTATACCTAAAATAACGGGCACTGTACCTAACGCGCATGTCGATGTCCGGCGATTATCCTTACCAGATAATATTGTTCTCGCCGATCCTTTGTTCTATGAGCCTTCTGAAATAGATATTTTACTTGGAGCTGATAATTTCTTTGATATTATAAGTTCAAATCAAATAAAATTGGGTAAAAATAAACCCATTTTACAAAACAGCTCGTTAGGATGGTTAGTAGCTGGTCATATAGGTGAGTCCTATAATAATAATAATAATATCCAATGCAACTTTGTGCAAAATGAGTCTAGAATATTACTACAAGATATTCATGGGTCTATACAAAAATTCTGGGAGGTCGAAGAATTGCCTTCAGATAATAATATAAATACCTATTCAACGGATGAGCATTTTATAAAAAATACTCGTCGCTTACCTGACGGACGATTTTCTGTCATGATGCCGCTGAAGGAAGATCCTGAGCAGGCACTTGGCAACTCATTCCCTATTGCCATGAGACGTTTTATAAACCTATAAAAGAAATTAAATAAAAATAATAATATTAAAAACGAATATATAGAATTTATGCGTGAATATAAGAATTTAGGGCATTTAAGTGAAATAAATAAACCTCGTTTTGGGTACTACTTACCACTTCATTCCTGGTGGTACTTGGGTGGCTTAAGACACAAAACAAAGCATTACAAACTTTTGTTCGTAACCGAGTAAACAAAATAAACGAACTTACTCAAGATTGTCAATGGAAACATGTTCCAACCGATTTAAATCCTGCAGATCTAGCGTCTAGGGGCATTGACCCACAGCACCTGCAGGCAACTTCATTGTGGTGGGATGGACCTTCATTCCTGAAGTAAGGTCAGTCTGAATGGCCTAACCAACCTCACACTACACCTAATATCCTACCTGAAACCAAATCATTACTGGTGGATGGAATTTATATAAAAATTACTCCAGTTTTATAAAATTAAAAAGAATTTATGCCTATGTTTTACGCTATTGTTACAATTGTAAAAACACTAATAATAAATTGACCGGTCCATTACAAGCAGATGAACTCGAGCGTTCTCAAACATTTTTATTAAAAAACAGTCAGGCCGAGTCTTTTCCCCAAGATATAAATACAATAATTACCGGCAAGGCATTGCACTACAAAAGTAAATTGTTACCACTTAGTCCGTTTGTAGATGCTGATGGCTTAGTAAGAGTAGGAGGTAGATTATCCCAGTCTGATTGTCAATATGATAAGAAGCACCCTGTTCTACTCGATGCTAAGCATCATTTAACAAAATTAATAATGAAATATGAACACTTACGTTTGTTTCATGTAGGTCCTCAGCTACTTCTATCATCCATACGTGAGAGGTTCTGGCCACTACGTGGTAGAAACCTAGCTCGCTCTATATATATAATATAAAAAATGTGTGGTTTGTTCACGTATGCGTGGTCAAACTATACAGCCTAAAATGGGTGACCTGCCTAGTGTAAGAACCAATATAGCCTTTCCGTTTAACTCGTGTGGGATCGACTTTGCTGGACCATTTATGATCTCTTCTAAAAAGGGAAGAGGTAACCGAATAACGAAAGCGTACCTATGTGTATTCGTCTCACTACGAAGGCCGTTCATTTAGAGGTTGTCAGTGATCTCACTACTGACGCCTTTCTTTCATGCCTACGCAGGTTCGTATCACGTCGAGGCAAACCACATGTGATCTACTGCGATAACGGCAAAAACTTTGTAGGCGCTAACAATGAGTTAGGTAAAATTATACGGTCCAGTCGTCAATCGGTCTCAAATTACGCTGCTAATGAGGAAATTAAATTCATGTTTTCTCCCGCCTACTCACCACACTTCGGTGGCATATGGGAGGCCGGCGTTAAGTCCGCCAAGTTTCATTTAAAACGCATTGCTGGGACCGCCTCCCTAACGTTTGAGGAGTTAGCAACGCTTTTCACACAAATAGAAGCTATCCTTAATTCCCGCCCTATTTCTCCCCTCTCGTCTGATCCTACCGATACTAACCCTTTGACTCCCGGGCACTTCTTGATCGGCCGCCCGCTGATGTCAGTACCTATACAACCGGACAACATAAGCAGACCAAATCGATACCAGCGCATCGAACAAGTCCGGCAACAGTTTTGGGCGAGATGGCGTCGCGAATACATGGCGGAGCTACAAAATCGCACAAAGTGGAGGAAAGACCAGACGCCACTTCAAGTAGGAGATCTTGTTATACTGAAGGAAGACAATCTAATGCCGCTTCATTGGAAAATGGGCCGCGTCAGCAAATTATACGAAGGCAAAGATGGCACGTGCAGAGTAGCTGACGTCTACACCACCAAAGGAACCGTGAGGCGAGCTGTCAACCGGATGTGCCTAGTACCATTGTCGGAACCGGATCCAGATGATCAATGAAACCAAGACTTCCTCCAACCTACCTACTTTGTCAAGAATAAACCAATACCAACAAAATCAATACTATTCCAATATCTACAAGAATACTACACCAATACCTACAAGAATACTATAACAATAACCTACGTACCTATCCTGTATAAATAATTGGAATCAAGCTTCCAACGTCGCGGAGGATGTTCGCGCACCGAACAAGACGCCGCGCCGCGGCGCGGCGCCGCCCCCCCGCGCGCCCGCGCAGGCATTACCCAACTGACCGTGGACGCGAGCGCACGCGCCTATATTTTAACCGCGATCCGCGACCTACCTACCTAGCAGTGCAGTGAATAAATGTAAGCTGTATGCACCAATAAAACATAAAACAATAGCGAGTCTTTCAATCGAAGACAATCGGTGTGTTGTATTTTCTTTCACGTTAAGTTTTTCCTGCTGATTTACATGTCTTTTTCAAAATTAGGTTAATTGATCGTGGTGGTGCAGTGGAGACGCCTCATGTTGGTTCAATAAAAAAAACAATTTCAAAATAATTATAGTCAAAAAATCTTTATAATTAGTCTTTTGTTTATCGTGCTATCCTGTCCATCCAAAGGTTGTCTGGAAGAGATCTATCTCTATTAGCGATAAGACCGCCCATTGTACCTTTTTTTTTAATTGTAAAGTTTCTGCAAATTCTATTTTTTTAATTTGGTGTACAATAATGAATTTATCTATCTATCTATCTATTATTATTCCTATTGAAAAATGAGAATTTGCTCGTACCGTTACATTAGTATGAAGGTACCCAGTTATTGAGTCGAAATGCCGTCGGTGCTTAAAATTTCAACATGGATGAGTCGTAATTTACGTTAGTTTTATGATAAATATTTTTTAACCGACGAAAAAAATGGAGAGGTTTTCAAGTCGACGCGTATATTTTTTTTCACTTCTCTTGCTCAAAAAGTGTATTATAATAGTGTAGCTTAGCGGGCCTAAAACTCGAGTTTAATACCTCGGGCTAAAAAGTATTTTTTCTTTTTAATTTTTGTCTAAAATCATCAGCCCGTACAAAACATTCGTTCTCTTACATAAAAACTCGACTTCTTGGTGCTCCGTCAATCTTTTTTTTTTGAAAATAGAACCGTCTTGGTGATGTTTTATGAAGGTTGATTAATTTTTAATAAAATTTCTGAAAATTGTCTAATTTTGAATTGTTTTATTTTCTCGCAATCGAAGTGAAAAGTAGAGTGTTTTACTCGGGCCAAAACCACCCATTATAACTCGGTCTTCTCATCCTCCCTCGCTACGCTCGGGAGTATAACAACCTCGTATATGATGGGATGGTTTAGTCCCTTGTAAAACAATCTACTATTATGTATGATCATTGATCACGCATAACTTTTTACAGAGTAGTTCAATTTTGAGGATTCTTTTTTTTATGTACCTTCTCTATCTGGGACATGGTTAGTGCCCACCACAAAACAACGGAAGCACAGGGAACTATCTAGTATGTAAGTTAGGTAGTTACGGTAAGGTAGGTAGTACCTACCTTTTCTCGAAGAGTTTCGTCGAACACAAGACTAGAATCACTTAGTTCATTATTAAAGCACTACAGTACAGGCATCCGTCTCATACCTGAGTAGGTAACTGACCGGGTGGAACAAACAAAGTGCCAGAGTGATGATAACAGAAGGGTCACAGAATTTTAATCGTGATTTTGTAAGAAAAATGCCCTAAATAAATAAAATATAATGCTGTACCTACACTATCACACAGCATCATGTAGTACCATGCTTAGCAGAGTTACTTGTATTATGGGAACAACATGACCGATAACTACTTACACAGGGTGTAAAAAGACTACTCCAGAAAACTGGGAGGTTGCAATCAGACCATGATTGTGAACATATTTAGCAACAAAAGGGTTTATTGCGGTTCTGTACGGCTGTGTAATTATAAGGACATTAAAAGTATGGCATTAAAAACCTGCTTTTACTTTCCACCCCCCTGAATAAGTACCTCTTACTACCTAGGTATCTGTGGCTTAGGTACCCTAAACTACCTAACGCCGCATATGTCATTTTAATTGTTGTTCTAGTTACATAATATAACATAATAATATCATATTTACTTAACTATCTCATGTATATACGCAAAATAAACAAATAAAAAAAAAACAACAATGTATGCATGCAGTAAGCAGTCCCGTACAGTGGACCCGTATAGACTGCAATTATGAGACGTCTTTTTACACCCAATATAGGTTAGTACATGTTTTTTTGTAAATACATACATAATATGTTTATCATACACATAGAAAACATCCAGACCCGAGACAAATATTTGCAGATCATACAAACTTTTATCTTGCGGTGGGAATCGAATCCGCAACCTTCTGCATCTCAGGCGGGCGTTCGCCCTCTGCCCCACAGAGGTCGTCAGTGATTATTCATGTTATTTAGCTATATCCCTTGGGAACAGCTTTTTCGGGTAACGTTACCGAATCAGTCAAACGAACCCTTATGGTGTCGGTTAGTCCGTCCGTCCATTTACAGCTGATTATTTCCGGAACTGGTAAAGCTACCGACTTGAAATTTGGTATAGAGTTAAAATGCACTTACTGAAAAATGACGTCCGGCTCAAATGGAACTGGGAGTATTGGCTAACGAACAGGGTGTCTTCGGACAGATGAGCGAATGCCATAACATCCTGGCAGCCCAGTGAAGGCGTACTCTTCGTCCAAGAAAGGGTTGGTGGGACGAACTCGAGACCTTCGAGAGAGGATGGTGGGGTTCTTCGAAGGATAGATAGATAGATAGAAAACTCTTTATTGTACTCACACCAACAAAAACAAATAGAACAATATACAATAACAATAATGAAAGTACAATGGGCGGTCTTATCGCTTAGAGCCATCTCTTCCAGACAACCTTTGGATGGACTCGATTTAAAATACTGTAGCAGACGATGGTGTTTAATATCAATAGACACACTAAATATCATCATAATACATTGCGGACGAGGAAAAAAAAATACGATAATTAAACATAAATATCTACATAAACATAAATATCTACATGTAAAATAGTAGATACTAGGATAAAGATGTTCGGCGGGATTCGGGGGAGGCCTTTCTAGCAGTAGGACGATAGATAGAAGACTTAGATCTAGATGTTGGTCCCGACTTTGGGGCGGTCAAAATCTCTAACATGGGTCCCCTATACGAGGAAGAACCCAAAATTACCCCATATTAACTTTACTTCGAATGGGAATGGAAAAAGTTCGTATTCACTTTTTCATTACGTGGGGAATAAGTACAATAATCCCCACCTAATAAGAAACAAAAATAATCTAACTAGATAGCAACTTAAATGCATAAACTTTTATGTGATAATGTGCTGGGTTTATTTTAGTATACTTACTATTTTATCTCGGGTTAAAATACTTTAGTTATTGGTAATCATGTTTTTATTCGTAACGTACTTTTTATGATCATAATCATAATCTTTATTGTTTCATGTGGTAGGTACATTTAGGTCTTAAAATTATTGAGGTCCGCAACATGAGCCTCGTAGAGGCACTATAATATAAACTTAAGTAGGTTACCTATAGAAAGTTTGATATTTTCATAATTTGTTTTGTAATGTATCTATAACTTACTTCACAATCAATAAACTAAAAAAAACTAGTTCAATAACAATAAGGTTTGTTAGTTCTCACATATTTTAGGCTTGAATTATTCTTTAATTTTAAATACTCTTTTATGCTATAAAAACTATTTGAGATCAAGTATACTTTGAGTTTTTTTTGGATATATTTTTTTTGGATAATATTAATTACTTACTTACTCCATCGGCGCAGGGACCCAAAGTGAGTCTTTGCCTCCGACACGAGAACTCTCCACTTTCCCCTATCCTTTGCGATCTCTTGCCAGTTGTCGACTCTAATTAGGTTACAAATTCAGATCACATTACATTATAATTACATTACATCAAATTATATAATATCTACATATCATCATCATCAACATCAGGACTCATAGTCACAGACTGGTGCAACACATTTAGCAAAATGTGTTCACATGGGAGACAGACAATTCTCTGCCACGGTTTTTAGGATGCTGTATGTGATAAAATAAGCTGTCTTTTTTTAATTTATGACAAGTGTAACATTGTGTACCTACTGTGTAAATAAATGAACTATCTAGCCATACCTACATAAATGGCAATAATGAAGTTTTTGGTTTGATAATTGATACCTAGGTAATGTATGTAGGTATATCTGAGTACATAGTGTTTTTTGTAGTAATGGTTCTTATGTATTAATTGTAAAAAAATCCTTTACATACCTAGTTTAATTTTTTATCTGACTATTAATTTAACTTTGTCTGTGTATGTAAGTTATCTCTTGTCGGGATCACCGACATTATATACAATAATAAATAAATAAATAAATAATTGTACGTGTGTGATTGAAGAAGGAAATTAATCTTTTATCTATCTATCTAATTATTTTACATGGTAACATCAAACAAAAAGAACGTGTCAAAATGATTTATCATTCGCGTAATCACGTTCATTTCTGCTCTACTATGCCTAGGTAGATACTGGCTTTTAGACGTTACAAAAGGAGAACAGTAGGGCTATACTAGTAGATTGTTTTACAAGGGACTAAACCATCCCATTATATACGAGGTTGTTATACTCCCGAGCGTAGCGAGGGAGGATGACAAGACCGAGTTATAATGGGTGGTTTTGACCTGAGTAAAACACTCTACTTTTCACTTCGATTGCGAGAAAATAAAACAATTCAAAATTAGACAATTTTCAGAAATTTTATTAAAAATTAATCAACATTCATAAAACATCACCAAGACTGTTCTATTTTCAAAAAAAAATATTGACGGAGCACCAAGTAGTCGAGTTTTTATGTAAGAGAACGAATGCTTTGTACGGGCTGATGATTTTAGACAAAAATTAAAAAGAAAAAATACTTTTTAGCCCGAGGTATTAAACTCGAGTTTTAGGCCCGCTAAGCTACACTATTATGATACACTTTTTGAGCAAGAGAAGTGAAAAAATATTTACATCTCTCATGTTCGGTAAGTAGGTTCTTATTACCTCCAAATGGGGCTTGTAGGTGACTAATTAGCGCTCTAGGGTAATAATGTAACTAGAAAAGCCCTAGGGCGGTAAGTAATAAAAAAAAAACATTTCTTTCTTTCAAAAAGTTCGCATACATCTAACCATCATACTGGCAATATACATAATGCATTCAGCCCAATGACCAAAGAGGTCGCTTTGCTATTCAGCCTTGTCTTCGTGTGAGTATAATAGTCATAAATTTTAAATATCGAACGGCGAAGCTCAATTTCTTTCTCGAAAATAAAAATAAAAAATGATTTATTCTTGTAATGCCGGTTTTTTTCTACTTACCTCACAATCGAGATGTAAAGCAGAATAGTTAGCTCGGGTGTAAGCACCAATTGCACCCTCGAACTATAGACTATTATAAATAACTGGGGCTGCAATTGATACCTTACAGCCCTTGGCTACTAATCTACTAAACCTGTCGTACCGTAAAATTTTGGTCATTTTTCGTTACGCTTACGATATGTCAGGTTGAAATATTCGTTATCGCCCAACAGACAATAGTGTAGGGACACAATGCAATTCAGCATTTTGTAAGACGCTGCCTCCTTCGCGTTCCCCCCGCGAGAAGGGCAGTCAGTCGTTTCCTAGGGCTCGGTCCGAACAGCCCACATATACCTTATTGGAATAAACGCGATTGCTTTAAATCCATCTTTCAATTAAAGTAATTTAAATCCTTACACATCAAACAAATATTAACTATTACAATAGTTATGATTACATTTACATTACCTGTATAACATATAGGTAATTTAAATGTAAGCTTATATAGTTATACTCAAATAACGATCTCTGATGCGCAGATGACTAGGGCCCTCCTGAGACGCAGAAAGTTGCGGCTTCGATTCCCGCGGGATAAATGTTTGCATGTTATGCAGATATTTGTCTCGGGTCTGAGTCTTTTCAATGTATAATGTTTATGTATTTAAATAAGAATATAAGTAGTAGGTCGTGTGGTTCCCATAATATAAATAAATAATAGAAGCTCTATTTATTATTATAACATTTTCTTTCAACAATGAAATTTAAATAATGAAAATAATACACCTCCAGACATCACAAGTTTCTACCTATAATATTTTTCCATTATGTCTTACAATAAGAAATCTTATACCATCAACAAAAGTTTACAATAGATTATTTGCAAAGTGGAAATAACTGGACAAGTGTGAGTTATTTTCACCGGTTGGATTCCGTCAGTTTAAAATTATCAAGTGCTACAAGGTCAAAGTAAAAATTTAAAGTTTACATTTATTATTTACTAGCTAGTTATGTGTACCCCTCACCCCTCAGCCTTAGATTAAGTTTATAATATTGTTTTTGCTTGCATTGGAATGCAGCTTCTTAGAATTGTGTAATGCTGATGCAGCCGTCTGGGTGTCGTCCGGCTGCATCCGAACCTCATGTACTGAATTCATTATTAAAGCGCCTCCAAATCGGTGTGGACGTAATCACCCTAGTTTTATTTTATTAAATAAGTAAATCAGTTAGCTTTTTAAAAACCCGTAATAACGTTCCCAAATTAAGAGTGGCGCAGCCGGCGCGGATTTTCATCATTTTCACGGGTTTTCCGCGGTTTTTCTGATGTCCAAATCTGTCAGAAATTTTTGCAAGAAAATCTACGAATAACGTAAATCCGCCGAACCAAATAAATTTCTCTTACGGGTAAAGAAAAGCTGAGTATGGGAGTAGCGGTCGGTTGGTGAGTAAAACTTTTCGCCATTCCTTTCCCTAATCCTCCAGTATTTTTCATGGGTTATTAAAACTTTAACTTAAAGTTAATATTTGAGATCAAACTTCTCTCAATATAACGTGTGTGGAATCTTTGTATGTAATTCTACGAAGGTTAACCAATATTCTTAGAATCGAATAACCATAGAGTTAGGAAAAGATAGATGGTACAAATTTTAAAATTCAGATTTGTATCGTAAGTTATAGAATAGTGTTAGGTAACGATTAATTGATCTTAACATCGATCATTAATTGATTTTTTATATAAAATATTATATTACAAATTTTACAATTCAGATTTGTAATGTTAGAAATAGAATAGTGTTAGGTAAAGGTTAATTGATCTTAGCATCGATCATTAATTGATTTATTTAAGCATAAACTATATTTTTAAAATATATTTTTTATAACTTTTACAAAAATATTCCTTTTATATTCCTTTATTGTTTGCTTTTATGTGATTTTATTGTGCTGTTTTATTGTGTTACTGTGTATTGTAATTGTGTAAGTGCAAGTGAAAGTTGCCTTCTCTGAATCGTTCGTAGCTCTACCGTAATAATGACGAAATCAAATCTCGAATTAATTCCTAAGGAAATTGTACAGTTAATTCCTTTGTTCAGTGGTGATAAAAGACAGTTAAGTTTATATTTGCGTAAATGTCAATATGTGATCGATAAATATTGTAGTATTAACGAAGATCAGAACTTGTACGTTTTCAACGTCATTACGAGCAGACTTACCGAGAATGCAGCTGCACTCTTATCAGAACGAGAGGATATTGTGACTTGGTCCGCTCTGAAGGAACTGCTAATCCAACATTTTGGAGACCCGCGTAGTGAAGCGTGTATTAACATAGAGTTGGAATCTTTAAAAATTAAATCAGGTGAAAGTTATTTGGATTTTTGTAATCGAATTCAAAGTGTGCGATCATTACTAATTTCAAAAGTGAACATGAACGCGGATAGTGATTTGAAAAAGGCAAAATTAATAATTTACGATAATACGGCTCTGAATGTATTTTTATACAACCTTCCGGAAAATATGGTACGGATAGTGCGACTTAAAGCACCCGCGACTTTAGAAGCCGCATTGAGTGTCGTGCTCGAAGAAGTCAACTTCTTAGAGCAGTATAATATGAGAAATCGTATTCACGGTAATAGTCAAATATCAGGTTCAAGTTCAAGGCCATTGACAAATAATTCGTCTGGGTTTAAACCCCTATTGCCTAGCAACAATGTGACGCCTAAATTTAACTTTGGTATACCGCAAAATGCGCAAATTAAAATGCCCCAAAATCAAGGGCAAGGTCAGGCACAGAGTTTTGGAGTCCGCCCACATTCGGGTACCGACCCCAGTTTGGCCTTCAGCCTCAACAATTTGGTTATAGACCACAATTGAACCAACAATTCGGTTACAAACCACAATTTGGTTTTAAACCAAACTTTGATAATAGGCCGCCCCAGTTTGGGTACCGTCCTCCACAGGTGCAAAAACCTCAATTGCAAATTAGTGACGTCTCTATGAGGACAGCGCCCCATAGACCACAGCCTCCAGTACCACAAACAGGTATTAAGTTAAACGAACTTACCATGAATGAGTTCGATTATGAAAACGAACCTTACTATGACGAAACTTTTTACTATGATTATGAAAGTTGCGATAATGGTATAAACTATTGTGACAAAAATGATTTAGAAAATAATTATCATGAACAAGAACAGACTGACATACCAACAAACAAATCGGATTTTCACGAAACTGCTTCGGAAGACAAGAAGTCTTAGAACTAAATTGTGACCCTAATTTAAAACTTCCCTATATTTATTTGGAAGAAATTGATGCTAAAATGATGATCGATACCGGAAGTATGAGATCATTCATTAGTCCACGAAAAGCCATTGAATATTTCCCCGAGTTTATTCGTAAAGAACAATTCCATGTGGTTAGCACCCACGCAACAAGTAGACACGATGAAGTGATGGAAATCCCCCTCTTGCCTACTTTTGTTAGTGACAAGTGCCACAAATTTTATTTGTATGATGTTGACGCACGTTATGATGGACTTATTGGAAACGATCTTTTACAACAATTAGGCGCAGTCATTGATTTAAAACAAAATTTATTGAAAACAAGTACGGCTTGTATTCCGATTATCAATTATAATCTAAATTACAAAATCGATATACCACCTCGATCCGAAAAACGAGTCAAGTTGCCGATTGACCAACATTCAGGTGACGCTATTCTTGAATTCCGCGAATTTGCGAACGATTTACGAATGCCTAGTGCGATAGTGAACTGCATAAACGGTCATGCATCTACTGTGATACAAAATACCTCAGATCGAACTAAACGAATAAATATTACGACGCCTTTGACAGTTACAAGATACGAGAATACTGAGTGTGACCTAAACTTCATAAAAAACATTACCGACATTGAGACGGACAATTTACTTGAAGAAAATTTAAGTAAACTTAGACTTGATCATACTAACGACGAAGAACGTGAGAAAATATACAGACTTTGTTTAGATTATAAAGACATATTTTACTGTGACCAAATACCATTGAGTTTTACTAATCAAGTCAAACATTACATACGGACAAAGAACGAGGACCCCATATACATAAAACCTTATAGGCAGGCCCCGTTTTTACAAGAAGAAATTCATAGACAGGTAGAAAAATTATTGAAAGACAATGTTATTCAGGAATCTCATTCTCCTTGGAGTGCACCCGTACATCTTGTACCTAAAAAGATGGATGCATCTGGCGAAGTCAAGTATAGGATGGTAGTTGACTATAGACGACTGAATGAAATAACAATTGACGACAAATACCCCTTACCGAATATGACGGATCTGTTCGATAAATTAGGAAAAAGTACATATTTTAGTACGCTTGATTTAGCAAGTGGTTACCATCAGATAGAAGTTGAGGAAAGTGATCGACAGAAAACAGCTTTTAGTGCACAAAACGGTCATTTCGAATTCTTAAGAATGCCGTTCGGGCTTAAAACTGCTCCTGCGACATTCCAAAGGACAATGGATAACGTTTTACGTGATCTACAAGGACTACACTGTATGGTTTACTTAGACGACATTATTATTTACTCGAACAGCTTAGACGAACATATTAAAAAGCTTAGGAATATATTTGACAGACTGAAAGCGACAAACTTAAAGATTCAATTAGACAAATCGGAATTTTTACGTAAAGAAGTACTTTACCTTGGACATACTATTACGAAAGACGGATTAAAACCTAATAACGACAAGATTGAAGATGTACTGAAATACCCATTACCGAAAACAACGACTGAAATAAAAAGTTTCCTAGGACTAGTAGGTTATTACCGACGTTTCATTAAAGACTTTGCAAAAATAACACAACCTTTGACAGCATGCTTAAAAAAACGTAACGGAATTATAATTGACCAAAAATATATTGACGCATTTAATAAATGCAAAGAACTCTTGACGCATGCTCCACTGTTACAGTACCCCGACTTTGACAAACCTTTTATACTGACGACTGACGCATCAAATGTAGCGGTAGGTGCAGTATTGTCCCAGGGACAGATTGGTAGTGACAAACCTGTGGCATATGCTAGTCGAACGTTAAGTGATACTGAGTCGCGCTATAGCACGATAGAACGTGAATTGCTTGCCATTATATGGGCCGTGAAACACTTTAGACCATACTTGTACGGTCGAAAGTTTATCATATACACAGATCATCGACCATTAGTATGGCTCCGATCTCTTAAAGATCCGAGTAGTAAACTCACTCGTTGGAGGTTACGTTTACAAGATTATAACTATGAAATGATACACAAGAGCGGTAAGCAGAACACTAATGCAGATGCCTTGTATAGGATTAAAATTAATGCACTGAACTCAGATGACGAAAATCAGTCATTAGCAGTAAACGTTGATGAGAAGGAAGAAAAACTTAAGAAACATCTAGACGACGTAGTTAAAGATTTAGGGAGGTTAACTGCAGAAAAGAAAACAGCGCGTAATGATTCATCTACGATTACGATATCAGATAAGAGTAGGACAACGACAGCTAGCCCTATAGAGATTTCTGACACTTTATCGATACACAGTATGGATATTGATGAATATCCTGTACGATCAGAATCTAGTCATTCACAAACGATTCATTCAAATATAGAATTAGACTCAAGTGGAATACCGATCTTACATGAAGCAATTGACACCAAACCTAATCAAATCATAGTATATTCATGGCCTAGTAATAGGATGCAAGTAAAGAATCTCTCGAGAGAAAAACAAAAGGTTTTGGAAGTTTTCCTTCCAACAAATAATTCGGATTTAGTTAAAGAATTTTTAAAAGAATATATTAGACCAAAAATTAAATATTTTATCTACTTTGAGGAAAAAGAGCACCGCAGATTATTTGGAAATTTAATAATTCAGTTATTCAAAAAGGGAATGATTAATTTTTACGAATGCACGGAAAGAGTTATCTTTATTGAAGACGAAGCTGAACAAAAATCTGTAATATTAAAACATCATGAAGGAAAGACATGCCACCGTGGTATTAAAGAAACGTTAGTCCAATCCCGTCGTTAGTCTCGTCCAGTTAGTTATCCCAATAATAATTTCTACGAATCCTATCGTAGAAATTATTATTGGGATAGAATGCAAGAAACAGTAACAGCAGTTATCAATGCATGTGAAGCATGCCAAAAAATGAAATACGATAGGAAACCAATCAAGCCAGTCTTGCAGTTAACGCAAACCCAAGACGCCCCCTTTCAGGAGATTTTCATAGATCTTTTCAGTATTGAAGGAAAAACTTATTTAACTCTTATTGATGCTTTCAGTAAGTTAAGCCAGGCTATTGAAATTCAAAGTAAATCAACCCCTGAAGTAATTCGAGCTTTGATGAAATACTTTTCATATTATGGCATACCCAAAAAGATAAGTTCAGATTCCGGAAGTGAATTTAATAACGAATTAATGAAAGAATTTTTAAGTTTACATAAAATAGAACTTCACATTGGAACGCCCAATAATCCAAATTCAATGGGTCTTATTGAACGTTTTCATTCAACAATTATTGAAATTTATAGATTGGCAAAATATGAAAAACGATGTACTGATGCTGCATCAACTATGACATATGCAATTATGGCATACAATCACGCTATTCATTCGGTTACTGAATTAACACCATTTGAAGTAGTCTTTGGACATACTGATACTGGCAGCCCTTATGGCATTGAATTAGAAAAGCGTTATTTTCAAAAATTAGTTAAAGATCATGCAAAGCGAACTAAGGTTTTATATGAACATTTAGCAGATAAGATGGTAGCGGTTAAAGAAAAGAATAGAGCAATAAAAGGCGGTGAAGCTGAAATAGAATTTCCTGAAGGAAAACCTATTTTCGCTAAGGATGTTAATAAGCGTAAAAGTAAAGATAAACCTAGATATGTTAAAGCAAAAGTAATAGGTGAACCTGAGAGAAACGTCCTACCTATACAGATAGGAGAAAGAAAAACGAAAGTTCCTATTAAAAATATCAAACGCCCTCCGCAGGTGCAGCATTCTGCTGATAGTGATGCCGTCCCTGGCCCTTCATCTGCAATCCCTTGAAGGTAACCCGGGAATACTACCGATAAAAGAAGGTCAAGCATACGTACAAACTGACCACTGGACTATCATTAAGGTTATAGACTTGGAAAATATTTATAAGGATTTAAATTATGTATCGACAACCTATAAGCAATTATGTAACTTAATCGATTGGAATGGTTCATATTCTCATGAATTTATAAATATGAAAATGCATACAGAATTCTTACGTGATCTAACTAATGATAAATACCGACAACTTGTTCCGCAACAACGTTTTAGAAGAGGCCTGATAAACCCCTAAGGATCGATGATAAAAATTATTACAGGAAATCTTGACCACGAAGACGCGATTAAATTTGATAAACTTACTTCTGAACTGAGTCATGATCAAAATATTATTTCTAAGAAATTAACTTTAGTCTCTAAAATGTTTGACAGCTTTATTAACGATACAGATTTAATTAATAAGAACACTGTTATTTTGGACAAACGTGTAAAGAAATTAGAAATTATGTTAAGAGATTTAGCTGCAAAACAGAATAATAATGTTATCTATACATACAGCATAGCATTGTTCAATGTTTTTACGAGTAGCTTCCGAACTATCTTTATTAGATTAAGTGAAATCGAAACAGCTCTAGCCTTAAATAGAATATCTATATTGCATCAGTCTATTGTGAATTCAACTGAACTTTTGCATCATTTAAAATTGATTTCTAATGTAGAAAGCTTAATTTATTCGCCTAACGAGCAGAACTTGTTAAAATAAGAGGAAACTATTTGTGTAAAATCTTATATTAAGAAAAACCAGATCACGTTTATCATGGAAATTCCTATAACAGACAATGGTACTTATAACTACTTTAAAATGTATTCCTTACCAATCTTCCATCAATCCGAAAATAAAACCTTATCTATTTTCCCTAAATATCCCTACCTTTTGGCGAAAGGTTTGAAATACTTACCGATTGTGAAACCGTGCCGCCCGTTGACAGCTGGCGACCATTTTCTGTGTTCAGCAGACAACAGAGCCTTATACCATGAGCTCACCTGTATGGAACAGCTCATGAACTTCGATGATGACCCCACTCTTTGTGAGCAGCACCAGGTCCAGATTGAAAAGGTTAAGGTCCAGCGAGTCACAGCTGACAGTTGGATTATTTATAGCAGACTGCAATCTACGTTAACCAAGTATTGTGATAACGAGGTCAGTAAGCAGCCCATCTTCTGGACCTTCCTCGTGACTATCGACTAGCCTTGTGATTTGGAGATCAATGGAATTCGTATTCGCCACCGTATCTTAATAGAATCGGACGTTGTAGAGCCAATTCCTCTAATCGCCTTACCGCAGCTACGTGTGAACGCGAGTCTATCAGGTGCACGCGCACTCAACATGAACGGTGTAAGCTTAGATGAAGTGAAATACATGGCGTATTCTCTAAAGCATAGTGCGGTGATTGAAAGTGCTTTGAATGAAAAGAAAGACTTTAGCGTCAGTGACAATTTAGGATACGCGACTTTAGGATTAGTTATTTTAGGATTTTTACTGTTCTTATTTTATGTGTTTCGGCAAAAATTGTTAAAAATTGTTTATTTTAAGAAAAATTATCGGCAACAATCTCAAATCGATTCACCCGATAATTTTCCTCTTAGGGATGGAGGAGTTATGTGTACCCCTCACCCCTCAGCCTTAGATTAAGTTTATAATATTGTTTTTGCTTGCATTGGAATGCAGCTTCTTAGAATTGTGTAATGCTGATGCAGCCGTCTGGGTGTCGTCCGGCTGCATCCGAACCTCATGTACTGAATTCATTATTAAAGCGCCTCCAAATCGGTGTGGACGTAATCACCCTAGTTTTATTTTATTAAATAAGTAAATCAGTTAGCTTTTTAAAAACCCGTAATAACGTTCCCAAATTAAGAGTAGCTTTTGCCCAATTTCGTTTGTGTTAATGAAGATTACGCTAAATATTTTGTTTGTTGCCCACGGGAACAGTACTTTCTTTACTAAAGGTTATGGGCCTATGTACTCTTGACGAGTACGCGAAATTTGATGTTGATTGTTTGAGAAATTAACAAACAAACAAATCACATTTGAATTTATAACATTAGATATAATGATTTTAGAAAAATGCTAGATGCATTCAATGTGGTTTATTTATTACGTACTTTTTTACCTCTTTAAGTAAGCCAACTCTAAAACTTTGTGCAGCCGCACATTACTAGTAATTTTTAAGTATCTTTGGTACATAAGAAATTTTAGAGATACTGTAACACTTACAAAATACTATAAGACTCCTACCTATATTACCTTTATAAATCATTTAATATAATCACTAGTCAATGTCTTAGGTCCGCGTCTACCCGCTTAAACTCGACCCGAAGAATAATACCCGTAAATTTCTGTCTTGATAGACGTAAAAACGTCGATGTGCAGTCAGACAGAAAAGTGTCGATTTAACGCTTGCCACTTTAGATCGTGCAGACCTTTGGCTTCTATGTGAATAGATAAAAATGAAAAGTATATATTTATTTCACCCAAAATAGAGTAGTATATGATTACATGTAACTAACAATAGGTGCGGTATGATAAATCTCGAAATTAGATTCCTAAATATAAGTAATACACTTGAACACTGGGTAAAACAGGAACTTATTCAGCATAGGCAGCATTATAGACAGATAGTCGTAGCTTATTCAGTAAAACCCCGTTCACCTGTTGAGCACGGAACCCTAAAATAATTATCTTTGAATAGAAAACATTACCGTTTTCTTCTCAATTTGGCAAGAATTGGAATAGATGATGCTTATTCATCGGTATTTGCTTATAATTTTTGTGAGGTGAGTATGATTTTGGGTTAAAAATTTGTACTAAAAAAATGGATGAAACTTCTAGGAACTTTAACAATGTAAAATCATATTTTGGCCTAAAAGTTCCCTACTTAACTAATAAATGATGAACTTTGATGGAATTTTTACAATTTATAGGCAAATTTTTTTACTCAAAACATTGACTAAAATATAAAATAGGTATGTATAGCGATAGCCTCTTTTATGAAGCTAGCTAACCTACTTTTTAACTGAATTTACACAACAAGAACACCAGCGTTTTCAGACCACTGCTGGACATAAGCCACTCCTTATAAAAAAAGGGAAAGGGAAAGGGAAAACCCCAAAATCTCCACGCTGGGCATAGCGGGGATAGCAGGGCACAGCTCTTACACCAATTAACGCGGCTGCCCGTCAGCAGCTAGGAAATTTAGCTGTGCCCCTACGCTATGCCCCAGTCAGCCGTCAGCAAAGCCCTTGGCAATTAAAAAAATATTTATTTTATTTACAAAGTTACTAGAAAGTTGGTACGAAACAACAAAAATTAATAAAAAAATAGTATCTATAATATATCTATCTATCGTCTATGTGTTCCAAAATCATTGATTAGATTGTTAATATACTAGTAAGCCGTATATACACAAACGAAGCTGCAAGTGGTTAGTTTAATATAAAAAAACAGATTGCAAAAAAATTAAATTACAACATGAAACTTTGACACTGACTTGATGTGTTTTTTTCACAACATATCCGCTAAAACATTTCTCGCGTGGTGGCCCTAAGAGGACATAAATCACCATTAGGGACCAGTCCTAATTTCCTCTGCCATTAGGGCCATATTATCCCTGTTTATAAAGAATATTTCGCTTGTCACCTCCCTTTAATTACAGGACATTGCTTTACCGAGTAATTCAGAGGTATTTTGATAGATTTTACAAGAATTTCCAAAGTTTCCCGAGAGCGAAGAAGTTGGGAGTTTGTAAACCCTTGGTTGTGTTTCGGAAACTGGGGTATTATATCTTTGAGACAATAACGTAGAGAATTATTAATCTTTTCATCATTTACAATGTTTTATCAGGAACTACATAAGTGAAGTAATTAGTAATTTATTGGACAGCATAAAAAAATCACAAAATTTATACCTACATAACATAGTGGTAATGTCGATAATCAATGACCAAATTGATACGAGACCTGTCGTCGTTAATAGACACCTTCTCGAAATTGTTTCGGAGTACCTGGGGCAGATATTGAAGTTGGGTAAAAACAACTTCGCGAAGGAGGTCAAGAGGAGGATTCAGCTGGGTTGGGCAGCATTTGGAAAACTACGTCAAGTTTTCTCGTCACACATACCGCAATGTTTGAAAACGAAAGTTTTTATTCGGTGCATCCTACCCATCATGACATACGGAGCCGAAACGTGGACACTCACAGTATGGCTAGTCCACCAGTTTAAAGTCGCTCAGAGAGCTATGGAACGAGCTATGCTCGGAGTTTCTCTGAAGGATAGAATCCGCAACGAGACTATCGGACATAGAACTAAAGTTGTCGACATAGCTCAGAAAAATAGCAAGCTGAAGTGGCAGTTGGCTGGCCATATCTGCCGAAGAACCGACAGCCGTTGGGGTAAACGAGTTCTTGAGTGGAGACCGCGGCTCGGCAAACGTAGTGTAGGACGCCCTCTGGCCAGGTGGGGTGACGATCTGCGAAAGGCTGCTCGTAGAAGCTGGATGCGTCGAGCTCAGAACAGGGCGCAATGGCGCTCATTAGGGGAGGCCTATATCCAGCAGTGGACTGCAATAGGCTAGACTGATGATGATGCTGATGACGTTATTCAATCAATGTTAAAATAGACATCAGTTATACCAAAATTAGTCGAAAAAGCTTGTTGTAGATGATTGAGGTATATAATTTTGGCGAAATAAAAAAATATTGAAAAAGGTCTATTAATGAAAATTGTTTTCTCAAAGTTAGGAATCGATCAAACGAACCTATTAATTCAAAGTAGTAGAGAAGGTACACCACCTTACCTTGTACACCTCCCTCCTACAAACTATGTAATTACATAGATAACTAGGTAGGTACCTACTTATCTCATAAGTGATAGATAAAGTAATGTGATAATACAGCTTATATAATCTTTATCAATTATCACATATCATCATGTAGCCTAGCAAACTAGGCAGAGCTTGTATTAAGGGAGCCGCATAATTGATATACTACACATAAACATTTTTTTTGTTAATATATAAACAAATAAATAATGCTGGACTTTATCACACAGCCCATGTAGCCCCAAACTAAGCAGAGCTTTTGTTATGGGAACCGCATTATTGGTATACTACATATATACATTTTTTTTGTAAATACATACATATCATACATAGAAAACACACAGAACCGAGACAAATATCTGCAGAACATGCAAACATTTGTCCCGCAGCGGGAATCGAACCCGCAACCTTCTGCGTCTCAGGCGGACCTTCGTCCACTGCAACACAAAGGTCGTCGATAAATACATACATATTATACATATAGAAACACCCAGACCTGAGACCAATATACCTTTGTCCGCGAGGACCGCGAGGTGGGAATCAAATCCGCAACATTTAGCGTTTCAGACGGATTTTCGTCCTCTGTGCCATAGAGGTCGTAAAAACTGTTGATTCCACACACTAAGCTTCTAACATCTTTTTAAGTACCTACTTACTTACTATTTGTTAACTGAAAGCAGTTAAACAAATAAAAAACTCTTAAAAACATTAAACAAAGATAAAAAACAACAGCGCACAAATAATCCCTCAAAATTTATTTAAAATTAACCCCCAAAAATATTAACCTTTTAAATACCAGTAAACATAATTTGGGAGGCAGTTAATTACGCTCACGACAATGACGGGGTAATGCCATCCAACTCATGTGAGCTGAGATGTAAATTACTTAGTGTTGTGCCCCACATTCGGGGTAAAATCATAAAAAATAATATTTTTCTAAAAAAACAATAACAGATATGTATTGCATAATCCATAATACATTTTAACACTCAATAGCGCTAAGATATCGGACTGCGTTCCAAACCGCAGTCCGATCTGTACGGTTTGGACTGTGGATCAAACTATCGTGCTAATGGCGCGTAAAGATCGGACCGCGCATCTGGGACCGATCACTGACGTGATGCGCGGTTAGAACTGTGGGATTTGCCTTCGCGTCGACATGCCAGATCGGACTGTCAGCCCCGCGCATCTACACGTACGGTTTCGGAGTGCGGGTTGGAATGGCGCGTGCTGTTTCCCGGGGTCTGAACTTGACGTGTGCAGGGCGCTAATATATCAATCATATAAACAAACCTCTTGATCTTGATATCTTGATGGTATCTTGCAAAGTGAATTAATTATTAATAAATAGATAGAAATTTTATTTGTAAGCACAATCACATACCTTACCACTTTTTAAATCTTTTCATTAGTATTTATACAAACTTTATATAAGTTCACAACACAAACTCTGCTTAGCTTGGGACTACATGATGCTGTGTGATAGTCCAGCATTATTTATTTATTTTTTATAAGTCAATTGACAAGGGTATACACGGCTTCTCAAAAGGCAGGTATTTCATTCCCTCATGGACCAGAAGCGTATCAGTATCGCTTCTGGTGATGTAGGTGTCCATGGCCAGCGGTAAATACTTCCCATCAGGTTGTCCGTCTATTTGTCTGTCAGTTTTGGTATAAAAAAGTGTGCATTGGAGAACCCAAATGTTCCAGTCTCTATCGCAAATAGAGAATATGAATTTGTAAATAACCTATTTCTTTTTGGTAGGTAAGTTTTTTATGCCGAAAATTACGGGACAGTTCCGCAGCTGATTTCCGAGTTCGGCTATACGCCAACGCAACGTAATTTCAGCATAATATGTCATCTGATAATCAAATAGCATTGCAGGTGTAATCATGCCGAACTTTCGTCGCGTAATTTTGGCTATAGTGTGTTTAGACACCTAGTTAACATCATTGTGGTCAAAACTTTGTGATATTATTTTTTCTTAATTTACATTAAAATTAAGTCTTAGATAAAAAAAAACTTATTTTAAATCAAAAACAATGGACGTAAAGTCCCTGTTGTAGTTTGTGTTTAACAGAGATCGCTTTTAGCGATAAGGTAACCCATTGGGTACCATTTTTGTTTAATGCCTATTTTATTATGTTGTATTTCTTTGTTTTGTGTACAATAAAGTTATATCCATCTACCTATTTTTGGTTTATAAAAAAAACACCTAACTAAAAGGTAAAATAAAAATATTTTATCACGAAACCCTATAAAATAAGAATAGCATGTTGAAGGATAGCCCATCCCTACCCTCATCCACTCAGAGCTATCATAATACAATTTGCATGCGAAAACAAAACTTACGGGTCAAGACAAAGGGCCAAATACACGGGTGGTAATGAGCCCTTCTCACTTTTATGGTAATTGAAACAGAGTTCAAGTCAAGTTCAAATGGGGTGAATTCAAAAAATGTTTTCACCATATGAACATTTTATGGGACCGTGTTTTTTTTAAACATTTTATTTTATTATTTATCCATGGAATAAAATAGTTAAGAATATACCTATGTGAAACGGCCATAAAAAAAATATACCAAGTAGTTTCTTGCCAAGTTTTCTCTTCAATTTTTTGTTAATGTCTCGAGAGATTCATCAAAATCTCTCGAGACATCAACAAAGTTTTAAAGAAGAAGAAGAAGTATCGCTTAGACTCTGAATCACCATTCATTCAATAATAATTCAAATTGTTTGAGAGACTAGAGATTTCCGAAATTTTCGTGCGTGAATTTTCCACAATGGAGTTCACTCTGTTGTTCACTTTTCTGAACTCAGCTTAATCTGACAGCTTTATCTTTGGCTATCCTTGTCCTTTTGCACCTATAAGATAGGGACAACAAAAAACGAAAAACAGATATGATTATGATTATGATTATGATTAATTAGTCCGTCAGTTAGATCAACAAAATACAAAATATATCGAATCAATAGAAATTGACGGAGATAAAGAACGAGAAAGTTCGGGAGTGGGTGGTAAAATGTACTATATCGTGATGTCACGCGGAACTTTAACGCACTTTGTTATTGATAAAATAAATTGCTTCCAGCGTCTGTTTTCCCGGATCAGTACAATCTCGGAGTCTTCAAATCCACAGTGAATCGGTTCCTTCTAGGCAAGCGTGCTCCATTTTAGACCACATCTTCACCTGTTTCAGGTGTGATAGTTGTTAAACGCTTGACTATTTTGTTTTAAAAAAAAGAAAAAATACGTGTCGAATATTTTTTGGATATGTATCAATGTATATATAACGAACTAATTAAAACTTTTCAGTCGTCTTGCCTATTGTCACATCAGACATACAGGATGTAGTAAAATTTTAACTCATTGAGGACAGCTACCTTTTCTTTTGTTTTGCTAAATTGCGCTTCATAGAAATTGTGTGAAAAACTTTTTTTAATTTTCTTACTATTTGATTTGGTAAGTTACTTTTAGGAAAGTGTTTCTGTTGGGAAATAGAGTCCATTGAGACCAACTTGTTTTTTTTTGACAAATGTTATTTTCTAGACTGACCGTAATTTTTTTCAAACATCCGAAAATTCGTTTATTTTTCCCTTCAAAATAAAACTATAGTTTCCTCAAATCAAAACTTTTTAACTACAAAAGAAAAGGTTAATGAGGCTACCCTCAATGAGGTAAAATTTTGCCCCACCCTGTACATCGCGATAACTGTCAAATTTCCATATAATTTTGACAGTTGTCGCGGAATGATTGTCTCATGTGACATCATTCCAAATAATAAATTAGGGCCAAAAATCAACAGCAATATCGCTTAAAACTAGGTAATCTACAGTGACTATTGAACAAAATAAATCAAACAAACGTCACTTCCGTCACATTTTGTTTTTCCAATTGAAAACTGGTCCATTTTACGTATCAACTGGCCGTCCGTTTGACAGTTGTGGATGTATAGCTCGTATCTCTACGGCAATACCAAAGATTGTGATTAAAGTAGAATGGTTTAGTTTCAGTAAAAAAAATACAACCGGATTGAGAACCTCCTCCTTTCTTCTCAACTTTCTCTCCCTGATGGGGTCAGCCTTTCAGGGACAACTTTTCTTCAACTTCGCTCTATCTTCGACATCTGCATCGGAAACATTGCATGCCACCATGTCTCTACGCAACGCCTCTGTCATTTCTTCTCAAAATTGTATTTAAATTTAATAATTAAGTATTAACTTGCATTAGTGCACCGCCATCCTCTAGAACTTTGCTCATCCTATCCGTAATTGGTTGCCTGGAAAAGATAGCTTTCAACGATAAGGCCGCCGATTTTGCTACCCTAACTAATAAAGTAACTCAATCTAAGTAACTTAGACTAAGATAGTCTTACTTTTCCTTGTATTAATGTTGTGATCAATAAAGTGTTATCTATCTATCTTTTAGAATTTTTAGATTTTTAGAAGGCTGTTAAAAATGTTAATAATCAGTACTCATTGTTTGTTTCCATAAGTAAGTAGGCATACTGGTAAGGGTATAAAGGTAATTTCTTATGGGTTTGATTGGGCACTACAAGAGTGAAAAGTATATCTAAATAAATAAATAATGCTAGACATACACATCATCAACTAGCCTAAACTAAGCAGAGCTTGTAAGAAGGGAACCACATGACTGATATACTTCATTTATATAACTTCATCTAATTTTGTAAATACATATGCATTATACATAGCAAACACACAGACTCGAGACAAAAATTAGAAAATGTTTATAAAATATTAAAGATTTGATTTAACGTTCTAGAATAGATTCCAATTTATTTAATTTATTAATATAAGTCTGGCATATTGGTCCTTTAAAAAGTAACGCAGCAAAAGGCACGTAGTCCATTCTACTTTCATTACACTCTACTACAGTGACCATAAACGTTGATTATTTCAGGACAATATTGTTTATGGCTCGCTGAGAGTGCATCGTAAACTGTTGTGACGCCATTTCAAGATTACTACGGAAGAGAAATAATAAAATACACTAGCTAAAGTAGTGTCCAGTCCAACAGGGAACAATGTTATATAACGACAATATACAGGATGAGTATGAATTCGCATGTTATCCTGAAACGGGTTAAATCTACTCCTGAAGGTCAAATACCTTTGTTTTACTACTTTTAAAAATTTATTATTTTTCTTTGAAAAAATTAAAATGGAAATTAGAAATGATTTCTGAAAGTTACGCAATAATTTAACTCAAACCCTGGTGAGGTAGCCCTAGCACAGCTGGTTTTTTTCTGAACTTGGTATAGACACAATGATGATAATGATTGTAGTTCCCCCTTACAATATCGTTTGCCATGCACACCACAAGCTTAGGTTTAACATTTTTTTATGGAAATGTAGAATCACTTATTTTTAGGTTAGTAGGATCTCAGAACATGTGGATAACCATGGTCCAGATCACCTTCGTTCGGGATAACATGCAAACTCAAACTCATGTTGTATAATTTTAAATTTCAAACTAGAGCTCTAAATAAGAAAAAAATACAATAAAAATACTTAAAAAGACAGACAATAATTAGGATACGCGCAGTTATGGGAGGCATATTTCCAGCAGTTGACTGCATGATGACGATGATGATGATACCTTTACGTTTACTATTCATCTTGAAGTCCAAAAGTTGTCAGTCTTTTATTCAAAAATAAAATTCATTATTGAGTATTGCATATCACACAAATATTATCAATAATAAATAGTTTGTTTGTATATTTGTATGTTTATTCTCACTCAACTCCGAAACGTCTGAACTGATCTAAATGAAACTTGGAATATACAAAGTTCGTGAACTAGATTAACAGTGTTAATGCGTGGTACTGAAATGAAAAGCCTTTTGTGTTAATTTAACACAGGCTTTTTATTTCAGTACCACGTGAGTGGACTTGTAGGTAGAAGCTAGTAGTTCATACAAAGAAGCATCTACGGTATTACTACTCTGACTATAACTATTTTTGTAGTCGTTCTGTCATAGTTTGTGTGAGTACGCGATCAACTTTAGTACTTTTTTACTTTTATAAAGGAGAGATACGCTGATGAATTGTAAAATTATAATTATGATCACCTTGTTTACTAAATTATATTGGTTCCATCTATGTAAGCGTGCTCCACTTTAGACCACATCTTCACCTGTTTCAGGTATGCGAGTGATCAAGCGCTATTTTAAAAAAAACACACACACAATGAAATTTATTCAATGTATATAATATGTTTGATTTTATAACATTTTATGAACCTAATTAAGTCAGCAATCTTTAAACACTTTATCTACTAAATTATATTTTTTAATCTATATTTTTAAAATTCAAATATAGGCTAGCCCAGCCATACGTCTCGATTTTTTAAAAACTTCAGTATGTTAGTAGATTTTCATGGCTAGTTAAAAAATGTCTTCAAAATACCTTTTTATCTTAGAAATATAAATATTGGATTAGCTTTTGCCCGCGGCTTTACTCGCGTTCTTAGTTATTGTTCAATCCCTCTCATGAAATTGTGCCTTCCGTGGTATTGACCTACTTTTCCATTTTGGCCTTTATCCCGAGCATTTTTTTGATCAGTTGAGTAGTTTAAGCGTAATAGCGTAACAAATAAACTAACTCACTTTCGCAATTATTTAGGTCAGGATTTATATAGATATTTTTTTGCCTCAAGAACCTCTACACTCACACTATCTTCAAATAAAAAATTTGATTATTAAGTAAAAGTAACGAGTATAGTCATCGTATGAGTAAGTAGGTATATGTTTAGGCAATTTTATCAAAAAAAAATTAACCTCTGTGTAACTACTGAATAGAATTACCAAATTATTCGCTCCATCCGTAAAATATGTAAAATGTCAAATTTTAATTAACATAGATGTTCCACTTGTTGTTCGTGGTATTGTCATGACTACAATAATACCATTTTACTTGTCAAGTAAACATGCTCATGGCCATATAAGATGTTGCCAAGTAGTTTACGGGTCAGTTTAGCCTATGAGTAACGCTACTCGAACGTCGTGCAATGCGATCGAATATGTAACTTTAGTTGATGATTAGCCTACTGGGATCTTTACTTAGGGATGTTGGTGGCCTTAAGATAACAAAATGCACAACGATACAAAAGTGTAAAAATTATGACTTACAACGGAAGTCGGCCATATTTTCTAAGTTGTCCTGCAATATTAGGAATGATGGTTCCCGCGCGAACACAAATCTCACGTACCTTGTATTTTACCCGCCATTTTTCCCGGCTATCAATCATACTTTGCAACTGATGAATTTTATGAAACTATACATAAAATTCAGTTGTTACTTTATCCTTATTCTGTGGTTTGCGATGTGGATGTGATAAGGGCTGATATAGGTTTTTGGATGATGGAAAGCCACTCAAAATTAAACGAATTCTTCTTACTAATATTATAAACGTGCAATAGCAGTAGTAGAGTTTATGAGAATGGCTCATCCGGGAAAGTACTTTCTGCCGTGAAGCAGTATTGCTGTGTTTCGCTCTGAAGGGCGTAGGCACCGGTGATATTAAAGGCACATGAGGCTTATCACTTTCATGCCTCAAGTTGAACGTTCCATACATGCGTGACCTTCGATGTTATTCGTTCATGGTTACCAATTTTATACTAACAGTTTTATTCTTCTGCAGATGTCATCGACTTTTGAATTGTTTCTGTCACATTATATTTTTCGGTTCCCAATAAAGGTTTTAAGCTATTGCATAGCTTCTATCGAGGGCCTTGAGCGCGGGGACCGAATCCAGAAATTCCGTAACGAAAAAAAACCTCACGCTCCCCACTCCGACGGGCACGGAGGTGTGGCTTGAAGGCCGTGCATTGTCTAACGTCGTTTCTTTTCGGCAGTCTTCGACACGGTGTTTGTGTGCGTGCAACTAGACGTATTGTACGACTCTACGAAGCTCGCACGGATCGAGACGATCACCACGCTCAAAAAGTGTAACTTGAATTAATATCAAAGAAAAAGAAATACTGCATAAATAAAATAAATAAATAATTATAATTGCATAAGTTGATACAAAATGCTATGCAATAGCTTTACCGCGGCAGTCCCCGAGTGCCACACGTCTTTTATTTTTATTTTTCTATGTATGATATGTATGACTATGTAATAATTTATCAATCATGTGGTTCCCATAACACAAGCTCTGCTTAGTTTGGGGCTACATGATGCTGTGTGATAATGTCAAGCATTTTTTTTAAAATTATTATTATATTTATTTTATAATTGACTTATGGTGGACCGAGTGCTAGTTCCATCTCTAGATATCATAAAAAAAACGTAATACGAGAAGTCCAAATAAAGAGGTTCGAATAAAGAAATCCTCAGCAATGTTATTGCCTGGAAGCAACATAAGGCGATGTCGGGCGATTGATTGACGTTACTGTCTGTAATAATGTCAAATGACTTCACTTATATCGTCAATATGTGAACGTGTTCTACAAGAGTGACTGGTGGTGTTTTTGAGGGTAACCGGTCAAACGAACCCTTATGGTGACGCTTTTTCCATCTGATTATTTCAGGAACTACATAAGCTATCGATTGAAATTTGGCAAATATTTAAAATGCACACAATATAATAAGATTGCTAGTAAAAATAAAAAAATATTTTCATTTTCATCCCCAAAAGGTCCCAAATAAGAAATATCAAAATTGAACTGGTGCCAATAGGTCGAATGACATATCATATGAAAGGAGTCAATTAGCCCAGTTTAAAGCAGTTTTTAATTTTTGTATACGATGCATGGTTTTCATTTTGTGATCAAAACTGTCCAAAAAATGACTGTGAAAAATGACCCCCCCTGGTTTACTCAGTTTGTGAAGTGAGAAACTTGATTTTTTTTTATATTATAGAAGTATAGCTATATTTTACAGGAAAATTATAGCGAAGTCTCCAGCTAATATAGTTTTGTAGAAATATCAAAAAATGCTGCGACATCTACGATACCTACATATATACTGAATTACATTTTTAGAGAAAAAATAATTGGGAATGTTTCCTAGAAAGGTGGAAATTAATGGGAAACGTAAAATAGTGAATTCGTTCCTTCTACGCAAACGTGCTACGTCACTTCACCTTCACCCTTCAAGGTGTGTTATTGGCCAAACGCTTGGTCTTAGATCACATTTTCACCTGTTTCAAGGTGTGTTAGAGATCAAACGCTTGACTATTATTTTTGAAAGGCAAGAAATTCTGCATGGCTTAATAACTAGCTTCGCAAGTATACAATGTTTTTTGGGAGAGTTGGAAAGGTAGAACATTTTAATCGAACCGTTGGAAACAGTTCGATCCCCAGCTTTTTGTCATCTAAGTAAATTAATGTATTTATAAAATGAATCGTAAATACATAAATACAAACAATTTACAGACACAGATGCAGAGATACAGATAAGTTGGCCCGCGGCGGTGGAGAGAAAACTTTATAATGGAGTCTCAAACTTTCACATGCATTACTTTGGTACAGTCAGCTTTCAAACTCGGGGCTGCAGCATGGGCTGTGGAAAATTAATAGAAATTGACTAACTTCTATAAATTTTCTAAAGTTTTTACATTAATCAAAAGCAGACGGAAGACCACTAGCGAGATGGCACGATGATGATGATGATGATGATGATGATGGTGATAGTGAGATTGTGATTAATGGGATAGGACGGTATAGTTTTAAACATGATCTACGATGCAATACTTTTTAATGAAAACATGTCAAACCTCCCTCTCGCTCGCACTATTCAACATTTTTGAAGATATAAAATCACTGAATGTAGTTATGCTAAATAGCAAACTTTCGCGGCCTAGAAAATAACAATACAAAGATTCAGCAAGAATATAATTTTGATTATATCACGTTTTCTTACCAAAAAACTTGCACCAATGTGATCAATTTTGGTGAAAGTTTTCTGGCGACTATACATGTCAAACCTCTCGCTCGCACTATTCAACATTATTGAAGATATAAAATCACTGAATGTAGTTATGCTAAATAGCAAACCTTCGCGGCCTAGAAAATAACAATACAAAGGTTCAGCAATCATATCATTTTGATTCTATCACGTTTTCTTACCAAAAAACTTGCACCAATGTTATCAATTTTGGACACATCAGGTGGGCCATGTGCTTGTTCCATCTTCAAGTACCAAAAAAAGGCGTTGCCAGGTGTTCGTAGATGCGACTAGCACAAGACCGTGGTGGTTGGTACAAACTTCGAGAGGCCTATACCCAGTAGTAGATAAAGTTGGGCGCGGATAATAATGGCTATTTGGATTTTTCCTAATAAAAATGTACCTATAGAAAGACATAAAAGTTATTAGTATGTATAGAAAAGGTTTATCACTTAGCTGATAGGGATGGTATTGAATCTGGAAAGGCTCGTCATTCATAATCAAATAATATGCCTGGTCTTGTTGCTCCTACCGAATTTGGAGCTGGAGAAGGAGATGAAGGTATTCTAGTATGAAGGCAAAATCTAGTATGAAGTACTTAACTATAGGATGCTATTCTTCTTTGTATGAGCTAGTGCCCAACTCCAGTGTCGAAGTTTTTAGGCCACCCGAAGGTCTCCAACATGTTTAAGCGACTGAAAAAGCCGGGAACAACATATTTACGTGCTTTCCGAAGCACGCAAGCGCAGATCTAAATGCCACTAAACGGTCACCCATCCAAGTATTGACTGGGCGGAATGTTGCTGAAACAAGATAATCGATTAAGTATACTGAAGTAAGCCACTAACGCTACAGATCACCCACCAGAATCCAGTTCTATTGAATTACATGACATTTAAAGAAAGTTCTTAGTACTAAAGCCAACCACCCTGCCACCTTTTGTATGGATGACCACCGCAACATTTAACCACTTCCTTCCTTCGTATGAGCTACTGGCCAACTCTCGTGTCGGATTTTTATGTCCACAAAACGGCACTTATGTATATACTTCAAGACAAAGTAATAAGCTTGTTATGCCCACGTGGTTACCGCAGGCTCCATGGCTTGCCTGCGCGTCCAAGAAGCCAACACGCTTATGTTTGCGATTAGCAAATCTTGGTTCAGCAATCGTAGATCGTGATGCAAGCGCAGCCGTAGCCATCGCAGGAGCCACCGCAGCAACCTCCGCAACACATATTGTTTTTTGAAGATTGTAGGAATACTACTAGACTTTCAAAAATGTGTCGAGAGGACCGAAGCAGTTGCCGAGTAGTAAAAAAAATAGACGTAATTGTGTTCGTGGATATTTTTTGAAAAGTGGGTTTTGAGAAGTAGTAACTTTTTTTACTGTTTTGTAGATAAGTGTATAAATAAATAAATAATGCGGGACGTTATCACACAGCATCATGTAGCCCCAAACTAAGCAGAGCTTGTATTATGGGATCCACATGATTGAATATACAACACATATATTTTTTTTGTAAATACATACATATCATACATATAAAATACCCAGACCTGAGACAAATATCTACAGAACATGCAAAAATTTGTCCCGTAGCGGAAATCGAACCCGCAACCTTCTGCGTCTCAGGAGGACCTTCGCCCACTGCGCCACAGAGGCAGTCAATATCACAGATGATTTGATATTTCGCGAGCTTCGGGTTCCAATTGAAAATGTGTGATTTAATCATTTATTTTTGACGCTGACTGTAGTGATACTTCATATAGAATAGATACACGTATCGTAGATACATACAAGCGTAGAATCTGAACGAATAATAATAAATGAGGTAGGTACATATACAGACTCTTTTTAAAAAATCGAAATTCAAAATATCAAATCCACTTTTAGTAGAATGCAATTCAAGTACCTAGGCCTTAGGAAAATGTAAAAATTACGTAAACTACACATTTTTTACTGATTTACCTAATATTTTAAAAGATAACTACCCCATCTTCTTCTTCGTATGAGCTAGTGACCAATTCAGGTGTCGGAGTTTTTAGGCCTCCGACATGGCTTAACGACTGAAAAGCCGGGACTAACATCATAACGTGCCTTCCGAAGCACGGAAGCGCTCAAATCTACATTTCACTAAACGGTCACCCATCCAAGTAATGACCGCGCGGAGTGTTGCCTAACCAAGGTGATCTGCTAATTTCACCGAAGTTAACCACGCCACGAGCGCTTTACTACTACCCATAAATTACATAGTTACACTAACAGAAACAGTAAGGTATTTTAATAAGAATAAGAATAAGAATAATTTTATTGTGAATTTGTGTGAATCATAGTTACATGAAGGTCTTATAACGAAATCATAGTATCAACAAATTTATCCTATTCGGACATACAATAATATTATTGTTACACATTTACAAACCTATGTATGTAATTTACAAAGTTATACCTAGACAGGCTACATTTTATTTTGATCGGTTAAATGTATCAGAAACAATCATAATTTAGGCAGACATACTTAATTATCAAAAAATTCCCTTAAATTGTAGTGAACATTATTATCCTTAACTTGAGTTTAAACATATATCCATCAAGTTGTTTTATATTTACTGGTAATGATGATGATGAAGTTTTATTAAGCAAGAGTCTGGTGTAGCAAACAAAATATTCAAACTCTTATTCCAGACATCTGAAAATAGCTCCAAATAAAGTTTGCATAGAGGTACTATTGTTTTGACTAGACGCCTTTACGAGGAGAATATTTGAGACTGTGAACAAAATATTCAGAATTTTGTTTCGTTTTACGGTTGATTTGCGCTATTTTAAATGGAAAGTTTTGCATAAATTTAGATTAAACATGTCAGTCTCAAACAAAATATAGGCAAAATACATCCAAATAATATAAACTAATGAAGACTGTCGATTTGCGCAAAGCTCCTGGTAAAAGCTGGTTGCGTCGAGCTGTGGACAGGGCGCAATGGCGCTCATTAGGGGAGGCCTATCTCCAGCAGTGGATCGCTATGGACGATGATAATGATGATGATGAAGATGACTTAACAACTAGCTTTCGCCCGCGACTTCGATCGCGTAGTACGTTGTAGACCGTAACCGGATGAAAAGTACAAACATTCGCATTTATAGTTATACTAGCTTCCGCTCGCGGCTTCGCTCGCGTAGTACCGGGATAAAAAGCAGCTTATGTGTTAATTCAGGTCACAAACTATGTATATTCCAAGTTTGACCCAAATCCGTTTTGTAGTTTTTGCGTGAAAGAGTAACAAACATTCATCCATACATCCATACCTACTCACAAACTTTCGCATTTATAATATTAGTAGGATAGGATAGGAAGTAGGATAGTAGGAAGGATAGTATAGCAGGAAGTAGGATAGGATAGGATAGTAGAATTAAACTACCAGCATCTAATTCTAGACGATTTATTGAGCTTCAAGTGGTAACTTTATACTTCACTGACCGAGATGCTGTACATGTGACATGGTTAGATGCAGTAGGCTTCAGCACCTATACCATCCTCTCGGCCTAGTCGGCCTTAGCCACAGAAGAGACATGGTCAATACGTGTGCTGAGGATGTTTTCCTTCACCGTTTTGAGCACGTGGTAAAGCGCACATAATATTTTCAAACAAAAACTTAATTGGTTTGTACGGCTGGGATTCGAACCTCCGGATAGGAAGTGAAAATCGATTAATTAAAAATATAATGTCATTCAATGCGTTTTGGTGAAATTCGTGGGATAACTAGCTTCTGCCCGCGGCTTCACTCATGTCTTGCTGGGATAAAAAGTAGCCTATGTGTTAATACAGGTCACAAACTATGTATATTTCAAGTTTCATCTAAATCCGTTCAGTAGTTTTTACGTGAAAGAGTAACAAACATTCATCCATGCAATGCTCTTCATACTCCAACTTTCACATTTATACTATTAGTAGGAGTATGATATTTGTACTATAGAGGGTGGATTAGACTTACAGTTTGCTCTCACTAAAATGTTTTCTGGACAACCTTAAAAAGAGGACGTAAACATGGCAACTATGTAAAATGAATCGGGCAAAGTTAAAAAGGAAAGTGTTGACTTCCAAATCGATCGCAAGATAATCGAGTGAGATAATTCGATATTCTTAGTGTTATTCTCGATATTGTAAGAGTATCAGACGCGATTGAAAAAAAAAATGATACTATTTTGGTTGTGAACGTAGTTATTAATATCAACGGGATATTTACCGTGAATGGGGCTGTTTACCGTGATCATGGCGCATGCAACTGCGTCGAAATATCTGGAAACAATAGATTTCACATTATCATGGTAAATATCCCATTGATATTAATAATGAAGAAAGTATTGTACCTTGTGTGTACTTTTGTAACTATGTTAAAGGTACAAACCAAATTTGATGTCCTCAACGAGAGCACCCCAGGTCCATGCTTCCGTCGGCTAGTTGAGCAAACGACTTCGCCTCAACGTCGAAGCTTTATTTTTATCAGTAGAAGCAACTTAACCTATTATGAAGCAGACTGCTCTGGCCTACTATCAACTGCCTGAGGAGTTCCACTGCTGAAAAAATCATATCATCTTCAATTAGCTTGTGGTATCTAGCCAATTGATCTTGCCAATAGTTGGCGGCCTCTGTGGCGCAGTGGACGAAGGTCCGCCTGAGACGCAGAAGGTTGCGGGTTCGAATTCCGACAAATGTTTGCATATTTTGCAGTTATTTGTCTCAGGTCTGAGTGTTTTCTATGTATATTAATATCAATCTTATGGTTCCCATAATAAGCCCTGCTCAGTTTGAGGCTACGTGATGCTGTGTAATAACGTCCAGCATTATTTATTTATTTAATTATTGACGCCGACTCGCACACTGTGGACTGTACCTATAGCCTGGTCTATAAGTCCACCGATGGTCATAGACATTCTCTATAAGAAGGAGGATATGCTGGGCATGCGGATCGAGGATCGCAGGTTACAAAGAAGGGGAATATGCTCTTAATGCCCACGCTGGGCATGTTTTTCACGCCGCCCAACAGAACAGACACAGCCAACCTCATCTGCCGACCACACCACACCACACCAGCCTATATCAGTCCACTGCTGGACATAGGCCTCCCCTAATAAAGGGGGATATACCCATAATCCCCACGCTGGGCATGCGGGTTGGGGATCGCAGAGCACAGCTTCTCGCACCACCGACGCTGCTGCCCGTCGGTGGCCAGGGGATTTAGATGTGCTGATGTAGGCTGCGCTATGCCGCCAGAGCCCCGTTCGTTGTTTAGCAGGGTGCACCTCGTGCAGGTGAGGTCGGCCTGGGTTCCGAAGATGGGGGTTGGAACCCCGTATACCCCGTACCTGTCCATGGTCGATCAACCAACAAACGGGGCGGCCGGCTGATTGCGTCATAGCGTAGTCGAACACCTGTCCAGCTAAATGCCTGGTGATGGGCAGCAGCGTCGGCGATGCAAGAAGCTGGGGCTTGCGATCCCCAACCCGCATGCTCAGCGTGGAGATTATGAGCATATCCGCCTTTTTATTAGTGGAGGCCTCTGTCCAGCAGTGGACTGATATAGGTGGTGGTGGTGGTGTCTGTATTATCCAAGTTATAAATATACATCATCGTCATCAGCCTATAGCTGGTCATAGGCCTCCCCTAGTCAGCGCGGTTGCGCCCTGCCCAAGTTAAATGTAAATATCTAATTATAGATAAAAATACATAAATGATGCAAAAAAATGGAAATTCCATCTAAAAATAAAATCTGAAATTTGGAAGTGTAAAGAAGCAGATTAACACCGAGCTAATAAACCCGCGATCCATAATTCAAGTGCTCATTAAAAATGGACCAGCAATTTTTCCATCCTCCGCTTTTGTTTTACGAGTTTCAGAACCTTCCCCGTAAGGAGTAAACATTTTATTGCGGGCCCCTATTTCGTGTTATGGACATTCATAGACACTTCATAAAAACTCATCATGAAGCTCATAGGAACTTCAGACGCACTGTCAACTACCATCTACATCAAGTATTTTTCTAAGCGCTTCCAAACATAATTTATAATGCACACTGATAAAATATGGAATCAGCTGCCAGCGTCTGTTTAGGCTTTAAAAACAGAGTTCTGGGAAATTTGAATTCTGGGAAAGCTCGCCCCATCGTCGACCTAATCCATACCCATGCAAGCCTCCAGGGGAAGAGCTGGCCCATAATAAATAAAAATAACTAAGGCCCTTTGCATTTATTCGAGATAATGTATACAGTGTTATGGGGTTACTAGTAAATAGTTACCACTGACTGGAACTGCTGTAGTGCCTGTGACATATATGAAGCAGGCTTCAGCACCTATACCATCCATTCAGCCTAGTCGGTCTTACTCACAGGAAAGAAATGGTCAATACGTGTGGAGCTGACTAAGCTGCGGGTTTCCTCACGTTCTTTTCCTTCACCATTATGAGAACGTTGTACACGTAATGCGCACATAAAGTTTCGAAACAAAATTTTTTGGGGCATGGCTGAGGTTCGAACCCACGACCTCCGGATCGGAAGTCAGGATACATCCCACTACTCATGGCTCATAACAACACAGCACAACTTATAGTACATTAAAATAAAATTATATGTACTAGAGCAGTGGTTACCAAAGTTCTATGACCCATCTAATATAAGTATATCAACTCGGGGCCCACTTCTACAAAATTTAACCGTTACCAATATGAATAAGCGACTTTTTAAATAACAAACAACTTTATTATAGTCTTTATAGAGTCTGTATAGAACATAGTTTGGGAAACCCTGTACTAGAGTGTTAGAGTCTGTGGAAAAGGAACTTTAGTCGTAACTCTTTTGAGGAGCAGTCGTGGCTGTTATGTCGGGCGGTGTCCTGACTCACAAATCTCAGCCATTCCTCTCGTACCGCTGCTTTTCCGGTGCACTCGATCAAGAGTATCAATTGCAGCTTTTATTTGACCGAGAGAAACCCGTGAGATGGACTGACACCATTATAGCCTTTCGGTCGAGATCCAAGCAAGGTAGATGATAATAGAGGTGTTTATTGATTGCGTTCTTCAAATAGAATCGCTATCACAACACGTAATACGTCAAAAATCTGTTAAACTGTTATAGCTGAGAGTTTTAAGATCTGAAAACACAATAACTGCAGTAAAAAGTTTAATCGACTACAATAATAATTTAAGATGGTAACATTGTTTTTTGGCGTTTAAATATTAGCATTTGCACCTGGGTCAGATTTTTTATGATCTAAAAATGAAATAATGACCCACCTGATGTTAAGTGGTAACGATTTAAAGTAAAGTCTCTTTATTCATTAGGAACTTAAAGTACACTTTGTCATATTTTTTTTTTAATTTACACCAATTCGTAACGCGACCAAACAGAGAAAGATTATAAGTTAATAAATAAATAAATAATGCGGGGGCAGCATCATGGAGCCCCAAACTAAGCAGAGCTTGTATTATGGGAACCACATGATTGATATACTACACATATAATTTTTTTTTTGTAAATACATATATATTATACATAGAAAACACCCAGATCCGAGACAAATATCTACAGGACATGCAAACATTTGTCCCGCAGCGGGAATCGAACCCGCAACTTTCTGTGTCTTAGGCGGATCTTCGCCCACTGCGCCACAGAGGCTGTCAAGAAGATTGCCAAGAAACTCTACTTGGCTTATATGTTTTAGCGTCGTTGTTCTTATTAACTATTTCATTGTTTTAAAGAGAGTTGGAGGTGGTTTTATCCCGAGCTTTTAGTCATCTACATAATCAGATATTTTTTAAGCTTTAGTATTAAATTACTTATACCAAAGTACTGTTTCGTAGATCACGCATATTTGGAACGAGCCCTACGATCAACTTGAGGTATGAAGGTGTTAAGCGTCATGTGCCAGACACAAACCCCCACGCTTTACTTACTTACTAAATTGTTTATGTTTTCTTTAAATAGTCTGGAACAATAGCTTAAGCTTTTTTTTGGATAAGGGCATTGGTTCTTACATATGTATCTACGACACAGTTTTTAAACTGCAGATAATATCCTTTTAACACTTTCACACCACATCCACCACATCAGCCTATATCAGTCCACTGCTGGACATAGGCCTCCCCTAATAAAGGGGGATATGCCCATAATCCCCACGCTGGGCATGCGGGTTGGGGATCGCAGGGCACAGCTTCTCGCACCACCGACGCTGCTGCCCGTCGGTGGCCAGGGGATTTAGCTGTGCCGATGTAGGCTGTGCTATGCCGCAATCAGCCGGCCGCCAGAGCCCCGTTCGTTGTTTAGCAGGGTACACCACGTGCAGGTGGGGTTGGCTTGGGTTCCGAAGAAAGGGGTTGGAACCCTGTACACCCCTAACTCTTTAAGTACTGAAAACACAGATGTGATTCTACAGCGTGAAGTTCTCCTCGAGCATGGCGCGTAGCGTCACGTGCGGGGCTTGTAGTCAACGTGCATAAAGTTTAAATTGTACTCATTGCCACTGTTATATTGTTCCTGAATACATATTATATAATATTTTGAGCATTTACAGGCACTCTTCAAATCGAAAAGAGCTCTTTACAAAGAGCTTTGCTACTACGAAAATATTATGGAGTAATAAGTGCTAATACCTCCAGCAAAGACATATAATCTTTTTAGGTAACGAGTCTTGCACAGAAATTGCATTTAAAAATGCAAAGTGGCCAATCGCAGGCTCAGTCGTCTGCTGTCCCACGTGACGCGAACGACGCTGCCCAAATTGTGTCAAATGAAAACATACTGAATTCATTGCCTCTTGCACACGATGCGGCATACCGCATAACGTCATAACTAGGGCTTGCAAATATTCGAAAATATTCATATTCGAATATTCGTTTATTTTTCGGGTACTATTCGAATTATTCGAATATTATTCGAATAATAGAAAAATACAATGATTTAATTAAAATCACATCATATTTTGTTATTTTGAGTGTTATTTTCATGAAGAAGTTTAAAATATCAACTTATTTTATTCTTAAACGCGTTTTTTCCATGAACTAATTTAAAAAAAAAATACAAAAATGTATGTCACCGTAACGTGACATTGGTGATTTAAACGCACAATCAACCACAAATTAAAATTTTCTTCTTCGAATGAGCTAGTGGCCAACTCTAGTGTCGGAGATTTTAGGCCGCCCGAAGGCCTCCGACATGGCTTAACGACTGAAAATCTGGGATCAACATCTTAACGTGCCTTCCGAAGCACGGCAGTGGTCAAATCTAAATGTCACTAAACAGTAATCCATCCAAGTAATGACCACGCGGAGAGTTGCTTAACCAAGGTGATCTCTTAAGTACACCGAAGTAAACCACGCCAAGGACGGACGGACGGACAAACCCAAAGGGTTCAATTGACCGGCTCGGTAATGTCACTCTAAAAACAGTCTTATAAATCTGGGTTAGTTGGTATTTTAACATGAAAATAAACATTCACGTTAACGACAGAGACGAATGGACAGAACAGTCTCGTCAACTACGCGAATGCACTACGGGACACTTCCGAGTGTATCCGAACCGTGTTCCGAACCCGATAAAAGTTATTGGGTTTGGATCGGATCGTTCAACATGTTGTTTACCCGAACGACGGACGACGTAAACTTGTATAGTCTTGTATGGATATATCGCGCGAACTCTTAAGTGGCATTTCATGCACATCTGAGTTCTGATTTCGGTGTTATTAATTTAAATCGAATATTCGAATATTGAAATATCAGTATTCGAATATTCGAACAAAAATAATATTCGAATTATTCGAATATTCGAATATTCGAATGCAAGCCCTAGTCATAACGTGGGATTTTGCGTTGTTATTACTTAACCCATGGCTCAACTCATTTATCGTCGAAATATTAGACAAAGTGTTTTTTTTATTATAATACTTTGTTAGGTATTGACTTTACAGAGATTCTATAATATCCCAAAATTTTGACTCAGGTGAGATTTGAACCCATGATCTTACCATAAATACCAGGACTACAGAGCTAGGTAACTCCTTACCATGTACACTTTTCAGTTTTAAGCATAGATGTGGCCGACTAGGCAGATGGTATTAGGTGTTATGCAAGCCTCGTACAGTGAGTTAAAGTTACCAAACTTGACCATGCATAAATCTGAGCTTGGAGGTAAAATATCCTAACTTTTCAGTTTACTTTTTCCCTTGCCTCAAAGATTGCTAGGTTAATAGGTGATTTAGAATTCGTAAGCTAATCCGAAAAGAGGGGATTTTGCTCATGGTTGTTTACAAAAGTAGCGAGAACCTTGGTATCTGATACAAAAAATCTCCAAAATCTCTAAGCTTACCTAAGTGTCGTGTGTGGCAGCCCTAAAGTTAAGGCATAGCTTTAATTATCATCATCAATAAGTCTAGGACAAAGTTGCATAAAATCAGCTGTTCTAAAACTCCTTCAAATGTTTTTGAGTTTAATGATGCCTTAACTTTACAATCCATTTCTTCAATGAAAAACTAAAAAACTCTCCGTCTTATTCCAAAACGAAGACTAAAGATAGTCAAAGTTTCAATCTGACGTTTTGTATTCAAAATACCAGTTTTAAACCTAGACCATCTTTAGTCTTTGAACATAATGTTTTTGAACATAATGTTTTTGACCTTCGTTTAGTTTCACTCCTTTTCAGGTTACCATACGAAATCAAACTCAACTTGTATTAGGCCTACATCTACTAACCTTAGTATTAATTAGTAAAATTGCATTAATTGTGTAAGCGCAATGCTTTGGATATAAATCTGTTATGTTATGTGTAAGTTGACTAAATACACTGAAATTGCAATTGCCTAGCTCAAACCAAAAACCCGGTGACATTCTCTCAACATCATCTACAAGAGCCTTTACAGTTTTAATTTTCATCCCGAAGTCTGGATTACGGTCCAAATTGGATGATTTAAAACGAGTATTTCTGTCCCTATTTGGGTTCCGTGGCGATTAAATAAAAGCTCTTCTGATGAGATGCGACGTGAAAATTCCATGATTTCGATGGGAAATTGTAATTTGATGGGAGATGTGTTTTTGATGAGACGGGAAGTTTTGGCGCGTGTAAAGAAAAAATCTAACTTTCATTGATGCTCAAATATTTTGAGTGAGTGTAGATATCTTTTTGTAAAAACTTCTACTAGACTACTTATTAAAAGACGCAGGTAGAGATGTGTTCATCACCCACTTGGCCACTTGGCCTAGAAATCTTTGATCCAACTTTGATACCTACTTCAAAGTACATGGCTATAGATATCTTCTTAATCATCGTCATCATCATCACACTATACTGTTGACTATACTGAGGGCTTAGTACGATGTGCACAATTTGAAAACTTGAGTATACTATATCGAGCTCAATTTTGAAGTACCTTTGTTCATTAATTACCTCACCATTTTGAGTGATAATAATTATTGCAATCTGCAAGAAGATTACACTACCTACGTTGTTCGATTAGTTTCTATTTAAAACTAGTTGCGTATTTTCCACAAAACGTACATTAAAATTGAGCTCGATATAGTATACTATAAAAGTTTTCGAATTGTGCAACTCGTACTAGGCCCTATGTACTTTGGACAACGTTTATGTTTACGTCTATAGATATCTTCTTGAATATAAAAATCTGTTGCCGTAAGTGTGTGAGAGCTAGAAAACGGCTTAATCGATCTAATGAAGTGTTTTTTTTATTTAAAACTTTTCTCTAAAAACTTTAAACGTTCATATTGAAAAACGGGAATTTTCACGTACCGTTACAACGCTGAAGGCACCGACGGCGTTTTGACTCGCACAAGACAGTGCAAGACGAGACGCGGAGGGAGAGCGCCGCGGTCCCTCACCCTGACGAAGACTCTCTTAACGAGTCGTAACGCCGCCACCGTAGGTGCCCTCACCGTGTTGTAACGGTACGTTAAAATTCCCGTTTTTCAATATGAACGTTTAAAGTTTTATATCACGCATTTTTGAGGTTCTCATAGCTTCAACAACTTGATAACATACGAACTCCAACTCACCTTGTAGACGCCGCTATACTTCAAAATATGTAGGTATCGTCTACCCTACTGAAAAGTTAATTTGATCAGAGGCCGTATTTAGTAACTCAGTTGCACACCGCAATGCTAGGCACTGGTCTTGTTTGTCTTTACAAACTTTCACAGTATGTCAATTGACATTCTTTGAAATAAGTTTGAAATTCGATAGATGAAATGTCATAGTTTGCAAAAAAAGGTCCGGTGGCCTTGAAAGCTCAAATATTTCAGTGGCGTTTAATTCGTTTTGAGTGGTTTTGACGCTTTGCCCCTGTCATTTATAGGTAGCTAAAGTGACACTCATCTTTTTACGTAAGTATCTTTTTTCAATATCAATTTATTTTTCATTAGAGCGACAGTGGTGTTATTTTATTTTATTTTATTTTTTTAGTGATTTTCTTATTTAAGTAGTGTAAAATTATGAGTTCTGTGGCGCAGTGGGCGACGACCTGCTTGAGGCGCAAAGCTTGCAGGTTCGATTCTCGCCACGAGACAAATGATTGTATGTTCTGCAAATATTTGTGTTGGGACTGGGTGTTAACTATGTCTATTTGCACGCGCCATGATCACGGGACGAACAGCACATGACGCTTGCAATTGCGTCGAAATATCGGAAAACAATAGAACTCACAAATCGTGCTAAATATGCCGTTGATACTTATAATTACGTTCATAACCATAATAGTTTCAAAAGTTTTATATTTATTCTGATCTCAGTAAACCGGGCCTGGTTTAATCATTTAAATTACAATAAAACACAACAAATTTATGGTAAATTTTAATTTTAAATTGACAATAAATCTGCCAAATAAATAACGAATTACTAAACAACACACAATTTATTATTGTTTACAACTAAAATCACAGATTTTTAACATTTGGACATCACACGCCATAGGTACTTAAAATTAATTTATGATCTACATATTGCGAGATGTGGCCGACATGGCGTAGTGGATGAGTCGCAAGAGGTGGGGGACGAGTCAATTTGCTGGACAAATATTATTTTGAATAAGACCGTTATTTAAGATATTTTTTTCCAAGTCATTTGTTGTTTTTTGTGAGGAGTCAATACAATACAAATAATAATAGTCATATGCTGGGAAACCTTCGAGAAAATCTCACAAAAGAGATGACGTCACATCTCTAGCCACCTACTGGTTGCAAACTAATAAAGGTAGGTAAAAAAACGATTGCAAATAAAATGTAGATCTTACCTACTTTTTTATTTAAACTCAGCCGAACAATGGTGATAATGGTGGTCTTATGTTAATTCCAAAGCTCAAAGACAACTGGGGGTCTAATACAATTCACCGAAGTATGAAATTTCGTGTTTCTTTTCATGCGATTAGTCGTATTTCATACTGTCTATTATTGCGTAAATGTTTTGTGAAATAGAGTAGGATGCACAACGTTCGGACTGTTACATTACAAACTTCGTGCAGAAGTTTCGGTTTTCGTTTGATTATTGGTACCAATCGCAAGAAACGAAACACGTAATTTCGTACTTCGGTGAATTATAGTAGACCCCTAGAGCATTAAGAGGCATCCGCCCATTTGCAATGGCCTCTTCTGTTTTGTGGAGTTCCAGAGTTGGTCTCTAACTCATACAAAACCACTATTAACTCTCCTAGTAAATAAATAATAATAAAATAAATATACGGTCTCACACATGGTCAACTGATCTCAAACTAGGCAGAGCCTGTATTTTGGGTACCAGAGACTGATAAACATACATCGATACGTATAAAACACCCAGAGCTATGAGGCCAGTCCAGTACCTATGTGCCTATTCTAAAATACTACCTTTTTTCCCTCATCATCACTTTCCCAGTGCCTTTATGTATATTTCGCTTTCATACTACTGTTTTTCTTGAAAAAGTTTCATATTGACAGCAACATTAAAATAGTTATGACTTAAATAGCAAAATCACCAGCATTGATACTCCTCACAACAGACGTATAAATCTCATTATCCTTCTTCAAGCCCTCCTTAGCCCTATAATATGGGAATTCGTTGTGGGTAGCCAGATAAAAAATCCCTTTCTCCTCAAATTTCGTCTCTAAACCCATGTAGTTAGTGTCTGAATTGTTATAGCAGTTCGAGTACCTCGCATCTTGGATTGAATCGCACTTCATTCCTATAAACTTTTTAGGGTGTTCCATAGCCTGCCACCAGTAGATGATAGCTCGGACATGACTACAAACTACCAAACAGGGTATGTATGGAATATCGCTTGGCTGAAACTCCCCTCCGTTGACGTAAAAATCAACATGGCCAAGTTTTTCAGCGATCCCAAAACCATCTATATTCGTGTGTATAACATCAACTTTCATCGCATCTGTTGACGCAAGCTTGTATTCTGGAGGTAGGTTTCTGTAACACGGTCCAGCTGGGTCTAAGCCTGTTAATCTTGAGGGTTTCTTCCCGGTGGCTTGGTAGAAGTGTTTAGCAGCAAAGGCCACGACATGTGCGCCTAAACTGGCCCCGACTAGCTCCAACTTGTCAGGGTCTAAGCCGTGTTCGTACAACTTGACTAAGAACTCGCCGAGTTTGATCCCCAACGTTCTGGCGAGTCGGACTGATCTGAAACAGGTAAAAATACGTGAAACTAATTAAAAGTTGAAGATGCGAGCTTTGGTAGGTAGTTTTCTTTTACTAAGTTAGTCTTGCACTTTTAAAAGAGTCATCATCATCAGCCTATAGCAGTTCACTGTTGGATGACGCCTCCCCTCATGGGCGCCATTGCACCATCAGACCGATATACGACACCATGGCTTACGGGGGAGGAAATGTATTAAATAGGGGCTCTCCGTTCACACTATCAACGATCTATCGTCACGACACACGATAATATAGACGATCGATTTTTTCAATCGAAAGGCAGCCTAATACATTTGGAATTTCGTTTTGAAAATCCGTTTCCTAATATTGATTCGAGATTTCGAACGCAATCAAATCCATTTAAATCTATGGAGTATAGACCTATCGTACAATATTTTTCGGTAAGAAGTTTTAGCCAAAATTTCGCAGCCTGTGCGTTCGGAATCCCGTACGGAAAATGTCTGAACTCAATAGTTTGAACTAGCATCTAACAATAAAAATAAGAAATTATTCTTTATAGAAATAAACGTTTGTGTGTAATGTATCATTTCAAATGCGCAATGCTAAAATATAGAATCAACTGCCAGCGTTTTTCCATTGACTTACGACCCTAATGGCTTCAAAATGAGAGTTAATAGTCATCTTCGGAGAAAGTCGCTCCATCCGCCAACCTCATCCTTGTCCAAGCTGAGCTGGTCAAGAGCTAGCCCATCTACATCTACACTACTAATATAAAGAGGAAAAAATTGTATTTTTGTGTGTGTGCATGTTTGTGATGAATTAACTCAAAAAATACTGTGCCGATTTCAAAAATTCTTAGCATAGAAAGCTACATGCACCCTGAGTAACATAAGCTATATTTATTGCTAGAATAGATTAGGTATCCTTACTAAAACTGAAGTAACGTAACCAAAGGTGTAAAAAAACTGCCCTAAACCGTGCGAAGCCGGGGCCGCTAGTAATAAATAATAAAAAAAATACGGAATTCCGAATCGAAATTTTGAAACGGAATTCCTAATGTATGTGATCGCCTTTAATCGGGCGTATATCGGGGTTTTTCTAAGTGCGAATTGCTACCGTGTTTTCCAATCACCATTTTCAACGAGTTGCTAAATACTCTTGTCACCACATAGTGTTTAATATAATAGTTCAATAAGGAACTCTTATTAGCCATACAAACATGCTTCACAATACATAATAATGTTTATGGTAAATAATAGTGACTTGCTTGTTAGATTGAACTTCCTGCTTTGTCATAAATTTTACTATCCAGTACCTAATAAGTACTATAAAGTAAAATTTATGGCTACATACATAAGAAATAATTTATTTGTACATAGGTACATACAAATAAATTATAACGTATGTATGTAACATAAAATAAATGCAATGGAAGCTTCTGTGGCACAGTGGGCGAAGACACAGAAGGTTACGGGTTCGATTTCAGCCGCAAGACAAGTTTGTATGATATGCAAATATTTCTCCCGGGTTCGGGTATTTTCTATGTACTTATGTACCATATAAGGCCACGAGTAAGAAGTCCCAAACGATGGATGGATCAAGTATCCGAACACCTAAAGATACCAGTCAGTGTGGCTCTCCATCAGGCAGCTGATAGAAACCAAAGGAGGCAGACAGTAAAGAGACTTCATCAAAGGAGTCACGTTCCTCAGAATTGGGGGAACGATGAAGGAGGAAGTAATATGGACCTATGACTACAAAAAATCTAGAGAGCGTATATGAGTCATGTAGTTCCCTTACATACGTAGTTAGTTATTTTAGGAGTAGATTATGTTGAGTTATAATATCCAACATTATTTCATTTGCATTATGTCTAGGAAGGTAGATACACGGCTTACTAAATATCTTTCCCCTTACTTATGAACGCTACTCAACGTTAACCAATGCTCAAAGTTAGACCTGACTCCTGACATGCTGAGTGACGACCTGTTTCAACGTCTATTTTTAAGCTACCTAATTTTTTTGTGTCATATGTAAGTTTCTTTCTTTCTTTGATGTTGAAATAAATGTTTTCTTTCTTTCTTTCTTTCTTTCTATCTTTCTTTCTTTCTTTCCTGTCACTGTTTGTCATTATCCAACAGTAAGAGATGGAAATAGCCTAAATATCGTTTATCTTTTGAAAGATGTTCATAAGTAAGGCCACTTATAAATAACTAAGATATTCATAGTAATACTTATTTATAATTAACCATTACAATCATAGTTTTTTGCCTTATAAATAGCCTATTGTGTCAGATCCATGGTTTAATTAAACAGCTCTAAAGCTAGTTACGGATAGTGCGTTCCTGTATACGCGTAGTCGGGGTACGCTGTTCTCGCGTACATTGGATACATAGTTAATGTGGACCGGTGCGAACGTGAACGCGAGGTCAATCAATCCATAGCGCTACGCGAGCCGAAACCGACTGACCACGGATCGCGCCGCGAGCCAGCTCGCGCGGCACGCGTTCACAGAGTGTACGCGTAGCTGCAAGTACAGACATAGCGTTCCAAGACACGCGTAACCGACTACACTTGCAAATGTACACGCTATCCGTACCCAGCTTTAGAACTTGGCTACTCTCGCAGACCGTTAACGAATATTTCAAAATGACTTATCGTAAGCGTAATTATTGAACTATTTTGGCCAATGACAAAGCGTTATTGTCAATATGCTCTTTCTCATTGACCAACATTTTTACGATACTACGATATCAATACTTTTATTTATCAATCGGACCAGTACAACCTGGGAGTCTTCAAATCCACAGTGAATCGGTTCCTTCTAGGCAAGCGTGCTCCATCTTAGACCACATCTTTACCTGCCTCAGGCGTGATAGTGGCAATTTCATAAAAACATGCTTTTAGTAGAAAAGTTACGTACTTAAAGCCGGGGATACATATGCCCGTAGCCATCCCGTAGCTTGCATACTAGCATACCAGCTCCTTGCACCTGCCAGCTACTGTCATGTGTATACGCTGACTGGCATGCCTGTAACTGGCATACATGTAGCTAGCACAACATTTGATTTACTTGCATGCCCGTTGAGGGAGGGGCCGCGGAGGGTTGCCAAACTGGCACGTGTGAACAGAAGCGACAGCTACGGGCATACCAGTAGCTGACTCGTTGTCGAAGTAGGAGCACGTGACTCTCACAAACTGTCCTGTGTATACAAGATGGGAATACTGGCATGCAAGGGCATAACTTGCATGCCAGTATTACTTGTAAATGTATCTGCAGTGTGCCAGTTACTCGTACATGCCCGTAACTTTTATGGCAGCTACTTTTACGATTTACTGGCATGTGTATTACGGCTTATCACGTATTTTCAACTGAGATCCTCACAACTTATGAATAACCATGCTCCAGATGACTAATTTTCGAGAAAACATACGATTCAAATCCACTTTGTATACAAAGGTTAGCAAAAAAATATTGGCGAAACTTAATTCTACCTAGCGGTACAGTGGTGAACACAAAGACAACTACATTACAAGGACTATTCATAACAGACAAACAAAGGTACAGTCGTCAGCAAAAAGGACATTGGATCTGCACCGGTATTTTTTTCTATTTTTTTTTAAGATTACTTCGAATCGAACTCCTCAGGAAACCAAACTTAACAAAGGTTTACCGACTTTGAACGAGTATAAACCACTCAAATGAAGACACGTGGTCAGCTAAAATATAAATTCATGTTGTTTCAAATTTTCCCATAGGTATAATAATTTTCTAATGTCCCAATTTTTTTTGACTCAGTCGGGATTTGAATCCGCGACCTTTGCATAAATTGCGGGACGCGCTAACAACAGCGCTACCGAATGTGTCATTATGGATTAGGTTATGGTATCCTATTTTTGCGTGGCTAACGGCTACACTACAACATGGTATGTTGTGTTTGCCTATGCTTCATTGGTTTTTCACGTAGCATATGATGGCTTTGACAAAGTAGCATATTATTATAGTCGTGTGTAAACTTTACGTGAACTTAATAAATATAACTAACCAACCAGGTGGAAATCGAACCTGCATGTCTTGCATTCTCTCGTGCTTGGCATGTCATGAGTCAGGGAGTGTCATGTACGAAGCAGGCCACCATGGGTTGATATAAATTCCTTTTTGTATACTAATTGTTTTCAAAAGAATCCTTCTAGGCAAGTGTGCTCTATCATAGATCTTGCGCCTGTTTCAGGTGTGATAGTGGTCTAATGCATGACTATTTTTTTGTAAAAAACACCTTAAAAAACATGGCTCAAGTTGATGGACGCAGGGCGTTGCATCGAAGGGCACGTTCAAACGTGTGTGACGTACGAAGCATTACTTTATTATAAGTAATGGTTGCCACTTAACAACACGTGGGTCTTGGTAGTTTCATCTTCGGGTAAGTATCATAAAAAAACCTTACATTGACGATATTTTATAATTAAAAGCCCATAGTTATTACGTAGGTGACTGTACAGCATGTTTGTCGTCCAAATGCCGGGTTTAATATCAAATGTTTGTGCCTGCATATCAAACGAAGTGTACTTAACAAATGTATGTAGCATTGTCATTGTTATATGGTTGCTTTTGTCTATAGATTCTCTTGCTAATGCTACCTACTGTTACTATGCCACTTATATAAACATTTTACTGGCTGACCGGACCACAGCTTCGTTTGAGTGTATACTTGCGCTTTCAAAAATGTTCTGTATAGTATATATATATATATATATACCCTTATCGCCTAGTGGTATGAAATATACTTTACGACTTAATCTCATACCATACGAATATACGTAAAAAAATTCATCAACGTTTTGTCAATATATAAGTTATATGATGTTACAGTCATCTGTCTCATTCACTCAATAACTTTTTGTATTATGTGATTTAAAAAAATCCGTAGTTTTTTTTAAATTTAACTTGTACCTATATAAACCTTGTCTTAATTTTATTTTGTCTTGCCAATAACGAACACAAAAAAATCTAATTTCGTGCAGTCGTTCGGAATTTATGCGCGTAGGTACATAGGTACATTTAGACCATTCGTATTAATTAAAAAGAAGATTTAACCTGGTGCCTTGCTTTTTGTAATAAGTATCACAAAGCATTGCATTGCAGGTTACGCATGTTAAAAACGTGGCCAAGGACGCAATATACCCTGCATCCATCAACTTGGGGCATGAAAGTGGGCTTGTAATTTCACTGGCACCCACACCCTTCAAACCGAAACACAGCAGTGCTGCGTCAGAAATAGGTATGGTGCTAGAACTTCCTGGGATGAGCCCTTCTCTACTATTTCTGATGCCACGAAACTGTCAACCATCCTAATAAGTGACCAGGCCGAGAACGTGTGCATATGAACACCAAAGATACGCTACAAGAGCTTCTACCCAGTGCTTCTACTTATAGAAAAAGTTTAATGATTTTTTTGTATTTTAAGTTTTAACTCACTTCAGTGAAAATCTAAGATAAGTAGGTGGAGCAAACGGCGCTTAGCCGTAACTGCCTGAAAATTTCGACAAGTCGAGAAGTTGACTCGGTAGCGTAGTTGGTTAGCGCGCCCCTATAATTATGGGAAGGTCGTGGGCTCAAATACCGCCTGAGTCAAAAAATTTTGGAATATATAAAAAACTTAAAAACGTAAATGTTCTAAATTGCGTATGAGAAGTAAAGCAAAATTTAAGATGAAATATCTTTTTCTAATCTTTAAATACTTACTCACTTATCTTAAATCATATATGGATATATATTATTTAGTAGTAGTACCTACATTCTACTTATTGTAAATACACGATAAGAATATTTTGTCTATTAATCACTGGATGGTTTAGGTTTACTTTCGACTATAGATATCTTATTATGTACGTACAAAATATGTTCTAACATTCATTATCATCATCATCATCATCATCAGCGTATCAGTCCACTGCTGGACATAGGCCTCCCTATTGCACCCTGTCCTAAGCTCGACCATCCAGCTTCTACCAACAGCCGAGAGTAGATTTTCACTCCACCTGGCTGGATAGTATCAATATAGTTATAACACTATGACTAGGCATTTCCCAAATAAAAAAAATAAAATGAACTTACTTCGGATATATATAGGAGAGGAAGTTAAATGTCTCTGTGAGGAAGACGTTGTACCCTTTCTTCGCGTACGTGTTCCCTATAGCCTGGGAGTGAGGGAACACGGAGCTGTCCAGGAACCCGACGGCGTAAAGCACCGTCTTCCGGTTCTTTAGATCTAGAATATGAAAAGCATTATTATTAACTTTTATACTGGGATCATAGCTCAGTTGGTAGTAACTCTGCCTTCTGTGCTGCAGGTCACGGGTTCGATTCCCGCCCAGAACAAACATTTGTGTGATGAACACGGATGTTTGTTCTGTGTCTGAGTGTTTTATACGTATCTAGGTATGTATGTTTATAAGTCTCTCTTAACCATAGTACAGGTTCTGCCTAGTTTGGGATCGGTTGACCCTGTGTGAGATATCCCGTATATTTATTATATATAACTTATTGAATATGCCTGTTTCTGCCGAAAAGCAGCAATGCTGTGTTTTAGTTCGAGAAGTGTTCGAGAGTGCAGGAGAAATTACAGAAACATTAGGCTAAAGTTGATAGACCTATTCCTGACATGCGTAACTATGCATTACTTTGCTATAGGTAACTGTTATCACTTAAGATTAGGTCAGCCATGTGTTAGTTCGAACTTCAAGTATTAATTTTAAAAAATATACGAATGTTTATGTAGTTTTATTATGTCTGTTTAGTTACTACTGCATCTCTACAAAAAGTTATTGCGGGTAGGGGATCGCAGGGCAAAACCCTACCGATGAAAAACGCGTTCGAGGCACCCATCTAACAAACTATAGTTTCTCGCACCACCACGCCCCACGATGAAAGCCAAGCAATTTTAAACACACATTCATAATCATGATTCCGACTGAAAAATCTTTAGAAAATAATTTTCATTTCGTAACAAAAATGGCTTCTCTCCCTTTTAGTATAAAATCCTTGTGAAATTGCCCAAATAAGCGCCATATCCATCTACGTTACGTGGTATCACGTAAACGTAGTTTGTTGAACTGCCCCATGTGTTACGAAACAATTGTTCACGTGATGATACGGACGTAAAAAAGTGTTCGTTATATGTTAATGATAACTTTGTGTATATTGTTAGCTATTGTTTTTTTAAATTATTAGGCATAAATTAGTATAATGAAAACCTTGGATTTTTTTGTGCACATTAAAATAAATTTGCCTATTTTTATTTTATGACCTCTATGGCGCAGTGGAAGGCCTTTAAACGCAGATGTGGCTTCAATTCCCGCCGCGAGATATTTTTTTTGCATAATTTGCAATTTATCTCGGATAGAAAACACCCAGTTTTCTATCAAAATAAATTATAAATGCGAAAGTAAGTCCGTAAATCAGCATAAAATAACAAGATATAAACAGAGAACAACAAAAATATGTGGTTGTGGTAGGAAGGCAGATGGCAGCTTATCCACTGGTAGGCAATATCTTCATGCTTTGAAGCTGATTTTGTCTGTGCTGAGGAGCGTGGGACAAATTAGGTTTCCTCTCAGCTTAATGCAGCTCCTCAATTGTAGCAGCGCTGGTAATAAAAGTGTATATTAGTAATGTGGTTCTCATAATAATGCTAGACACTAATCACACAATATCATGTAGCCCCAAACTAAGTAAAGCTTGTATTATGGGAACCACATGACTGATAAACTACTCATATTTTTTTTTTGTAAAATAAAGAATAAGAATAAAGATATTTATTTGCCAAATAACATTGTGTATCAATTTATAAATAAGTGGTAACAAATTATATATAAGAAACAACATGCTTGACCGGTTGCGGTATGCAAAATAATTAGAGAGATGGACATCATACTTATAACATCATACTAGAAAACACACAGACCTGAGATAAATATCTGCAAATAATGCAAACATTTGTCCAGCGGCGGGAATCGAACCCGTAACCTTCTACGTCTTTGGCGGACCTTCGCCCACAGCGCCACACGGCCGTCAAATTAGTCATATTTATCATGTCGTTCCCATTATAAGAAAAAATCTAAAAGATACTGAATAGATCGAGCTGAACAAGTCAATTCTAAACCAGGAATAACAATGGCAACGAGGCGGACGAAAGCTACTAAAAATACAATATAAGCCTATTTTTCTTTGAACATCGCGACATTTTCATGTCAAAAAAGCCAACTAAAATAATACTTACCTACAGAAATAATAGCAAGAGAAAATTGAGTCTAGCAATTTGTCACTTACGACCTTTTGCCTGTGGGTTGTGTTATGAATAAAATATGAACGGTACGTGGATCAAGGCATTCGCTTCACGAGGCATCGTATTTTTCATGGGACGGATCAAGGACTTTAGGGAACGGGCAAAAAAGAATAGGTTCCTCCATTCTTCGTATGACCTCATTGCAACTTTCTTGTGGGGCTACTGACATTGCTCAATGCTTAACGCTTTGATGCTGAAAATCCACTTGCTCTAGCCAGGCTGCTTCTGCTCCTAGGCTAGCGCATAACATGATGCCCGAGGCCCGTAGTCAATGTGTTAAGGACTAAAAAAGCGGAACCATCATCTTGATTTGCGGGCACGAAAGCACTCAGATCTTAATATTACTAAAAGGGTCATCTATCCAATAAGTGACCAGGTGGCGTGTTACTTAACTAAGGTGATCTGCCTACCCAAAAAAAAACCTAATGTCATAGAGACTTGTTTGGACGGTATATTTCTTGCATAGTGTAGGGGGACATTTGGAATAAGTGTACACCTACCTACACCTTGCAAGGTGTAGGTGTACACTAAGAAATATTTTCCAAATTCCAGGATGGAAGTGCAGAGGCCAAAAAACCTGTATATGTAGGAAGAAGCGCCTACTATTTCATCCCTGGCTGTAAGCAATTTATATTAATATTTATGAGTCTAATTTAACCCCCATTATTTTCCCCTTAATTCAGCCCTGCCGCTCATATTTTTGAGCGTATTGAATTTATTATCGTGGAAAAATTTATTGATGTCTTCAAGAATGGCAGTATATTACCGATTGTCGCATTTTTTATTTGGTGGGTAACGTCCTAATGCTGCAATTTGATAAACTTGTTGATTTTATTGGGCTGGATATTTTTTTTTTTTTTAAGCTATTGCATAGCTTCTATCGAGGGCCTTGAGCGCGGGGACCGAATCCAGAAATTCCGTAACGAAAAAAAACCTCACGCTCCCCACTCCGACGGGCACGGAGGTGTGGCTTGAAGGCCGTGCATTGTCTAACGTCGTTTCTTTTCGGCAGTCTTCGACACGGTGTTTGTGTGCGTGCAACTAGACGTATTTTTATTTAATAAAAGCAAAAAAAATTGTTTTCTTATCGGTCACCACGCTCAAAAAGTGTAACTTGAATTAATATCAAAGAAAAATAAATACTGCATAAATAAAATAAATAAATAATTATAATTGATACAAAATGCTATGCAACAGCTTTACCGCGGCAGTCCCCGAGTGCCACACGTCTTTTTTGCTTATTTAAGGCGCATCTGGTGGCCATTCAATCAAATAGTACGGAAGCATCTAGAATTATAAATAAATAACGCTGGAAACAGCATAGATAGGACCACTGACGCTGCTGCCCGTCGGCGGCCAGTAGATTTGGCTGTGCCGGTGTCAGCTGGCCGCCAGAGCCTCTTTTATTATACAGAAGGGTGCACCACCGGCAGGTGAGGTCGGCTGGGTTCTAAAAATATAGGTTGGAACTCCTCACATCCCAGTATATCCATTATATTACGTACCCAGTCCTTTATCTTTCAAGACGCTCTTCCATGCTGTCTCGACAGTCAGTGACCGACTGTGTGCTTGTCCGTTGATCACCTTCTGAACCGTGAGGGTGAAGTGCTGCATCGTGCTGGGGCTGATTGTAGCATTTTTCGTGATTCCTGGACCTGGAATATAAATAAACTAGCTTATGTCTACGACCTGCGCATTTATTTCAATTTAGTATTTTTTACATTTAAAATTAAGAACTTTCCATAATTATAACTCCGCCCCCTTTTCACACCTTCTGGGGAGGAATTACAAAAAAATCTCATACGTGTGAAAATTAGTTTACATTTGTCTCGTATAAACTAATTTTCAATCGTCAGTCTAAATACAAAATTTGAAAATCCTAACTTTGAAACTGCTGGTATTTAATATAAACTTTCATTCGTGGATTCTTTTTTAAATATTTTTATATAATTTCGAAAGAAAAATTCCCCCGAAAGGTACATGTCACTGAAGATGCGCAGAAAAAAACATCATGGATCTATTTATGCTGATGATGTTGCTGTATGCGCTGAGAGCTGTATCACTTGACAAGAATCAGAAGAGAGTGCAAGTAATAATTTGTAAATTATGTGTTCAATTTTAAATTCTCTTTTTATTTTGCTGTGTACACGTGCTTTGGGATACAATCTAGAACTTATTATTGTGATATTTTTATATGTTATAATTTGATTGTGTTCCGTTTTGTGTGCCAAATAAATAAAATAAAAATGAAATCAAATAAGATACACATAATGCTTGGAAGAACCAAATGCACATGGGCTGATTGATATTGAGCGTGGCTAAAACCCAGTTCATATCTTTTAACGATCCAGACTCTAATGACCAACCTATCAGAATAATACTAATAAAATACAAATACTTAGGAAACATAAATAAATAAATAAATAATGCTGGACAATATCACACAGCATCATGTAGCCCCAAACTAAACAGAGCTTGTATTATGGGAACCACATGACTGATGTATTACATATATACATGATGCACAGTTCTAGAAATCTGGGGTGTAAAATTCAACACCGAATAGCAGCTGCATGGCTTAAGTGGCGAGAAGTAGCAGGTGTTATTTATGTAATAAAAAGATGCCGGTCAAATTCAAAGGGCCAGTATATTAAAGCATAAAAGGCAAAATTGTTATATTTTTTTTTCTCCGGGTCTTTACCCAATAATTATTTTTCTTTTTAATCTTTAAAATTATTTTAAATACTGTTTCTAAGTAATAGTTAATTTGTAAGTTTAGTTTGTCATTTAAGGCATAAGTAATCATGTAAAATTATGTTATGGGAGAAGCCACTGGCTCTTGAAATACAGTTATAACTAGTTCGAGAGCCTATGGATCTATTATAAATTGTGTCATTGCTTTATGTCAATAAATGATTTGTATTTGTATTTGTATTTGTATATTAAGACCCGTGCTAATGTATAGCAGCGAGACCTGGGTGGCATGCAATGTTTCCTATGCAGATATAGCTAGCTCACTTCCACTTCAGTTTGCCTAAACTATATCGGATGTGAAGACGTCTATCGAAAACGAATGGTTGTGGTACAGCACACCAAAACCCAGCCAGAAAAAAAAATATGTTGTCTGAAAAAAATTGTAAGCAGAGAAAACAATGTTTCAAGATTTGCTTGCTGTATGCATAGGTACATTGCTGGGTTTTTATTTTATTTCTTTTTTCGTGTATTTAAATACATTTTGATGTTATTATGATGACGACTGGGTAAAAAATTAAAAATTCTAATAAGTTCATCAGATAGATCAACAAAAAATATTGGCCATGTTTTTTTTTATTTTGAGATATAGAGCGTCAAAGTTTGGGAGTGGGGGCTCGTGACGTCACAGCTAGGTGAGTGTACTAAGCCGTGACGTCACGCGGTATTTCAACGCTCTGTATCTTTGTCATTTTTGTTTAATTTACAAAAGAAAAAATACGTGTCCAATATTTTTTGATTATGTAAATGATGGATCATTTACATTATAATTAGAACTTTTCAGTCAGCATCCCTATTGTACTATGTGTTTGTACCTAACTGATGATCTTTAAAATCAGTAAATGTGGAAAAGTAAGCACTGCCTAAGTACCTAAGTACTACCTAAATATTAGGTAGTATATTACGAGAGAAATTTCAGTTGTAGGTAATACATATTAGGAATATGTACAACCTACAGTGTAAATAACGATTTCTATGATAAGCTCCCACCCTCACTCCCACTCCCATTCCCATTTTTTTACATGGACTATGCACTAGAATTTGGCTAAGGTTTTGAGATATTTTCCCTTTGACACCGCGCCTGTATCTATAGATCATTACACTTACTGACACGTATTTAGTCCATATCTTGAAAACTACTGAACTAGTTTTGATAAAAAAAAATTTAATATGTGTATTATATTTATTGTGTTGTTTAGTTTTAAGTAAATCTAAGCTAATAATAAAAGAATGGCCAAAATCGGATCAGTAGCTTCAGAGATATGAGTGGACAAACATATATACATACATACATTATGTTTTGATACACTTATGTGTATGGTACACCTATAAAGTTTTATGTATTTGTTTGGAAGCCCATAAATATAATTAGATGTGAATATTTTGTTTTTTTTTAAAGGGATGTGTGTACGATTTTATAACAAAATCCCAAATGACGTGATTAATCTATCTGTAAATAAATTCAAAAATGTTAAACCTAATCTCTGTAATAAAGCTTATTATAAAATATCTGTTTATTTAGATGACAAAAAATCTTGGGATGAAACTGCCTCCAACTCCATCAAAAACAATGTAATAGTTATTATGAACAATGACGTTAAAAAATTATAAGCCAAGCAGATTTTCTTGCCAATTCTTCTCTGTTTGGTCGCATTACGAATTGGTGGTAAATTAAAAAAAATGACGTTTCAAAGTGTACTATACAGTTCCTACTGAATAAATGAATTTTGAGTTTGAGTTTGAGTTTGTGTTCCGATAATATTACATACGTATACTTGTTGAATTGATAACCTCTTTTGTACAATATAATGCACTTATACACTAACACTGCACAATGCACTAACAATGTATTCAGTACTAACAAGCTAAAGTGGCAGTGGGCTGCTGGTAAAAGCTGGACCCGTTGAGCTTAAGTAAGACAGGGCGCAATGGCGCTCATTAGCTATGGGAGGCCTATGTCCAGCAGTGGACTCCTATAAGTTGATGATGCTAAGGGCACGCGGCCGGTCTCCAACTAGTTGGACGTATGCTACAAAAAAGCTTCCCAGACTACCATGGGGGTTCTTTGAATGCAACTAACCAACACAAATAGAGATGCATCGCCGCATATGCAGAGCTACTTCCTTGGAAGGAAAACCGAAGACGACGACCCCAATGTGGACCATCAGCTCAACTACGACCACTCTGCCAAGAGCGAACGACTGAGAAGACTATCTAATTAAAGTTTTGCCAGGTAAATCTAGGTAGGTACCAAGTAATCTAAGTAAGCATTTCGGAGAGTGTGCCGCGGAACTGCACAATTTAATTCCACCAGCTCCATTTCACTACCGGACAACCAGGCGCTCTGCATGGCGACATTATTATATGGTAGATATACCTCATATGCGCACAAAGCGCTTCTCCTCCACTTTTATCATGCGCACCGCCAAGGAGTGGAATGCTTTAACCGAATGTGTGTTCCCCGATGATTATAATCTGGGTGTCTTCAAGTCTCGAGTGAACAGGTTCCTTCTAGGCAAGCGTGCTCCATCGTAGACTGCGTCTTCGCTTACCATCAGGCGAAATGTAGTCAAACGTAAGCCTATTTATTATTTTAAAAAAAACTAGGGGCAGGAAATATGTCTCTGATTCCTAGGAGTATAACCTGTTATAAAACAGGTTCTAATAGATCTTGTTAGTCTAGATTAAGTGTAGGTCTAGGTAGGTTGGATCTAGACTAGCTAGGTCTAGGTAGGTTGGCGTAATACGGTCAAGTTTGCATTTTATTATAGATCTGTTTCTATTATTATAAAAATATGTATTTTCCTTAAAGCATTTTATTAAAGCCGTCCTAGAAAATAAATGTATAAATTATTGTAACTATTAATTTTGTACCAAGAACCTTTTTACTATGTCATTAGTTTTTTTAACATTGACACAATATTTCGATCATAATTTATAACCACAACCTTCTGTGTTTGTGCATATATTAGTTCAAAAAGAAAAATGTATGCATTGCTAGGAATCGAAGCCACATACTTCGGATCGGAAGTTGAACCACCCCACTAGTCCAACACGGTTATACCATAGATAAGTAAACCTATCTAGTTACTACTAGAAAGGGCGTGGAGGTTCGTTGAGCGTTGCCTAAAGTATGAGCGTTCGCTCTTACTTTCATACAGTTTGGCTATTGAGTTTTTTAACGTACGTGAGTTATCTTTTTGTAGAACCTCCGAATTTATGTCCATACAGTGCGCGTTTTACGCGTGTAAAACTAAGACATCGATTTATGGAATGTATCTAGCTGGGTGAGGGAGAGGAAGCCACCAAACCGGCGATAGCGGTTCTGATATAATAAATTCTGCCGCAATAATAATAAATAAATGTTTATGTCAGCTTGGTTCTTAATGTCGGTATATTACAGTCATAGTTAAGGAGTAGGAAGGTTTAAAAACAATTAAAACATTGTACGTGAAAGATATATTGCACTTACAGACGCATGGCATTATGTGCGCAGGCTGTGTCCAGCCTTCCAGCTATAAGTTTCAGATAGCTACTGGTACTGCCCTCAACACGCATAAGTGACGCTGTTCTCTTGCAATGCCCTTCTATTGGATAATATGTTTACTTTTCTATAGTTCATACAACTACCATGCAATTAGAGTTTATTCCTACAATAAATCTATGGTAGTTATTTGGAACATAAATAAAAATAGTAATAGCTGTGTGAAGGTGCGAATAATTATCATAATTAAAACGTTTATCTCAATGATACAGCATCCTTGCATTTTATAGATGGCAATCTAATGCTATTAGATAAATGCCTCATTAGATAAATGCTTAACAACAGATATACATACTGTTGTAAAATTCTTTTCTATATACTTTACTATACTTTTTACATCGGTGGCTAAGTTCATTACAATGACGTACCTACTCTAGTTTTTTATATCACAACATATATCGCAACAATTAAATTTTGTTTATTTATTGTTTTTTTTTAAGCTATTGCATAGCTTCTATCGAGGGCCTTGAGCGCGGGGACCGAATCCAGAAATTCCGTAACGAAAAAAAACCTCACGCTCCCCACTCCGACGGGCACGGAGGTGTGGCTTGAAGGCCGTGCATTGTCTAACGTCGTTTCTTTTCGGCAGTCTTCGACACGGTGTTTGTGTGCGTGCAACTAGACGTATTGTACGACTCTACGAAGCTCGCACGAATCGAGACGATCACCACGCTCAAAAAGTGTAACTTGAATTAATATCAAAGAAAAAGAAATACTGCATAAATAAAATAAATAAATAATTATAATTGCATAAGTTGATACAAAATGCTATGCAATAGCTTTACCGCGGCAGTCCCCGAGTGCCACACGTCTTTTTTTTTAAATTTTTGGGTTATGATGTACGCTACTCAAGTACCCTCCTTATAAAATTACTAAATTTATTCAGTAAGTTTTTGTAATATATTCCTATATTAATATATTCCCGGGCTGTGTGCTATTAATAAAATTTGTTTATTTAATGATTTTTTTTTAATTTTTTGGGTTATGTTGAAAATCGACTTCACGGATGTATTGAATGTGCCTAATGCATGTTTTAGTTTTTTTCTGATACCTCTTGATGGATCTAGACTAGCACAAATGGTCCACCTGGTGTTAAGTGGTAACGATTACCTATAACAAAGTATTGGTTCGTAGGCCACGGATGTTTAGAACGTAGCCTACGATGTAACACCCTGCGTCCATCAAATTGAGCCATGAAGGTGTTAAGCCTCATGTGCCTGTAATTTCACCGACACCCACAATCTTCAAACCGAAACACAGCAATGCTACTTTTTTTATACATATTTTATTAATGGTACTTGAACTTGGAACAAGCACATGGTCCACCTGATGTTAAGTGGTAACCACTATCACAAAGCATTGCATCGTAGATCAGATGATACGCCTCTTGTGTCTGTAATTTCACCGGCACCCACACCCTTCAAACCGAAACACAGCACAGCTGCTTCACGGCAGAAATAGGCATGGTGGCAGTACTTCCCCGGATGAGCACAAAGAACTTTACTACTGCTTTAGTGGACCTTAGGAAACTGTTTTGGGTTCCCAACAGGAACACTTTTCCCAAACTAACTTACCAAACCAAATCGTATAATGTCGGGAAAATATCCGAAAATTTATTTTTTTTCCATCAAAATAAACCTATACTTTCCTAACTACAAAAGAAAAGATGGCTGCTCTCAATGAGATAAAATATTGCCCCATCCTGTATACATTTCACAATATTTCGCCTAAATTTTATTTTATTTTATTTCTTATATTTAACGAGATGACTATAGAAATGCATATTTAATTTATTATTTTATCAAAACTAGAATATGCCGTTAATATTTACATCATGCATATTTGAGGTAACTGTTATTACAGTTTATTTGTTTTGTTGGTTTGAATAACTAATTCTATGAAAAAATTACAAAAAACAGTAATAAAGTTGACAGATTGATTACATACATACAATCAAAATATAGCCTCAAACGAAAGTAAGTCCTAATAGATAATAATTTTATTTCCCAAAAGTAAATGGTTGAACGAAGAACTCCCGAAAAATAATCCTAGATTATTGGTGGCAATCAAGAACGATTTTATTTCGCAATTGCCACCAGTGGTGGTGGCCACTGAGAATAGACGGTAGGTAAACTATTTAAAGTAATCTTACAATTGTAATATTCTCAATTATTAGGGTACTAGCTCACCCGCCTTCAACTTCGTTTGCGTGTATACTAATCATTGATCAATGGTTTCGGAATGCATACAAGATAAACATACATACTTTGTTTTTTATGTATATAGTATGAGATATGCATAGATTTTATGGTCTAAAACGGTTCATTGGTTCATTAGAAGGCAATAATGCAAAATTTTTTGAAACCAGTTTGGGGCACATCAGTTGTATTGTTTAAATGTATAGTCCGGACATAGGTAAGTAGTTTTTTTATTGTGTTTTACATACACATAGATTAATTGGATTAGAGAATAATAATGAATTTTTAAGCGATTTAATAAAGAGGAGGTTCTGGTTTTGGTTGTATTTATTTTTTAGATAACCATATGAAAAATGGAGCTGCGTCCTTATCGGGGTGTTTGTAAATACTTTGACATTTTCATACAAAAATATAGTTACGCAAACTTTGTAGTAACTTAAACTTTAGGTATGCTTTTCGCACTAAAGCCATGATACGATAGAGACCTAGAGACTTGAAATCTGAACAGTACCTAGGCACTAAGCGCTCCACAATGCAAGGTAGTGTAGGGTTTTTTGTACTTACTAAAAAAAATATGGTGTACCTATTTAAATGTTCAGAAACAACTATGCACGGTGATCGTGAGGTCGTTTTTTAAAGAACGTATCATCCAAATACTACCAGGAGAACTAATATACCAGGTTGCTCATCCACTTAAACTTGGACTTGTTCCAGCAGTGAGGAGTTAACGCATCCCGTGCTATGCGCAGCAATAAACACCATTACTGCATGCTCACCCCAACCCACAAACTAAAAAAATCCGAAAGAACTGTGTACGTGATGGCGCCTGAAGTCTACAAGACTACCGGAGAGGATCCGAGACGCGGCTTCCACATTAATATTTAGGAGTAGGCTTAAAAAATGGCTTACTGAGGCGGTGTTCTACGAGTTTTGTGAACTTCCGTTATCTTCTTCTTCTTCTTTTTTCTCCTGGCTTTATCCCATGTTATTTGGGGTCAGCCCTCCTTGTACTTCTGCGCTACACCGTACGGTTGTGGGTTGTCTCTATTCTTGTGTTGCTCGCAAGCATGTCATTTTTTTATTGCTCGTAGCCAGGTCATTGGTGTTTCGATTGGTGTGATTGGATTGTTGATAACTTCCGTTAACTTAATATTTTTTTTTTTATTGTTATAACAATAATAACATAATATTCATGATGACTTGTAACATTGGTGTTATTAATAAATTCTGTATTCTGTATTTTCTGGTTTCCTCTGAAAACCAGCGCTGCTACGCTCGCGGATTAAGCTGAGAGGAGAATTTGGCCCACGCTCCTCAGCACGCTCCACATCATGAGGATGTTGAGGATGGGTACGCTACCATTCTACATAACTACCTCAACTAACCTATTTGTGTTGTTCTCTGTTTATAAATCGTTATTTTGTTCATTGATCTTGTTTGTGCTGTTATTTTACGGTTTGTTATAACTGTTATTTTTTCTTTTGATGATACTTGAAGATGGATAATACATGGCTCACCTGATCTTAAGCGGTAACCATTACCTATCACAAAGCATTGTATCGTAGATCACGTTTTTTGGATCATGCTCTACGATGCAATGTCCTGCGTCCATCAACTTGAGGCATGAAGATGATAAGCCTCTTGTACCTGTAATTCACCGGCATCAACACACTTCAAACCGAAACACAGCACAGCTGCTTGACCGAAATAGGCATGGCGGATGAGCTCTCCACACTTTACGAGGTACTACTAAAGCGTGTAAAAGTATGTGAGTGTGTACTAAAAAATGTATGCCAAATAATGACATTATTACTATTTATCTAAGGTGAATGTAGACTCACAGTCTGGTAGAAGTCCCGCGGGGTAGCCAGTGTCAGGTCTGACCATGGAAGCAGCATCACAGATCACCACGACGGCCAGTAGGACGTACGCGCTTGACCTTGCAGCCGCGCCCATTGTTCTGGAAGAAACCAGCGTCATCAGTCAATATTTAAAAAAAACACTAAGACATAAAACAGTAAAGTGAAATAAACGAAAATCATTGAATGAATGATGATTTATTTGCCTAAATATAGGTTTGTACATTGGATGTATGTTTTGATATTAGAGTGCTATTTTCGACTTATTAGTCGTGCAAATATTTCTAGAGATAAGACGTATATAATCGATTTATTAAAATTATATTACAAAAGATCAAATTATAAATACAATTATTATGATTTCATGCAATTAATAAAATAGTAGTCTAAGTATAAAAAGAAAATACAGAAACAGTTTACCCATAAGTACTAAATGTTATTTCATTCTCAAATCCCACTGTAGTAATATTTAAAAGGGCAATGTGTACGCATTTGTGGTGTAAAGGGTCCCACCGCCCCTTCGGAACTCAAGCCAACCTCACCTGTCCGTGGTGCACCCTGCTAACTAACAAACGGGGCTTTGGCGGCCAGCTGATTGTGGAGTAGCGCAGCCTAACACCGGTACAGATAAGCAGTACAGCAGACGGGCAGCAGCTTCGGTTCTGAAAAGCTGTTCCCTGCGATCCTAAACCTGTCCAGCGTGGGTATTATGGGCACATCCCCTTCTTATTAGGGGAGGCCTATGTCCAGCAGTGTACTGAATTAGGTTTCTGTAGTGTACACATTCCTAAATACTTTTCTAATTAATTATTTGTACATTTTCCACCGTCTTTTTTTTATTTTCTGGGGTTACGTACCTCTAAAGAAAAAGGAACACGGTGACGATACATGTCAAACCTCCCTCTCGCTCACACAATTCAACATTTTAGAAGATATAAAATCACTGAATGTAGTTATGCAAAATAGCAAACCTTCACGGCCTTGAAAATAACAATACAAAGATTCAGCAATAATATCATTTTGATTATATCATGTTTTCTTCCCAAAAAACTTGCACCAATGTGATCAATTTTGGTGAAAGTTTTCTGGCGACTATACAGGTCAAACCTCCCTCTCGCTCGCACTATTCAACATTTTTGAAGATATAAAATCACTGAATGTAGTTATGCTAAATAGCAAACCTTCGCGGCATACCAAAAAATTTGCACCAAAATTGATCACATTGGTAAAAGTTTTTTTTAGTAAGAAAACGTGATAGAATCAAAATAATATTATTGCGGAACCATTGAATTGTTATTCTCTAGAATGTGAAAGTTTGCTATTTTCTATAATTAATCAGTGATTTTATATCTTCAAAAATTTTGAATAGTGCGAGCGAGAGGGAGGTTTGACATGTATCGTCGCCTTAGAGGTTTACTTCGTTGTTCCTCTGTCAATCTGTCTGTCAATACCTTTTTATTAGGAATGCGTGGAGGGAGGTAGCAAGTTGAAATATATGTCCAATGCTTAGGTTTTTTTATTACTTTGGAGTTAAAAAAATAAAATCGTAATCGGTTCACCTCTACTCTGATCGTTGCTACGCCCAAATTGGGTAATTATGTATTAACTTTACTGATATAACACCGTCCATTGTAACTAACTTATCTATTGCATTAAAGAATATAAAATGAATTCTCATTTTAAGTGAACTGCAAGTTGTTCTTATGGGAGTAAGTCCCATAATAAACATAAACGTAACCTAAACGTAACGTAAACATAAACGGCGAGCACATCTCACATTTGCGATTCGCTGATGAGATAGTCATAATGGCGGAGTCGCTGGAGGAGCTGCAACAGATGCTGGACGGCCTAGCATCAGCCTCAAAGATAGGTCTCGGCATGAATTTGGACAAGACCAAAGTTATGGTCAGTGACCGAATTGATCCCAGTCCTGTTGTTGTTAATGGACACCTTCTTGAAGTTGTTTCGGAGTACACATACCTCGGGCAGATATTGCAGTTGGGTAGAAACAACTTCGAGAAGGAGGCCAAGAGGAGGATTCAGCTGGGTTGGCCAGCATTTGGAAAACTACGTCGAGTTTTCTCGTCACCCATACCGCAATGTTTGAAAACAAAAGTTTTCAATTAGTGCGTCCTGCCCGTCATGACATACGGAGCCGAAACGTGGACACTCACAGTACGGCTGGTCCACCAGTTTAAAGTCGCTCAGCGAGCTATGGAACGAGCTATGCTCGGGGTTTCTCTGAAGGATAAAATCCGTAACGAGTTTATCCGACATAGAACTAAAGTTGTCGACATAGCTCAGAAAATTAGCAAGCTGGAGTGGCAGTGGGCTGGCCATATCTGCCTAAGAACCGATAACCGTTGGGGTAAACGAGTTTTTGAGTGGAGACCGCGGCTCGGCAAACGTAGTGTAGGACGCCCTCCGGCCAGGTGGGGTGACGATCTGCGAAAGGCTGCTGGTAGAAGTTGGATGCGTCGAGCTCAGAACAGGGCGCAATGGCGCTCATTAGGGGAGGCCTATGTCCAGCAGTGGACTGCTATAGGCTGATGATGATGATGATGATGATGATGATGATGATGAGTAAGTCCCGAAATTCTAAGTCAACGCAATCAAAAGATACGACCGTTAATGCTGCATATGTTTACATTCGCAGGGGAATCAAAACCTATAGTTGACCTATAATCACAATTTGGCAAAACGCAATGTCTTACAGCACACGTACAAGGAAACTCGGAATACCGAAAAGTAGTTACCTATATCACAAAAAAAAAACAGTGTACGAGTCCAACTCGCACTTGGCCGGTTTATTTGTACTTATTGTGTCTTGTCATGGTCGTGGTATTTGTCAGAATTTTTCTTTATTTCTGTTATCGTAGTCTATCTGGAGGCCTGTAATACGGCCATATCTACACTTTTACACTATCTACACTAATATTTTAATGAGGAAATTTGTATTTGTGTGTGTGTATGTTTGTAATGAATAAAATCAAAAACTACTGTGCCGATTTCAAAAATTCTTTCACCATTGGAAAGCTACATTTACCCTGAGTAACATAGGCTATATTTATTGCTTGAAAAGATTAAGGTTCCTTACTAAAACTTAAGTAACGTAACCAAATGTGTAAAAAGTGCCCTCACCCTGAAGACAGTTCTAGCACATGCATGGCTTGCCTTGTAACAAGTATTGCTTCGTAGTTGTTTTCTATTTTTAAATATAATTTGCCTTAAAGCCTATGTTAGGTTCATATAAGCACTTAGTTCTCACCTAGTACTGTATCGGTTTATAACTAACTAGCCTAAATATCTATAAAATACGAAATCTTAAACAAACCATCTATGCTAGTTTAGGCTTACACATTCACCCTTATGCATTTGATCACCCTATTGCACATAAGTAGCATTCATTTAGCGCGACACTTTTTGTGTACCGAAGTATGTACGTAAATTGATGTGTTTCTATGTATATTATGAATTTGTTAATAAAGAATGAACCTAAGCATGCTTTTATGTTCCTAAAGTTAAAATAACGAAATAAAAAAAAAACGACTCGAAAAAAAAACACTTCTTACCGCCCAAAACAGCGAAAAAAACTTAATATTTAATTCAATGAAAAAAATAGGTACCCACTCATCTGTTAAAAGTCCTCCTTTTTTGAAGTCGGTTAAAGCTTATGCTGTTATGTGTTTGTATGAGACGAGTCATTCATACAAACTAACACAGTGTTTGTTTAATTACTATGCCCATGATATCTTTAATAGGAGCCTGTCAGCAATTATGTCATCTACATTAGATGACATAAGTACTAAATACTTAAATACTAGTCCTAGGTCATAATTAATGACATAGGTCATTATCATCAGGTCCAATGTTTGTACTTTGCACCAGATAACGCGCTCGTCAGGCTAGGTGAAGTGGTCTGCGAAAGGCTGGTAGAAGATGCATCGAGCTGAGGACAGGGCGCAATGGCGCTCATTAGGGGAGGCCTATGTTCAGCAGTGGACTTATTTGGCTGAAGTTGATGATGAGATAATGCTGCCGTAATTTACTTCGCTGGTATGGGCATGTGGTGAGGGATGGAAACCATGTGACTAAAAGAGTGATGAGTATGAATGTAACTGGATGTACGTGTAAAGGGAGGCCGAAGAAGAGATGGATGGATTGTGTGAAAGAGGATAAGAGAGTGAAAGAAGTGAGTATAGAGTTAACAGCCGATAGGAGTGAATGTAGACAGAAAACATGTTGTGCCGACCCCACCTAGAGTGGGATAAGGGCAGGGAAATGATGAGTTCTTAGCAGATTATCTTGGCAACTCTACATCCGGTCACTACTTGGATGGGTGACAGTTTAATGGCCGTTAGGTCTAAGTGCGAACATTGGTTCCGTTAAGCTATGTCAGATAGGCTTCAATCTACACTAATATTATAAAGAGGAAAAATTTGTATTTTTGTGTGTTTATAATGAATAAAATTAAAATAAAAAAATCATTTCAAAAATTCTTTCATCATTGGAAAGCTAAATTCACCCTGAGCAACATAAGCTATTAAATCTATTTATTGCTAGAATAGATAAGGGATTCTTACTAAAACTTATGTAACGTAACCCAAGGTGTAAAAAAACTGCCCTAACCCGTGCGAAGCCAGGACGGGCCGCTAGTACTATATTTAGTAGTATATTTATTGTCATCACCATTGATATATATTGTTACTATCGGTCATCACATAGTTATAAGGTAACAGATTCAGCACAGTATAGTGTGGTAGTACCACATGTAGACCCCTGTCAAAGCAATATGTAGAAGGCCGACCGAAGCTTTCATATAAAATTATTTAGGTAGGTGAATTTTTAAGAAGAAAGGTTTCTATTTTTAAATTTTATCTTAGGTTTTAAGAATGTTATGAGTAGACCTTCAGGCGGCCTAAAAACTCCGACATCAGAATTAGCCACTAGCGAAGACGAATTGCGAAAAAAGGACCAGATTATAAATAATTATTTGAGTGGCATCAGAGTTCGGTAGGTAGTAGTAGTTGTGGGTTCGATTCCCGCTGTGGGACAAATGTTTGCATCATGATAAGTATGTAGATATTTTTTTTTCTGATTTGGGTGACCTTTTGTACCTACTCGTTTGGTGTACTCGTATTTCCGTGAAAGAGTGACAAACATACATCCATTCAATACTAATTGGTTCTAATGCGGAATTCGAAGCCGCACCTTTAAGCGAAATTTTCCATCACGCTTTAAAGGTAATTTTAGCAGTAAGTAGGTAAAGGGTTCAATAACCTCGAAAATTATATTTTGATATGAATGTGTGAACAACTCAGTAATAAAATAAATTAAAAAATAGTGAGAAATTTGACAGTGCCATTAACTTTTACTCGTAAACTTAATATCTAAAATAAAAAAGTGCGTAAATGTTTTTGCTAAATATTTGCACAGAATAATAATTGCGCTATTTTTGTGAGTTTTTGAACCCCTATCTATTTAGATAAACGGTTTTGACTGAAACGACACGACTTGTGGAGCATGTTGTTGAGGAAAGTCCGTTCCCTACTTAAAAATAATGTGCGCGATGTTCAATATAGAATTATTTGACGACTTAGCACTGTGAGCCCGAATAAGACGCAAAAGGTCGTGGGTTCAATACCCGCCGCGAGACGAAATGTTTGTATGATCTGTAAATAGGTAGGTCTTGGGACTAGGTGTTTTCTATGTATAATATCTACGTGTTTTAAAAAAAAGTATTTCAGTCATGTAGTAACTATCACACAAACTCTGTTTACATTGGGGTTGTATAATACGTTTGCCGAGTCGCAGTCTCCACTTTCTCCGGCCAGGTGGAGTGACGATCTGCGAAAGGCTGCTGGTAGAAGCTGGATGCGTCGAGCTCAGGACAGGGCGCAATGGCGCTCATTAGGGGAGGCCTATGTCTAGCAATGGACTGCTATAGGCTGATGACGATGATGATGATGATGAGTCTCCACTTAAAAAACCCGAACGACATAGAACTAAAGTTGATAGCTCAAAGAACTAGTAAGCTGAAGTGGCAATGGGCTGGCCATATCTGCTGGCCCAAGAACCGATAACCGATGGGGTAAACGAGTTTTTCAGTGGAGACTGCGACTCGGCAAACTTGCGTGATGGGTACTACATGGCTGTTAGACTTTTTTGTACACACAAAGTGACTTTAATCTGCCGAAGAACCGATAACTGTTAGGGTAAACGAGTTCTTGAGTGGAGACCGCAGATCGGCAAATGCCGGATACCCTATGGGCTCTGGCCAGGTGGAGTGACGATTTGCAAAAGGCAAGGTAGAAGCTGAATGCGCCGAGCTGAGGACAGGGGACAATGGCGCTCATTAGAAGAGGCCGCCGTCCAGAAGTGGACTGATATAGGTGGATGATGATGATGAATAATATTAGCCTGAAAGTTTGTGAAAAGAGTTTTTTCACTCATTCTAAACTATATACTGAACGGATTGAGATAGAATTTTGCACATACGTAAGTAGTTCTAGATCTCGATTAACATAATTATAGGCTCTTTTTATTCGATTACCACTCGTGTGGAACCGCGAGCTTCCGCTCGCTAGATAGTAATTCCCCCTTCCTCCGTGGCATTCGTACCGAGCGGACGTGTTTTTGCTGTTTGCCTGTCTTAATTAATTTGCCGTGGTGCTTCGCCCCCGTATCCTGGCCCGCACTTGATCCAGTTGGAGCTGCGCCCTGTGTCTTCAGGTGGGGCATCATCAGTCTCGGGGACGTGTGAGTCTGCGCTGCTTTTTGCCTTTAGGCGGGTTTGAACCAGGCTTCGTCCGCGCTGAGGTCGGTAGCAGTGCCAACTGAGCCAGAGCTTGAGTGAGCGACCGCGACGAAATTACCGAACGCTCATCACACTGCGTGCTACGAGCGTCTACGCTACATGCTACGGGCGTCTACGCTACGTACTACGAGACTGGTTGCGTGCTACGAGCCGTCTTCGCTATTACCTAAGTATCGCTTATTTAACTCCACTAAGCAGGCCTATCTCGCGCTCTAGTATACCGACCCACTCCTGGGAATTCTTCTACGTATCTCAGCTCAAGGATGCCGCTTAACCGCACTCCGCCTTCGGATAACCCAACTAATCCTACCCTGAGTGTCCCTCTGCTACAACATAGCTCGTCTGAGCCGAGTCTTACAACGGAACCAGTTCTCGAACTCCCAGAGGTAGTACACCAATTCCAAATTTTAGAAATTCCAAGCGCAAACGGACGGACTGTGGTGAGGAAAAGCTTGAATCCTTCATGACTGAGATGAAGCAGCTAATATCGGACTTTCAGAAAGAACAAAACGAAAAATATCAAAGGCTTTTTGCCGTGGTAGAAGACTTTCGCTCTGCTGTTGACTTTCTTGTTGCAAAAAACGAGACACTGCAGGACCAGGTAAAGAGGCTTGACTCCGAAAAGAAAGAAAATCTCCTCTACATTGAGTCCTTGGAGAATAAAGTGGATAGTTTTGAACGCACTTGCAGATCCACATGTTTGGAAATTAGAAATCTTCCCACATCTCAGTCGGAATCGAAGCTCTCGCTTGTTGACACTGTCCTCAATGCTGGAAAACAACTCAACGTGGCAATACAGGCCTCGGAAATTAAAGATGTTTTCAGAATCCGCACCAAGGACCCAGGTAACAAAACCGTCATAGTTGATTTCACCAGTGTGCTTCTAAAGGAAAGTTTCATTAACAAATATAGAAAAAGCATCAAAGAAAACAACAAATTGACTACTGAAAAACTTAGATTTCCCGGACCGGCAAAACCAATCTTTATCTCTGAAAATCTGCCTGCAAAAGCTAAGAAGCTATTTTTCCAGGCCCGCGAGTACGCAAAGCAAAATGACTATCGATTCTGCTGGGTCTCCAATGGAAAAATCTTCTTGCGTAAGAGAGAGGGTGGAACACTGGTCAGAGTTGGCAATGAAACCGATCTCACCACTTCTAACGCCAATAAGTGACTAGACATTAAGTATAATATCAAATCTCTCCAGCTTAAGGTTTTGTTACTTTTGTTATTTTTTAAACTACTTAGAAATATTATATTAACTTTCGAGAATACTGCTACACCCATACACAACTACTTTCACTACTCATCCCCTAAACACTCAAACCACCCTCACACAAAAACTCGCCATGAAACACATTTAATCGCCGATTTTTGTTCTTCACTTTGCCATGCGTTACTCGTTCCCATGTCAGTTCTTCGAACCAAATATGGATGATATAGCTACCGTATCTAGTAACATCGAAAATATAAATTTGTCCGAATCCTTTATTTGTTCTCCCGAAAATGCCTCACAGTATTTAATGTTTAACAAATCGCTCAAATTGCTACACCTGAACATAAGAAGCATTAATTGCAACTTTGATGCCCTTTTGGTTTTATTATACAGGATACAATTGGACATTGACATCATCATTCTCTCTGAATGCTGGCTAAGCAAATGCCCATGCCTCCCTTCAATTCCTGGGTATAACTCTTTTGTTTCCGACCACAAATCACAAAATGAAGGTGTAGTAGCATTTGTAAGATTAAGCTTGGACTGCAACTGTGTATCTCCTATGATTGATGACTCAAACTCCTTGTTGCTGACATTTAATAACAGGGTTGCAGTTGTAGCAATCTATCGTTCTCCATCTTATAAAAACACTGACGGCTTTCTCAATAGTCTAGACAACACCTTAACTTCATTACATAATTTTTCTACCATTATAATTGTCGGTGATATTAATATTAACATTGTCCCAGGCATAGGAGACCATCACTCTGATGAGTATCTTAATTTGGTATCCTCACACGCTATGCTCCCTGCACATGTTATACCCACACGTAATAGCAGCTGCCTGGATCACATTATCTTAAAATCCCCTCATAACTCTGTAACTCTGGTTCTTGATTCACTCATCACCGATCACTCCCCTGTCCTCCTTTTAATGAACATGGTGGCTCAAGTTCGAACTGCAAAACCTACAACAAAATTAGACCTTGATGCTATTACTAGGGAAATCGAATTGGCTGACTTCTCTACGGTTATGTTAGCAACCAATGCAAATGAAGCTGCACACTACCTCGTTGATCTGCTCTCGCTCATCGTAGAAAAGCACAGTCGAACCGTATCTGTGTCAAACAAACAGCGCATCATCAAACCGTGGATCACTCCTGGCCTTTTGAGATGCATCCGACAACGTGATCGTCTATACCGTAAGTTTAAACAAAACAAAGAAAACCAAACAATTAGACTTTCATTCACTCGTTACCGCAATTTCTGCAACAATTTACTCAAAAAAGTAAAGCGAGAATTTGAACGCGGTGAACTTCAGAGAGCCAAGAACAACCCAAAGGCGACATGGTCCATAATAAAAAAAATGGCGAACCTTAATAGAAGGCAATCTTCATCTGAGAATCTATTAAAACTATCACCTAATCCTTCTACATCTATCAACACAGTCAATAATTTGTTTGCGAACGTCGGTAAAAACTTAGCCTCCAAAATTAAACAATCTACCAGTGCTCTGCCTTATTCCTCATCTCAAAACCCCCCCAACTCTGTTCCTCTTGACTCCATGGTTCTATTACCAACTGACAGTGAAGAGATCGCAAATATTATCACTAATCTTAAAGATAAATCTGCACCAGGTTGGGATAGAATACCTACCTCAGTTATAAAGAACTCTAAGTTTATTTTGTCCCCTATCCTAAGCAGTCTCTTCAATCTGTGTATGTCAACTGGAGTCTTCCCCGCGGTCTTTAAAAAAGCTCTGGTACATCCCATTTATAAAGGTGGCGACAGAGTCAGTGTCAACAACTACCGCCCAATCTCCGTACTTACAGTGTTGTCAAAAATATTTGAAAAAACTATCAATAAGCGTCTCGTTAAATTTCTTGATGATAAAAATATCCTCTCCGACCGCCAATATGGCTTTAGAAGCTCCAGATCTACGGAAGACGCAGTTATTGAACTGACATCGGTAATAACCAAACATTTTGACAAAAAAATTAAAACAATTGGTATTTTCCTCGACTTACCTAAAGCCTTTGACACAGTCTCTGTCCCTATCCTCCTGGACAAACTCACTGACATTGGTATTAGAGGTCATGTTAATGATCTATTTAAAAGTTACCTTACCAACCGCTGCCAGTCAGTTGTTATTAACGATCTCTCAAGCGAAGAAGAAGATATAAGTTTTGGAGTTCCTCAGGGGAGTGTTATAGGGCCCACACTATTTCTCATCTACATCAACGAACTGTGCAATCTATCTCTCCCTAATTGCAATGTATTTACGTATGCAGATGATACGGCGCTGATCGTTGGTGGCAGAGACTGGGCGGAGGCAGGCTTACTCGCGGAAACTGCCCTAAAATCAGTTGTAAAGTGGCTGTCCAAGAATCTTCTTACTATTAACCTAAGTAAAACTAAATATATAACATTTTCCTCGACAGTTAAAACACAACCTACTTCAATAATACTTCGTGCTCACTCCTGCCATTCAGGTCCTCACTCTTGCCAATGTCCCGAAATAGAGCGAACGCTTAGTACCAAATATTTAGGTGTATGGTTGGACAGTAATATGTCATGGACTTCCCATATTGAGTGCATAGTCTCTAGAGTAAGGAAATTGTTATATATCTTTAAAATCCTTAGGAGTAGTGCTGACTTTCTTTGCCTGAAAATGGTGTACTATGCCCTAGCACAATCTGTTCTGTCATACTGCATTACAGCATGGGGTGGATCGACAAAGACTTCCATGCTCAGAGTCGAGAGAGCCCAGAGAGCGGTCCTCAAAGTTATGACATCAAACCCTAGACGCTTTCCAACCACCACCCTCTACTCAATCTGTGGTTTATTAACTGTACGACAACTATTTGTCCTAGCCACTATTTTACGCAAGCACGCACAACTGTCATTTGACCCTTTGTTGTCCTCAAAACGTCGATCCGACAGAGTCTGCAAAATAGAGTCACGCAGAACTGTAATCGCAGGTAGACATTTCTTCTACCTAAGCTGTTCCTTGTATAATCGAGTCAACAAAGCTATCAACATTCACTCTCTACCGCTCTATAAATGTAAACTCGCATGCACTAACTGGCTTAGATCGCTTTCTTATGAGGACACCGAAAACCTACTCATGATCCAATCTAAAATTTTTATTTTTATTTTTTATTTTTTTATGGCTATACCCTCAACAGTTTTAACCTTATTATGCCTAACTCTAAATATTGAATCGTCTAAGACCCATTTAAGTACAAATCTCGATTACAAACACACTTTAACACACTCTATACAGACACCGTGGGTTATCCCTGTGATAACCAGACTCTTAAGAGACTGGGGGGAACAGGATAACCCACCCACATACACACACACACACACACATACACATACCCATACACAAATTCATGCAGTATTATTATTTACATCGTTCAGTTTCTTTTATTTGTATTTATCTTTTTGTAAAAGCACCTCATTTATAGAGTGGAACTTTGACCTAATCCTAACTAGGAGGAGGGCGCTGACCCTGCTACACAGTTACTAACTATTGCAGACGTCAACGTTTTCACCAGTGTCTTTGTGTACATATTTTCTTTTGTTCCAATAAATAAATAAATAAATAAATAAATTAATGATACCAGAAAACTTTAACATGAAAAAGGTATTTAAAATTTGTAATTACCTATGTGTAAATACCTACTTTAAATATGTAAATACATACATACATACAGTCACGCCTTTTTCCCAGAGGGGTAGGTAGAGACCACGGATCTCCACTTGCTACGATCCTGGCATACCTCTTCTGCTTCATTCAGTCTCATCACATTCTTCATACATGCTCGTCGGTTTAGGGTACTCCTGACCTGGCCTTTTCCAGCAAGTCTCAGATTTGATCGCAGAACGGACGTCGAGGTCTTCCCCTTCCAAATGTCTCATTCTCACTCACCGCATGTATTTTTCGTCAATCTTCTTTCATCCATCCTTTCTACATGCCCAAACCAACTCGGCATACCTTTCTCAATCCTTGTCACAATATCTTCATTCACTCCACATTTTTCTCTTATCACACTATCTCTATCTCTCAAAGTATATATGTTGTAATAATATACAGGATTATAGGTTAAGTCGACCTAAATTCTGGAAGGGGTTGTACCTTCCATAATTCCTGACTGATTTGATTACGGAACATATAACGATATTGGACTTTTAAGTTTTTTTTTAACTTTTGTTAGTTAGTTCTTGTTCTACGTGTGCGCCTCTATTTCGCACACAAACTCTCATTCTGTGTCTTTAATCCACTTTATAAACGTCATTTTGTGCCTATTTGGATTGTTTTATTGTTTTCTGACTTAAGAACCATTATTTTATACTACTACCTAAGACCCTTTCATCAAAGTTTTTTCTAAGAATTCTGATAATACCCTTGCATGTTATACCTTGCTTGATAGCTAATGAAACCTAGATATCTTTAAGCACATCTGCAGCACGACTGTCATAGACAAATTTTAAAATATTTGTGAGAGAATGAAATATTTTTTACGAATTTATTTCAATTTATAACCATCAATCGTCTACTGCAACCCAATTGGTTCTGTTAACTGCAAATTTAGTGTTAAGAATAAGAAAACAACTCATCTACTACACGAAAATCGCAAACACAAATAAATTATATGCCAAAAACCCAAAATAATAGACCAAAAGACAAAAATATCGGTGTTTTAAAAAAAAACTTAAAAGTCCAATATCGTGAATACGGTTAAGTTTGGGGTAGGGTGTTCCATAGTCAAATCAGTAAGGAATTAAGGAAGCTACAATCCCCTCCAGGATCTAGGTCGACTTAACCAATAACCCAGTATATCTATTACTTCTAAGAAACAAAAAACATATAAGTTACCTATTTAAAATTTGTAATTACTTATTTTAAGTATTACGTAATTACAAATACATTGTAATGACGAACATTTAGAATCTCGAAAAAAGTTATGACCGGTAGACAAATATTCAAATTCGATAGACACGCAGTGTATGCATGTCATTTAATATTAGCAATTAGCAAGCCAGTTTCCATTACAAAATGAATTCGGCCATTTGAGTAATAAAGGCAAACCAGCGCTGATCCAAGTCAAAAACTATTGAACATATTATTATTCCTAGTTTCCAGTATAACAAACAGCGAACGGCTGATTGCGGCATAGCGCAGACTAACATCGGCACAGCTTCATCCCCTGGCTACCGACTGGAAGCAGAATCGATGGTTCGAGTAGTTGTGCCCCGCGAAGCCCCGACCAAAATGCCCAACTTAGGGATTATGGGCATTCATACCAGGAGGCTTATGTCCAGCAGTGGACTGAAATACCCTGATGTGTGTGTGCGTTTGAACGTAAATTCCTCAGTACACAATAGGTTAATCCAGCTTTAATCCAAGTCACAAACTATTGTACATATTAATTATAATAAAAATGATAAGTAATAAAAAAGGTTTTATTGACATAATAATATTTTACAAAATTTTCGTAGTGAATCCATAGGCTCTTGAACTACATAGTTGAAAACTGTTTTTCAGGAGCCAAGCCAACATATTAATATTCTATTATTTATCTCTTGTTCTTGTATTCGTTTTTGTAAATTGTACGTATTTATGTTCCTGTGTGTGTGTTTGTTATTGCAAATAAAATATATTTATTTATCTATCATATACTAAGTTTCATTCAAATCGGTTCAGTCGTTACAGAGTTATGTAGAAATAAACATGCTAATAACACAAACTTTCGTATTTTTAGTATTAGTATGATGAAGTAGATTTTAAAACAGGTTTTATGAAATGCAATACAAAAAGTACTAATAAAAATAAAAATAACTCTAAATAACAAATAAAAATTTTTCGCGCACGAAGGGTTCGGTACCGTTGTATGGAAGCTCCACTTAAAGATAAATTTTATTCTGTTTTGTATTTGTTGTTATAGCAGCAATATAAAAACATCATCTGTGAAAATTTCAATTGTCTAGCTATAGCAGTTCATGAGATACATCCTGGTGACAGACAGACAGATAGACAGACAGTGGAGTCTTAGTAATAGGTTCCCGTTTTTACGGTTTGAGTACGGAACCCTAAATATTAATAACACCAACCTATGATTAATAACAGAGAGATAAAAAATATCCAACGAATTAGAAAACGTATCTATTTTTTGTATGGGGTCAATTTTAAACAGAGTAATTTATTATTTAATATTTCCGACAGCATTGATAGACAGATCTAATGACCTAGAATTATATGATACCTATCTAGATTAGCTGAATGTGTGTATGATTTCAATCTTAATATAATATAGTATTTTTTATCTGGGTATACTAAAATATAAAATAACGTGTAATCAGTTATGATATTTCCATAATACCAAGCTCCGCTTAATATATCATTTATTCACTTATATTCACAGAAGGTATGGTACTTGGTAGAATTTACAGTGATGTATACAAAAAAACCCCTTACTTATGAACGCTACTTATAGTTAATCAATGCTCAAAGTTAGTCCTGTCACTGTTTGTCATTATACAACGGGTAAGAGATGGCAATAGTTTAAGCATCGTTTATCTTTTGAAAGATGTTCATAAGAAAGGCCAATAGGTTGCACATCTCGCCAGCGTATAGACACGTGCATGTTCAATAATACAATAAAAAAGAATCAATCAAACTGTATCCAAATTAAAACAGCAAAAGTAAATGTCAATGAATCAAATATAAAAAAATGTAATCTAAAAATTCATTTCGTCAAACATAATGTCAGTGTAAAACTAAATTAATTTCGTATAATCAAAATCATTCAAAAGAAGAATGCCGTCTGATGTATGGCGCTCGGTACCAAGACTAAAGTGAGTGCGTCAAAAAAATATCCAATAAGTTTTTAGTCGATTCTACTGTCAAAATAATTAAAAATGACGGTAATTGCCATAGTAACACTTTACATCAATCTTTATTGCCATAGCAACGTATGTATCATTGGTTGTTGTAGTCTAATGGCGGCGCGCGGCGTGCAACTGAAACCAAATCAACAAAATATTTTTTTACTTGATTATTAATCGAGTCGGTGTGTAAAATTAAAGAAAATGTTAATGTCATTTATAAAATATAATAAATTTTATGGGATACATTCGGGTATGACGCAATTGGTACGGGTTCTCGGCATTCTCCTTTAAATGCAATATATTACTGTATAGTATCCGACACTTCAATCTAATACAATGGTATACAATTTTTTGCTATGGCAGCCCTGCGTGGTGCATTCTCTTGCTTCTCCGACCTATAAAACTGTGTTTCTCCGCTTAATCAATTCTGGTTCTACTTAAAGAAAGTAGTATTAACTGCAGAACGAGCCAACATCCTCAACGTCTCCCACCATAGAATGAAAACACTGCTCATTTAGTAAACTAAAAACTATTATTCATATTGAAAAACGGGAATTGTTTCGACTCGTTAAGAGAGTCTTCACCAGGGTGAGTGAACGCGACGCTCTCCCTCCGCGTCCCGTCCAGCAGTGCGTGCGGCAGCTCTCACTGCTCGGCTCGACACGCCTGAGGCCGGGAGCCGGGAGGTTCTCGTTTTTCAATATGAATGAGTTAATTCATGTTAGTTTCATGAGTAAAATAAAAAGAGTTATTTTAATTATTACCCTTGAGCTCTTTCACATGACTTACTTTAGGGTTACAAAATAAAATGATACGGTGTGAAAATGTTTTAATAATTAAAAAATAAATGCCAGACAATTGTAATAATATGAACAAAAAAATGTTTTAGGGGTAAATAAAGATAATAGAATATAAGAATAGAAAGACTCGGGCGCCAAGCGAATCAGCTATCAGATAAAATAAAAGTGTCTTAGTTTACTAGTCGTAGAGCACCAACCTTTAATCTCTCGGGAGGGGTGGATCGGGCCTAATAGTGCCTAAAGTGTGATATGGAATTTAGAATTTTATCCGACGTAGAACTGTCCTAGTATCACTGTGAATAAAACGAATCTTTAAATATGAAGTGTTTATTTTTCGAACCTGGTTTATGATTAAACTGTAACTAAATGAAGTTAAAGTGGTAACCTGTTATTATTGTGTTTATATACCGACCAATTTAATTTAAAAAAATATTTTTTAAATAAACACAACAATGTCCATTAGGTATTTATTTAATAATCTATTTAGGAAGGAATTTATTTGCGGTATATCCTGTACTTAGGTAAGTACTTTAATGAAATTTGATTAAACCTGTTTAATAACAGCATAATATAGATTTTTAATTGACTATTAGCTTTGATATTTTACTATGCACTAGATTCCGCTCGCGGCTTCACTCGCGGGGTACCCGGTTAAAATGTGCCTTTTATGTTAATCCAGGTCATAAACGATGTGTATTCAAATTTTCATCCTAATCCGTTCAGTAGTTTTTGCGTGAAAGAGTAAGAAACATTCATCCATGCATCCATAGATCCATACATCCATTCACAAGCTTTGGCATTTATAATATTAGTTGGAGTAGGATTTAAAAAGAACTAGTCTAGACTTGTTTAAAAATCCTGTTACTGCAAATACCACAATCAAATGATGATATAAAATCACATATACCTACTTTTAAAAAGTAGGTAGATAAGGTTACATACCTCACTAGTAAAAAATCATTTTGCATATTCTGTGCATATTAATTGCATATTATATACTAGAAGACTCGCGCGCAACGATTTGCGTCACTAATTTTGCTACTCATAATATTTACTAAATTTATTTTACCTTATTGATTATCACAGCATACTTGATAATGTATTTTTTTAAATTATGAAACCAAATAATTATGATGCAAGGAGTTTTAATATGGGTGTGCTCGCTTTGAACAAAAATCTAGAATACACACCACAACAAAAATATAAATAATTAGTTATTTGTTATACAAGAGTGCAAAGTTGCTTTTTAACCGCGGCGTGCTCAATTTTGATGACCGAGCTAGCGAAGGATTCTAAAATTGAATCACGAGCGTAGCGAGTGATTACAAATTAGAATCCTGAGCGTTAGCGAGGGAATCAAAAGAGCACGTGTTGAAAAATCTTTGCACTCGAGTGCAACACGTAATTTTTTTTAACACAAACGGATTTGGATGAAACTTGGAATATACACAGTTTCTGGCCTGGATTAACTCATAAGCTACTTTTTATCCCAGTACCACGCGAGCGAAGCCGCGGGCAGAAGCTAGTATGAAATAATAATAACTTTTTCATATTGTAAAACTGGCATTTTCATGTACCGTTGCGTCGGTGAAGGCACCGACGGCGTTTCGACTCGTTTAGAGAGTCTTCATTAGGGAGAGTGAACGCAACGCTCTCCCTCGTGTCCCGTTTAGCACTGTTTCATGAGTAAAATAATAACTTTATTGAGGACCATACAGATGTATACATTAATCAGCATTAAACGATACAAGATACTTTATTCATAAATGTACTTACAAGCGGCGGTCCTATTGAGAAAGCAATATCTTACAAACGACCGTTAAACTTAATGTAATACAAACCCAACTTGAAGCAGCTGATTAACTTTATATTCGTTGCCTAATATTTCCGCAAATGTTTCAATGTCGGTCCTTGACCTTTGCTTAGCATTGAATTCTGATCTACCTAACAAATTATTAAATACAAATTATATAATGGCAATAATCTTATAGTGATGTGCTAATTTTTTGCGTACAGTCACCTCAAAACTATTTTGCTATTTAGGCCTTAGAAATAATTCTTAGCTTCCGCCCTAGGCATTGCACAATTAATCATCATCAGTGTATATCAGTTCACTGCTGGATATAGGCCTACCCTAATGAGCGCCATTGCGCCCTGTCCTGAGCTCGACGCATCCAGCTTCTTCCAGCAGCCTTTCGTAGATCCTCACTCCACCTGGCTGGAAGGCGTTATACAATACGTTTTCCGAGTCGCGATCTCCACTTGTTAACCTCGTTTACCCCAACGGTTATCGGTTCTTTGGCAGATATGGCCAGCCCATTATTGCCTTCAGCTTGCTGATTCTTTAAGCTATGTCGACAACTTTAGTTCTATGTCGGATAGTCTCATTGCGGATTTTATATTTCAGAAAAAATCCGAGCATAGCTCGTTCCATATCTCGCCGAGCGACATAAAACTGATGGTTAGTCTACCAGTTTTAAGTACTGTGTGTGGTGTCCACGTTTTTGTTCCGTATGTCATGTGTGATGCAATCCAACCATTCCAGCATATTCAGTAAACTGCTGGAATAGGCCCATAGGCCGATTGTATAAAAAGAGGACTTAATTGTCAAGAAACTACTATCCGATATCCTTTGGCCCGCACTAGGGGAGGCCTATGTCCAGCAGTGGACTGTTTAGGCGGGTATTTTGTTGAATTGAGCGTATTGTGTTGAGCGAAGCCGCGGGGTAAGAAATAAGGCCTGAGTAGAAAATGGTTTTGAGGTGACTGTACGCAAAAAAAATGCAACATAATTCGTGGAACATTAAATTAGCACATCACTAGATAATTATTGCCATTATACGATTTAAATTTAATAAGTGGTTAGGCCCTCGTTAAAGGGGGCTTATGTACAGCAGTGGACTGCTATAAGTTGATGATGTCATCATCATACGTATAAGCAAATTATATTGTTATACTATCTTATTTATTACAGCAACACCAGCTTTTATAGGTAAGTTCACAGCTAGATGTACGCCTCCCCTAATAAGAAGGAAGGGAGATTTGCTCATAATCCCCACGCTGGACATGCAGGTTGGAGATTGCAGGGCACAGCTTCTCGTGCCGCTGCCAAAGCTGCCTATCGGTGGCTAGGGGATGTTCCTGTGCCAGCGTTAGGCTGCGCTTTGCCGCAATCCAGCCGCCATTGCCAGAACCCCGTTTGTTAGTAAGCAGTGTGCACCACGTGCAGGTGAGATTGGCTTGGGTTCCGGAGATGGACGTTGGAGTCCCTTACACCCTTTACTTATTACTTTTAGGCGAAAGTCTTTTTTGGATTTGTTTTTTTTTTGGAGATGTTGGTTTTTCTCCTTCACACCAAAACTACACTTTTATTAAGAGTTTTTCCACAATGTAGTTCTGGACCAGGAAAACATATTCAATGCTTTTTATCCGGGTACCACACGGACGAGTCACGAACGGGAAAATTATAAGTTATCGTTTTGTCCAAATAATGATTGAGAGATATACCTTTGGTAGAATTAGTATTACATCATACGCGCCCACATACCTATCAATAAATGCATTTGAATAAAGGCAAGTCTGTTAATTGAAGTGCCATAAACTTACTTCTAAACTGAAACAAAAACTTGAGTTCACAAAAGTGACCAAAACATTTTCACCAAGTCATTATTTATATAAACACCCACATACCTATCAATAAATGCATTTGAAAGGCAAGTACGTTATTGAAGTGCCATAGAGTTACTTCAAAACTGGAACAAAAACTTGAGTTCACAAAAGTGACCAAAACATTTTCGCTAAGTCATTATTTATAGTACCTCGCCTATATATAATCGCTGCCAAGTTTTTTTTTAGCAGAAAATAGGTTGTTACCCTTTAGGTTAATTAGCCCTTTTATTCGGATAGAGTGAGCTGCAGACGGGAATATTCTAATTTGTCATTTTGTCCAATCATGATGGCGAGATTACCTTTGGTATAAAATTAGTATTACATCATACACGCCCACATACTTAACACTAAATGCATCTGACTAAAGGTATCTAAATCTGTTATTGAAGTGCCATAAAGTTACTTCAAGTATATAGCTTTTATAATTATAACAAAAACTTGAATTCACAAAAGTGACCAAAACATTTTTTTTATTTAGTATCTATACTTTACTGCACAGTTTTACTACTTTTTTATTTATTTAAAAAAATCTAATTATTAAGTTAAAGTTATTCCTTCCTTCTTCGTATGCGCTAGTGGCCATGTTGTGTCGGAGTTTTTGGCTAGCCAAAGGTCTCCGACATGGCTTAACGACTGAAAAAGCTGGGACCAACATCTTGACGTGCCTTCAACACGGAAGCGCTCAGATCGAAATTCCAATAACGGGTCACCCATTCAAGTAATGACTGAGCGGAAAGATTATGTCATCAACAAAGTTACGAAACTAAACTAAAATTTAAAATCGTCATATTTTTTTATAGATTACTGACAGTAAGTACCTATTTTTTGTTTCAATTTTTAGTTTTAGAATTATAAATAAATAAATAAATAATGCTGGACACTATCACACAGCATCATGAAGCCCCAAACTAAGCGGAGCTTGTATTATGGGAACCACATGACTGATAAACTACATAGATACATTTTTTTTGGAAATACATACATATTATACATAGAAAACACCCAGACCCGAAACAAATATTTACAGAACGCACAAACATTTGTGTCTTGGCGGGAATCGAACCCGCAACCTTCTGAGTCTCAGGCGGACCTTCGCCCACTCCGCCACAAAGGTCGTCGCATATTTTTATAAACCATTGTCTTGGGTTCCGCCATTTAAAGTTAAAAATTTCAAACTGCAGCTGATAATAATTCCTTGGTTAATTAATAAAGAGTTTGGCCAAAGCCCAGAGGTTACCAGTGTAAAATAATTTGATTTCAACATGCAATAACAGAATTTCCTATTTTGATTTAATTAAATTTATTGGCTTTTTACAGTCCAAAGCGCGTTTATATTCTTTTGTATGTTTTATGTGTTATTTCCGTGTTACGAATTGAGTTCATGGAGCAGATTTTAAATACTTATTTAGACAGTAATTTATAATAACTAACTGACTCACCCGCAACTTCGTTTGCGTTTATACTTGTATATCACAATCTGATCAATGGTTTCGGAACGTATAGAGGAAAAGCATACAAAATTGAATTTATTTCTATAGATTTTTGGGCCAGGAACCGTAGCATCCGTCCCGAGAATACTCTACCGAACTTTGATCTTTCGGAACGCTTAAGAGGAAAACATACAAACATTGATTTTTATTTGTATAGATATGCATTGTGTTAGTGGTTTAAAACCATTTTCGCATTATTACCTTTCTAATGAAACTGGTTTTACACAGTTGAATTTTGACTTTTATTCTTTCCTACAATGACATTATAAAGGATTAATAATTATTTGTTTAACTATATGTGTTATAAACAATATTTAATTAATTTTAATTTTAACTAATCCTACTAAAATTATGAATGTTAAAACCTGTAAGGACGGATGAAAGGATCGATGTATGCCTACCAATCCCTCACGCAAAAATCACTAAACGTATCTGGATGCAACTTGGATAAGGTACATAGTTTTTTAGGTTTTAGGCACATCGATTGGATGCTTTCAAAGTATATAACGAACCTAAGCAGGTAGAAACCATTTTTATGTTATATATTAAATACATAATGTTGGACACTATCACACAGAACTTTTTAACTGGGTCAGTAGTACTCGGAAAAACTCTCAAAAACCTACAGATACAGAGTAACTGTTTCAGAATTTTTTTATTTTTTTAGTTAAATTTTTGACCAAACGTGAGTTTTCCTGAAAACACTAACGACCAATTTTGTTTTTGATAAATACACACTCATATTTAAATATGTACCTAGAAAACATTTTTATATGGTTGTTATTTTAGTATAGTTAAATTTTGGTCACACGTGAGTTTTCCTTAAAACACTTACGGCATATATATTTTTTTTGTAAACAGGTACATAGATACAAAGAAAACACCAAAATGACAAAAATGACCCAATTATTTTTTTAATATTCTTGAAGGTAAGAGGTTCTTTTAAACGTCTTTGTCTTATGTAGAACGATGTCAAAATTATTTCAAATAAGTTTTTTGATTCAAAAACTTTTTTCTTTGTTTTTGATTTTGTTTTTTGTGATCTGTAACTATACTCGTACAAATACGGAGAACCAAATCAAACAAAAATTTAAAAAATACTCCAGTAATTTTTTTTCCACTGTACTATTCATACTTTTTATTTATTTATTTGATATTTTTATTTACTTACCAATTAGCACAGTCTTCACTAAACCATATCACAACACAAAATTCATAAAAAAAATCACAATAAACAGATGTTTAACCAAATTTACGTTAACTCTAATTATAAAAATAAACACGTTATTTCCGAAATGTAGTTTCTTTTTAAAAACTTTTTACTAAAATTTGTAATTTATCTGTACTTTAATTATAAAGAATAAATTTCTCCCTTTATAAAACAGAATGAAATACGCGTGTTTCGTTATACTCTAGTAAAGTTGTACGTGCGGCGACCACGACCCGCACTCACTTCTGTACAAGTTTAAGGGCAAGGCAGGCGCTTGCGCATGGCAGGTGTTATGCAATAGCAAACAATTCATTGTATAATCATAGTAAACTTGCATTGTTCTCATGATTATTTGAATAATTTTAATCTTTTGTATTTAAATATCTTGCCTGCTTATTTATTTTCAATATTTCAGCTAATAACTGACTACGAATGTAGGTATACAGTCACGTATTTTATATCAATAATGGTAAAAGGTACTTACAGCTACTTGTTATTTCTTAGCAGTCATGACAGTATAGAACACTGACACGATTTTTATCAATTTTGGGTTTAAAAATATCTCCTTTTTTAGATGTCCTGCTAAAAGATAGAAAAACGCAATGCCTCACCTGAAGTTAAGTGATAACCATCATCTAACAAAGTATAAGATCATAGGTCACGCACGTGCTCAACGATGCATGCCATCCATCAACTTGAGGCATGGAGGTGTGAAACCTCTGGTGTTTGTAATTTCACACCCGGCTTCGCACACTGATATCCACGTGATATCCGGATAAAACCTAGTTTTGTACATTAATTATTATGTTGGAAATTTCAGCTTAATTCGTTCCAATTTTTAAGAATGCTTAGGGCTAACTTTGCCATCGTTGGACAATCAATCCAATGAATAAAAAAAAACTTATGAATCATAATCTATCTAATACTTTGAGGTTGTCTGGAAGAGATCGCTCTAAGCGATAAGGCCGCCCATTGTACTTTCATTACTATTTATTGTCTGGTTTGTACTATATGTTTAAGTTGGTGTGAGTACAATTAAGAGTAATCTATCTATCTGTCTATCTTTTATCGATTACAAAAACAATAAATAAACTCTATAGTGTCATTAATTTTGTAAATTTTTATCAATACATGAGCTTATTTACTGTGTTATCAGATAGAAAATTAAACGTAAATAGTTGAAACGTCCCACACCACCACACCACACCACACCAGCTATATCAGTCCACTGCTGGACATAGGCCTCCCCTAATAAAGGGGGATATACCCATAATCCCCACGCTGGGCATGTGGGTTGGGGATCGCAGGGCACAGCTTCTTGCACCACCAACACTGCTGCCCGTCGGTGGCCAGGGGATTTAGCTGTGCTATGCCGCAATCAGCCGGCCGCCAGAGCCCCGTTCGTTGTTTAGCAGGATGCACCACGTGCAGGTGAGGTTGGCTTGGGTTCCGAAGATGGGGGTTGGAACCCCGTACACCCCGTTGAAACGTGATGGGTACAAAATAACTGTAATTATTACGAAATCAAACCATAGTTAATACATTGTTAGAGCTTTCCCGGAATACCTTCATTGTTTGATTCTGAAAGTTATAAATGAATTTACAAAGCTGGAGTGGATAAAGGTAACTATTTCTGAAACGCGCTTCAAACTGTATTCTGTAATTATACTATTATTTCAATACTAGCTTTCACCCGCGGATTCACTCGCGTGTTAGCTGGTTAAAAAGCCTATATGTTATTCCCGGTTTAGAACTGCTTATGTTCCAAATTTCAGGTCATTCCGCTCAGTAGTTTTGATGTGAAAGAAGGGCAAACATGAGCGAAGCTTCGGGCGGAATCTAGTTAAACAATACAATTGATAAAAGTAATTGTTAGCACTGCCGTAACCAACTAAACAATAAATAACCAAGCTTATCGCGAACATAAATTATCATTAGTGCTTGTTGAATAACACTATCCAAATATTGGACCGCAATTTATGTAACTTGCCTACTGTCTAGCTTCATATTATATTTTACTGTGGCACATGTTATCAATGGCTTTATAATATTCGAAGACGACTTTGGAAATATTTTAATTTTATAAAAAAAAAACGACATGTTAGAACGATGCTTCGAATGATTCGTAACTCTTAAAATGAGCAAATAATTAATTAATAAGTAGGGGTGTTGCGGTTTTCATTTTTAGAACTCAAGCCAACCTCACCTGATCGTCATGCACCTTGCTAACTAACAAACAGGGCTCTGACAGCCGGCTGAATGTGGCTTACCGCCGACGGGCAGCAGCGTCAGCAGTGCGAGTTGTTCCTTGCGACCTGCATACCCAGCGTGGGGATTATAAGCATATCTTTTTAGGGGAGGCCTATGCCCAACAGTGAACTGATATAGGCTGGTGTGGTGTAGAATGCCTAAATAGGGAAGTTAAAATTAGTAGATGCGAAAGTTAGTTTGTTTGTTTGTTATGCTTTCAAGCAAATCTACTCAACCGATCATCATGAAATTCGCATACACATCAGAAGTATAGAGAGGGACATAGGGTACCTTATAACCAGGACAAAGTAGTTCCCGTGTAAAAAAATTGGTAATATTAAACACAAGCAATGCTGCTTTAGCCGCTGCCCATGAAGCTTTTATCTTATTTGAGGAACAGACAGAACAATATTTAATTATAAACGAAATTAAATTAAAATAGTATCTAATCCAATAAATTTTCTACTTAAAGCATACACGTCAAATAAAAACAAAAAAGTCTAAAGCTAACCTAGGTAAATATAAAGTTATAACTGGTTGAAAATGCTGCATGCATTATGCCCACCTTTTATATTTCTGACATACATACAGATGGCTGGCCTTAAGGCTAAGTAGTAACTAGCCTTCTACGCTGTAGGTCACGGGTTCGATTCCCTCCATGGACAAATATTTGTGTGGTGATCATAGATGTTTGTTCTGTGTCTAGATGTTATATTAATATCTTTGTTTTTATAATTGTCTTTGGTACATAGTACAGGTTCTATCTAGCTTGGGATTAGTCGATGGTGTGTGAGGTGTCTCGTACATTTATTGGATTATGCAATTGAGTTAAAATGCACACACACACCAGCCTATATCAGTCCACTGCTGGACATAGGCCTCCCCTAATAAAGGGGGGATATGCCCGTAATCCCCACGCTGGGCATGCGGGTTGGGGATTGCAGGGCACAGCTTCTCGCACCACCGATGCTGCTGCCCGTCAGTGGCCAGGGGCTGTGCCGATGTAGGCTGTGCTATTCTGCAATCAGCCGGCCGCCAGAGTCTCGTTAAAATGCAGCAGATATCATATGCCAGCTTACTGCCCACAACCCATAACTTATGTCGACAACTTTAGTTATACCAGTTTGTGATGAATGAATGGATGGATGAATTGATGTTTGTTACTCTTCCATGCAAAACTACTAAACGGATTTTGATGAAACGTAATTAATATAATTGAAATATTATTTATATGTAAAATATAATTTACTGATCAAATATTTGAAACATATAAAAGAGTCAAACAGTGTTTTATTTAAGTATTTCGTAACGATGGCCGCTCATTTAAATTCTTGTGGTTAATTTATATTCCTGTTTTACCGGAATCAGTGTTGAATAAACTTGACAAGCGTTTGCTTATAAATAATGTGCATTATTGTTTTGTTATCTATATTTAATCATAGAGTGATTCATATGTATTTTTCCTATCCTAACCTACGGTGCCCAGTCTTGGTCAACCAAATCTTAAAAGTCCTTCGGGGTTTGCCAAAGAGTGATGAAGCGCAGTATCTTAGGTGTAAAGAGAACATAGGGTTCGCAACACCTGGCTGCGCTCAAAGACCGGCATCGGCATCGTCTATAATGTTTGCATGTTAGTTTGTTTGTTCCCATTGAACTCTGCAACTGCTGAACGGATTTGGATGGAACTTGAAATACATACATGTTTTGTGACCCGGATTAAGGCATAAAAGTTACTTTTTATCCGATATCACGCGGAGTTTGGTTACAGGTTGTTGATGATGACTCAAACTATTAATTAAGGATGCTAAGCTAAAATAGGATTGGGCGGGTCATGTCTCTTGGAGAGATGTCAGATGACCAACATGGTGCTTGGCTGGATCCCAACAACGACAAACGGCACAGAGGCAGACCAAAAAGGCGCTCGCGTGACAACTTTGATGAAGAGTGGAGGGTGGCGGGGGAGGCCTTTGCTCAGCAGTGGGACAGCCTGGGGTAAGCGCGTTATTGAGTGGAGACTGCGGCTTGGCAAACATAGTATAGGACGCCCTCCAGACAGGTAAAGTGACGATTTGCGAAAGCCTGCTGGTAGAACCTGGATGCGTCGAGCTCAGAATAGGGTGCAAGGGCGCTCATTGGGGGAGGCCTATGTCCAGCTGTGGACTTCTTCTACGTATGAGCTAGTGACCAACTCTGGTGTCGGAGTTTTTAGGCCGCCCGAAGGACTCCGACATGGCTTAAAGACTGAAAAGCCGGGACCAACATCTTAACATGCCTTCCGAAGCACGGAAGCGCTCAAATCATAGAGACAAATCAAAAATGTCACTAAACGGTCACCCATCCAAGTAATGACCGGGCGGAGTGTTGCTTAACCAAGATGATCTGATAAGAAGACGGAATTTAACCACGCCACTAGCGCAGCAGTGGACTGTTATAGGCCGATTATGATGATGATAATGATGGAACAGGCTGGAAAAATAATAAGTTATTATAAATAAGTCATAAATTATTATGAATACTAACTAGTTTTGGCTTAAGACGCCCACCAGCCAGGTGGAGATACGATTTGCGAAAGGCTACTGGTAGAAGCTGGTTACGTCGAGCTGAGGACAAGGCGTAAAGTGCCCTAAGTATAAGTTGGCGGTGGCGCTTTTAGGAACAGAAACTGTGTGTTTGACGCGTGCTAGTTTACTGACGGCAACATTGCGATAAATCTGCGAATCATTTAACGCCCTGCACACGTAAAGATCGTACCGCGCATCTGGGACTGATCACTGACGTGATGCGCGGTTAAAACTGTGAGATTTGCCTTCGCGTCGACATGCCAGATCGGAGTATCAGCCCCGCGCATCTACACGTACGTTTCGGAGTGCGGGTTGGAATGGCGCGTGCTGTTTCCCGCGGTCCGAACTCTACGTGTGCAGGGTGCTTTAGAATAAATGCCGAAAGTGATTAAAAGTGATTCAAGAGAAACTGTAATCAAGGTACTTTGCATTTTCTGGTTTGAAGCACAGAGGCGCATTGCTTCGTTATGATATAAAATCACTTCACTAAACCATTTATTTATTATTTACATAGAAATCACCCAGACCTGTCAGATTTGCAAATTATACAAACGCTTGTCTCTCAGCGGGAATCAAACCCACAACCTTCTGCGTCTTAGGCTTCACCCACTGCGCCACAGAGGTCGTCGAGTATCTGATTGTTGGGTGTTATGTTATAATATGTGTTATATTTTTATGTTGTAATCGTTGACAATGCAAGGAAAAATCTTGCTCAGAATAATTTCTTGGAAGTTGAAGCTTCGTTTGTATGGAATGATATACTAAGTACCTACTTGCGTACTTTTGCGTTTTATGTCATCAATGCAAGTCATGTCATGCCAGTTCAATGCACTTTGCAGAAACTGTTGATTTTTATAGAGTTCCGTACCCTAAAAAGAGAAAAGAAACCCTTATAAATTATGGTTACTTGTTTATCCGTCCTTTTTCAAAAACTTTCTAATCAAATCTAATCAAATTTCAAAAGGTTTGCAATTCCTTGGAGCTGTGAAAAAATCAAACTTCTAAAGTAAAAGTAATTGATATATACGGCCATTTATGCCGCGTATCACATATAATAACAAGTAAGAAAAATAATCCGAAAACCGTTTGTTAGTCATATCACAAACAAATATTTCATACTTATTAGTTTGTACGGAACTCTCGGTGCGCGAGTTCGACTCGCACTTGACTGTTATTTTACAACAGGTAGGAACAAATTTAACCCATTTGCACCGACAAATTAACGAGCAGTTAAACAGCAGTTTAGCTAATCTAAGATCCGAGTTTTCTAATATTTTTGTACAGAAATGGAACATCGTTTCAAGCGGATTTTTTTAAAGCTTTCACATCAAGATATTTAAAAGATAAAATATTAAGTACAAATTCCGCCAACTATCTCTGACGAGTTTCATAAAAACTCAAAAGAAATTCGACAATGTTTCGCCTTCCCCATAAGGCATCATCAGGAAACAATAGACTCGCTGTCCGCCTTCGGCACTCCGATTAATCTGCAACTCGTCTGCGAATTTTTGCGGAGTGCCGAAGGCGGACAGCGAGTCTATTGTTTCCTGATGATGCCTTATGGGGAAAGAGAAACATTGTCGAATTTCTGTTGAGTTTTTATGAAACTCGTCGGAGAAAGTTGTTGGAATTTGTACTAAATATTTTATCTTTTAAATATCTTGTAATGGAGTCACGCCTGATTCAATTCATTAACTTTCACATCTTCATACAAATTTTTTGTAGTGTATTACACTCAAGCCTCCGAAAGCTAATCCACTGTTTAATTGCCCCTTAATTTTCAGATGCAAGTGTTTTTTTAGGGTTTCGTACTCGAAGGGCAAAAACGGTAGCCCATAATTAAAACACACAGCCAGCGTTTGTTAACCGTTATAGCTGGACAGTTTGAACATGTGTTTCTGTTGTCGTTATAACAACAATATACTAAAAACCGAAAAAAAGTGAGACCACTTAAATATATTTATTTTATTCTTTTAACAAAAACGTGATATTTTGCCAATTTTCTGCTCGATATTAATACCGGCAACATGTAGACGCATGAAATATTCACTAAATATTTAGTTGTATATTCACTTCAGAAATAAATAATAAAATTAAAATAAAATAAATTAACAGGGGCTCCCATACATGTATGGATAATGGCACGGAACTCTTCGTGCGCGAATCTGACTCGCATTTGGCCGTTTTTTGTAACGTTTGCAAAAAAAATACAGTTTCTGCAGAGTTTATCGAACTGGGTGCATGACTGTTCTTTATGAAATTATAATCGATCGTCAGTTAATTTAAGCTAAACTTCCGTTTATCAAAAACACGTTTCGATAAACGTCCATCTGGATGTCGAAGCCATAGCTATAGGTAGTAAGTAGATAGTACTGACTTACATTTTGAGTTCTAAAGCTACATTTATCTTTCAATCCTGCTTCTGAATGAAATTGTAAAATATCTCACGCTTTAACAGTTTTTACACCTTGCGATACGATTATAAAAAACATACATTTATTCTATGATTAACATAATAAAGATAATCTTATGATCATAATTCATACATAACAAATACATCGTATGTGTATTACTAATATTAAAATATCATTCATAACATTTCAAACCTTTTTCGGCACTACTCGCCCGCTACGCAACCGAAAGCATCAAATCAAGTGTTTTATCGAAAAAAAATAATCTTGCAAATAAATCATTGATTTATTGTATCGGTAACAACGAAAATAGTATCATAAACCTATTATCAATCTACTGCTGGAGATAGGCCTCCCCTAATTAATAATAATAAATTAATAATGCGGGACGTAATCACACAGCATCATGTAGCCCCAAACTAAGCAGAGCTTGTATTATGGCAACCACATGATTGATAAACTACATATTTTTGTAAATACATATAAACTAGCAGTAGTAGAGTTCTTTGTGAAGTGCTCATCCGGGAAAGTATTACCACCAAGCCTATTTCTGCCGTGAAGCAGCATAGCTATGTTTCGGTTTGGATGGTGTGGCTACTGGTGAAACAGGCACATGAGGTTTAACACCTTCATGCCTCAAGTTGATGGACGCAGGGTTTTGCATCGTAAGGCACGTTTCAAACATCCGTGACCTACGAACCAAAACTTTGTTATAGGTAATGGTTACCACTTAACACCAGGTGGGCCATGTGCAAGTTTCATAAATGGGTATCATAAAAAAAACATACATTGAAAATACTAAGTAGAGTTTGTATTAATAAGAAAGAGGAAATGCCTAAAGTTCCCACGTCCAGCATGTGGGTTGAAGATTGCAGGGCACAGCTTCACGTACGTACCGCCGACACTGGGTTTAACTGTCAAGGGATTTAGCTGTTACGATATAGTTTGCGCTATGCTTAATTAATAAACATAGAAGACTCTATAAATAAGTACAAATGATGCAATAAGCGATTTAATTTGATTTGATTCGATTTGCCTCTGTCAGCCGCCATCGGAGCCCAATTTGTTAGTTAGCAGAGAGCACCTTCATCTTTGTCGTATGAGCTAGTGGCTAACTTTGTTTCGGAGTTTTTAGGCCGCCCAAAGGCCTCCGACATGGCTTAGCGATTGAAAGAGTCGAGACCAAAATCTTAACGTACCTTCCGAAGCACGGAGCGAGTATTTTAAACCGTTCGAAACGTTTCCGAGTCGAATCCGACAGAGTCGATTGAGCCAGAATTGCATTATTGTGTCGGTGTGTGTTGTTGTAATACGGCGTGTCGTAGCGTTCTTCAGATTAACCGTCACTGGGTTTTACAATCCGAGAAATACGTCAGAATTGAAATACAATTGAATAAAAATTTACGGATTCGATTTGGAAATACACCTGCAGATCTGTGCCACGCTTTACTTGGATGATCTGCTAAGGACACCGAAGTAAGACATGGTACGAGCGTGGCGTGAGCAAGTTGGTTTGGGTTCCAAAGATGGAAATAGAACTGACACCCCGTGTCGTGTATACTAAAGGTCTTTAATACAATTAAAAACGACTGCATGTCCTTGTAACTTCTGACTTAACGAAGGGCAACTTTTGCTAAAATGCTAATTTTGTTTTTGTTATTTATATTAATTTGTATTTCCTTATTGGTACTTGAAGTCAGTTATAATACAAAATAATACGTTGTTAAACAAACAAGCAATAAATAGGAATAGACAATATCATAAAGGCAATCATTTTATTATTTTCATAATCACTATTTCGGTTTAGGTTTAGGTAAGACTAAACAAAACCTTGTGAGCTTACATACATTGTGACATTATCCAGTTTGTATAAAATAAAATCAACTTTAAAAGTCGTTAACCTTAAACTTGAATTCTGAGGCCTAAATATCTTGTTTTACTTTAATCGTCACAAGGAATATTATTAAAATAATCTTGCCCTTTACTGTGGACACCCTTCTGCCAGTGGTCATTGGCCTTAAGCCTGCTTTAGACTATGGGATGTGGACATCTTGAGCTCTAATATTTTATCGCTCATACATTTTGTACGAGACACGTCCCCGGACCCCGCACCTCCCCCTGCCTCGCCCTGAGTTTGAATGGTGAAGTTGGTGTGCAGAAGTGTCAAATGATCACGCTCAAGATGTAACTTCTGTATTGGCCACTGCGGTTCGTGCCCTGGACGTAGAGATTTATTTTTTATATTTAGACTAGGATGTAGAGATTTCCACAACGCGCATCTTGCAGCTTCAGCAATTAAGTCAGAAAAAGGCGTAACCCTGTTTCGACTTTTAAATCTAGAGGGGGGAGAGGGTTGGGGTAGATAAGTTTTGTAAAAAAGGGTATTCTCTTGCGGACGATTCGTGTTTTTGACGAATAGTCTTTTGTTACCACGGCAATACTTTTTCAATGCCCGAGTTCACACATCACGAATCGTGAAAAATTACCAACATGTTTTAAACCTCGTATCGTTTTGTAAAGGAAAATCAAGTTCATCAAAAACGCGAATCGTTAATGTTTTGTGACGGATCACATCCATCGTGATCGGTAGTTCATCCAAGACTGAACTCTGAATTACGAAACACCAATTCGGTTATTTTGACGAATCGTTAATAAAACCGATCCTGTATGCTATGTGAACGTATATACGTCATGTTTTTTGACGGTTCGTCAATGTATCGTGTATTTTGACGAATCGTCAATGACGGATCCCGTGTGAATAAGCCTTTAGATTATTATGGTAGTTAAAGATCAGTGCAGTGCATACATAGCAAGAGTATTTTTATTAAAGGTCACGTAAGAAGGACGTTGACATACGACTATCCAACCAGAAATATCTCATTTCATCATCCATGGACCGTATTAAACAAAAACAAATCAAAATCAAATAATCAAATGTCAAAATTAATAATTCAAATTATTATCAGCCTTCACTGTCCCACTGCTGGGTAAAGGCTTCCCACTCTCCATTTATCCCTCTCCTGTGCTAAGATGGTCCATTCGGTACAGAATTTAGCGAGCTCGTCCCTCCATTTCGTTCGTCGACGCCCTGTGTCTGGGCACCAATCTGTGATTAACTTGGCCCACCTGTCTCCCGATATGTGAAGTCAAATATAAAAAATAAAATATGTTACGGCGGGTATAGACTTACGAAATGTAACATGCATTGTAACACACAATGACAGAATGTGTCGTCCACATTGTCGCAATGTATCAGAACAGAATTTCCATAGTGTGGATGCCTTGCGCGCACGAACTATGCACACACCGCGTACGAGCCTAGCATTTCTGCATACATGTTCGGTTCGTGCGCGAGCTGTGTTCACAATTATGAAATGCTTCTTTCATGTTACATTGCATGTTACGTTACAGCTGACGTAGCTACAACCATCTTCATCAGTATGTCAAGGACAAAGCTGACAAAATCAGCTGTTCGAAGGCTGCTTCACAAGTTTTTAAGTAAAATTATGACGTAATTTTAAAAATCATATCTTCAATGAAAAATTACAAAATTCGGAAAATTGTATAACAAAATGCTATTGACCTTTCGGAGTAGATTTACAAAGGACATTGCCGTCTGATGTATGGCGCTCGGTACAACGACTAACGTGAGTACGTCAAAACCAAACCCATAAGTTTTTAGTCGATTCTACAGTCTTAATAATTAAAAATGAGGGTTGTTGCCATAGTTACAGTACTGTTATTATGGCAACAACCATAGTTGCAGTCTAATGGTGACGTGTGGCGGAAACCAAATCAACAAAATATTTTTTTACTTAATTATCAATCCCGTCGTTATGTAAAACTTAAAAAAACGTTAATGTCATTTATAAAATATAACAATTTTTATGGGATACGTTTAGTTTTGACGCAATTGGTACGGGTCCTTGGCATTCTCCGATAAACTCATCGTGTTAAGCGTTTGAATGAAATTCTTTAAATGATTTGTAAATATTACGTAAAGGACATACCACATTAAATAAGTTTGCGTTCTTCATGAAAAAGGTATCATCTCCGAATTGTAATGATTGCAAAATTCAAGACTTACCGTCTCATTCCTATCATTCTTTAAAGCTATTTTATTTTTATTTTAAATAACCATGTCAGCTCTTTTTATTTACATTTAAATGACTGGGTCTAACGTTATCGAGCCTTATAAAACGACATTTATTATATATAAGGTACAGCATATTTTGATTGAATGTGTTCGGGACGAGTCCCTAAGGATATTTATATATCGGTAGGTAATATATATTACCTACCTATATAACTTAGGTATAATTTTATATTCAAAGTATTAGCAATGGGCAGGACACATACAAAGAATGAAACCAAATAGATTTTCATACATTACAACAAACTGGAAACCTAGATATATATATTAAAAAAAACATTTAAAACGTGGAATGAAGACATCAACAAAATGGCTGGAAAATTGCCATGAAGAGCAAGATATAGGGAACTAACTAAGACAAAGCGGATTCTGCGGCGCAGTGGTTTAAGGGTCGCTTGAGGCGCAGAAGGTTACGAGTTCAATTCCCGCCACGAGACAAATGTTTGTACGATCTTCAAATATTTTTCTTGGGTCTGGGTGTTTTTTATTCACCCAGCCAAGTAATAAACGGGTGGAATGTTGCTTAGCCAAGGTGATCTGCTAATTACACCGAAGTAAACCACGCCACGAGCACTTCTACCTACTAATATCTAGACTTGTATATCACTGTCCAACAGAAATAAATTTGTATTTTTGTATTGTATATTATTTTATCTAAATAGAGTAATTTCCGAAACTCTTTCTATACAATACCCAAAACATTAAAACTTTTGTTAAAAATAAACAAACAAGATTGTTTAACATGTTGTTGTTGCCCACATGCTGCCCTATCAAACCGCCCTGGGCAAAATGTGTGGGCAGATGTTTGACGACCTCGATAGCACAATGGGCGGAAAGCCAGCAAATACGGAAGAGGTGTGGGTTCGATTCCCACTACGGGACAAGTTCACAGGATCAACAGATGTTTGTTTCGGGTTTGGGTGTTGTGGTACCGTACCATGGTTTGCTTATATCAGTCAAGTGGTTCCCTTAACACACGTTCTGCATACGTTGGGCTGTGATGATGTAGGTAGTGTTATTTAAGAATTGGGATATTAATATAAGATTAGACTAGCTTCCGCCTGCGGCTTCGCTCACATGGTACCCAGATAAAAAGTAGCCTATGTGTTAATCCAGGTCATAAACGACATATATTCCAATTTTATCCAAATCCGTTCAGTAGTCTTTGCGTGAAAGAGTAATCCATACTCACAAACTTTCGCATTTATAATACTAATGGGATGTAACAACAACAACAACACCAGCCTGTATCAGTCCACTGCTGGACATAGGCTTCTCCCAATAAGAAGCGGATATGCCCATAATGCTGTGTTCTGTTTTATGTTCCAGATGTAATAAATAATAAATAAATACTATAATATGGAGTTTATGTGTTAACCATTACCTATGACTAAGTTTTGTATCAAAGATTACACAAATTTGAATGAGCCCAACGTTGCGTACTCTGCGTTTATCAACTTAAGGCATGAAGGTGATAAGAATGTGTCTGTAATATTACCGGCACCCACACCCTTCAAACCGAATCCCAGCAATGCTGCTTCATGGCAGAAAATAAGCAAGGTGCACAAGTAAATCCCCGGATGAGCCGTTCACAAAGAGCGCCATTAGAACATTCGATGAAAGTGACAGAAAAACTTTATAAAAAACTGGCCAAGTGCGAGTCGGACTCGTGAACCAAGGGTTCCGTACTATGGGAACCCTCCTCAATTTATTTAATTTACTTATTTATTTTCAACTAAAAGTTATCTGAATATTTCAAGCGTTTACCTGTTGCCGTATTAATATAGAGCAAATCACGTTTGTTGTATACGAGCTCCCCTTTTAATATTTATTTTATTTTGTTTATAGTATTTGTCGTTATGGCGGTAACAAAAATACATCATATGTGAAGATTTCAACTGTCTATCTATTACGGTTCATGTGATACAGTCTTGTGACAGACAGAAAGACGGACAGCGAAATCTTAGTAATAGGGTCCCGTTTTTACCCTTTAGGTACGGAACAACTATACTATACATCGTTTCAAAATGACGTTTGTTTGACAATCAACAAGACCCAAGTCATTAATATGCAAAACCATACGTACTCATTCTAAATTAGTCACTACGAAGTTCCGTATTTACAATATTTACCTTATTTTTTTCATTATCAACAACCTGTAGAAGTCCACTGCGCTCTGAACCCTCTCCATACACCGATTACCTGCAATCTTGACGATGTCGTCGGTCCATCTGGTGAAGGGTCTCCCTAAACTTCGTCTTCTTTATCGTGGTCGCCATTCGAGAACCTTTGTTCCTCAGAGTTTATCGCTTCTATGGGCTATGTGGCCAGCCCACTGCCACTTTAACTTGTAAGGTAATAGGTACGTACCCAAAATAGGCACCTTAGGTATGTTGACCATGGGCTTCTTATAGGAGAGTGCGCGATTAGAAAAAAATCTATGCCTGATTTTTCTCAATAAAAATGCCCAAAGGAGTCTCGTTTCCTCTTTTGTTCATGCACACATTAGGTACAGATTTCTGTTCAAAGCGCGCACTCCCATTTAAAAACTCCTCGTTGACTGAAAATGGCCAACGGGACCATATAACTAAGCATCCAGATATTTGTCTCGGGTCTGGGTGTTTTCTATGTATGATATGTATGTATTTACAAAAAAAAAAAGTATATATGTAATATATCAATCATGTGGTTCCCATAACACAAGCTCTGCTTACTTTGGGGCTACATGATGCTGTGTGATAGTCCAGCATTATTTATTATTATTATTATTATCCATGAAGAGAGACGAGTTAAATTTTCATATAATGTTTTTTTTATGTTACTTGAAGATGTCTCACCAAACAAATCACGTGGTTTACCTGATGTGAAATGGTAACCATTACCTATCACAAAGCATTGCATCGTAGATCATATTTTTGGAACGTGCTCTACGATGCAACACCCTGCGTCCATCAACTTGAGGCATGATGATGATAAGCCTCTTGTGTCTGTAATTTCACCGGCACCCACACCCTTCAAGCTGAAACACAGCACAGCTGCTTCACGGCAGAAATAGGCATGGTGGCAGTACTTCCCAGGGACGAGCTCTCCACAAATAACTCTAACTACACTACTGCCGCTATAACAATAAAAATAATAAAATGTATTGAAAAAGTACATCGTTTTGTGTAATTATATTTTACGATGGTATGGAATCCTTCGTGGGTGACTCAGAAGTACCCAGTCATGTACCGGTTAAACCTATCGTTCTTTTCCTACAACTTTTCGCAGATCGTCACTCTACCTGGCTGGAGGGCGGCCTATACTTCGTATATAACCTACTATAGTACTATAGTATAGTATAACCTATGGTAATTTAATTATGTAGGATTGTAGTAGGTAGAGGAAAAGGTGGTAACGTGGCCCCTGCCGGCTGATTGCGGCATAGCACAGCCTACATCGACACAGCTAAATCCCCTGGCCACCGACGGGCAGCAGCGTCGGTGGTGCGAGAAGCTGTGCCCTGCGATCCCCAACCCGCCTGCCCAGCGTGGGGATTATGGGTATATCCCCCTTTATTAGGGGAGGCCTATGTCCAGCAGTGGACTGATATAGAGTGGTGTGGTGGCCCCTGCAGACATATTGGCCCCCTTGATATTTCATGTATGAAATATGCCATCTCGCCAAACTTTGTCGTAACAGACAGCAAGAGTGACTTGTTTATTTAATTACAAAGAAAGAAAGAAAAGTTATTTATTTTACCCAATGCATAAAAGTAGGTGTATAACTATATATAGCACTTATATATCACACACATATATATATATATACACATACATATACAATTATCTTAAAATTAGATACCTAGATAAAATTAAAAAATAAATATTAGTACGTACCAAAGGGTAAATTAAGACCCTTACTCAGCATTGGCAGCATCAGAGATCAAGCTCAGATGCTGCGTTGGTTTTCAGTTAGCGCCCTTACAAGTGAAGTCAGGAATATAAAACAAAAGTACAAATCAAAACATAATACTTAGCTTCTAAAAGTAGGAAGGTAATTGGTGACATAAACATAAAAAAATAATTTAAATAGGAAGTAGGTACAGTGAAATACTAGGTAGGTATATAATCTCTGATTGAAAATAAAAAACGTAGGTAGATACTTTAACTACTTACATACACTTATGTAGACATACAATAGTACTCAGGTATAGGTAAATAGGTAGATATACCTATATTATTTAACACTACGCAAGTATGTATGTACATAAATGAAGATTGATAATTTTTACATAGGTTGCATACTGGACAGAAACTTATTTAACTAATTAAAAACTTAATCGGCCTTACAAAGATTTGTTCTCAAAATATGTATGTACAATGTACATTTATGTTCTACACAAGATTCTCAGATCTATGGAAACAAAAGGAACAAAACTCCACTTCAATTATACACCAATCCACCTAGTCACGCCGCAATCTTCTGTTTATAGAACAAGTAGTATACATGCGCTGGTAAAGTTTTTGTAGTTGCACTTAATTTTATTGTTTTCTGTTTTAAATATTAACTTTTAGCTTTGGCGATTTACAAGTTGTGTTTGATATATATTTTTCCACAAGATTTTAAAGGTATATTGATACAATATTTAATTTTGTATTTTAGTATTTACTTGGATTATCTGCGATTTCTGTCGATAAGTTCAATATATTTAATATGGTCCCCCAGGGGGGCTATATAACCCTCAATTAATCTCAAGATGCCAATTTTGCATTTTTCAAGAATACATATATTTTTGATTAATTTATGGTAGTTTTATTGATTTCACCTTATATTATTATTTACTAGGTACGTACATTCCTGTTATGTTACGTTATGTACCGTTGAATTAATAATAGAATTATTAATTTATGTCTAACTTATATAACCTTAAAATAATAATTCTACATGTATACTTATAACATCGTTTTGGCTATGCTGTTATGGTGTTATAATTGTTTCGAAATAAATAATAATAATAATAAAATTATATGGAACGCTATGAGGTATAAATTTGACTTCTAAAATTTGACTCATGCAGGTATTGTTTTAAGGGGTAAAAAACAAAATGGGGGCCACGTACCACCTTCCTCTGTAAATATCTTCTTCTGCGTCTGAATTAGTCGATAACTTTGATGTCGGAGTTTTTAGATCACCCAACAGCGTCCAACATGGCTTAACGACTGATAAAGCAGGAACCAACATCTTTACATACCTTCTGAAACACGGAAGCGCTCATATGTAAATACCACTAAACGGTCACCCATCCGCAAGCCGTGGCGTGCCACGAATGCTTTTATCGTGTTAAAGCGTAAAAATGTAAGCATGGTAGTTCCTCGTTTTGCACTAATAGTATTGTTTTAAACTATAAATAAATAAATAAAAGAGTTTATTTCAGACACACTGTCCATATGGTTAATTTATGAAACTGAAAAACTATAACTAATGTTAGTACATAACTGTTGAGTCATGGCTCGCTCACTGAGAGGGCACCATAATTCGAAAAAATAGGTCTACTTACCATTGTGATAAGAAGAAAAGTTAAAATCTTTATTTTTAAATGTACTTTACCTTGCTTCTTTGTTAAAGTGGACTGGAATCTACAAGATAGGTACATAAATGAAGTTGTACTTAGTGTACATAACATCTACCAAATTATAAATATTTAATTTTATGTAGGTATATTGAGACTTCTCAAAGAGCAAGTACCTATGTTTAAAACTCAGTCGTTTTTTGGGAGCTATTTATAATCAAAAACTTTTTTCATGAAAAACTTTTTAATGATAAATAAATTAAAAAAAAATTGGCTCACTTTGCGGATATCCATTATAACCTGTTCATGATTAGCTTCGAGAAACCACACACACACATAAGAAATTCAACAATGTTTCGCCTTCCCCATAATTGAAAGTCTACTTACCTCCACGCGAGCGAAGCCGAAGGCGGATGTTAATTAAAAATACTTTAGACTTTTTATGTTTTTTATAACGAGTTTCCAAAAGTTTCGAGAAATGTAATTTCTTTTTTTGTTTATAAGTCAACACTGCCCCTTTAGGGCAAAGACACTTATTTTAAACTAGTTGGTGCCCCGCGACTTCACCTGCGTAAAGGTTAGCCCCTACTTTGCAATGCCCAAAGGACAATGCCGTCTGATATATGGCACTCGGTACCAAGACTAAACTGAGTACGTCAATACAAACATAAAAAAAATCTCCAATAAGTTTTTAGTCGATTCTTCTGTCTAAATAATTAAAAATTAGGGTTGTTGCTATATTAACAGTATAATTACATCAATGTCTCTATTACGGGGTGAAAAGGGTTCCAACCCCCATCTTCGGAACCCAAGTGAATCCTATCCCTACCAGCGTGGGGAACATATGATCCCTCTTCTTAATAAGGGAGGCCCGTGGCCAGCAAGGGACTTCTTCTTCTTTGTATGAGCTTATGGCCAACTATGGTGTCGCAGTTTTTAAGCCGGCTGGAGGCCTCTGACATTTTTTTTATTGTACTTGAAGATGAAACAAGTTTCTGAGGCTCACATGATGTTAAGGGGTAACCATTGGATATAACAAAGCATTGCGTAGATCACGTTTTTTTGGAACGTGCTCTATGATGCAACGCCCTGCGTCCATCAACTTGAGACATGAAGATGATAAGCCTCTTATGGCTGTAATTTCACCGGCACCCACACCCTTCAAACCGAAACACAGCAATGCTGCTTTATGGCAGAAATTGACATGGTGACAGTACTTCCTTCCTCTTCACAAAGAACTCTACTGCTACTACGTTACGGCTTGGCGACTGAAAAAGCCGGGACCAACGTGCATTTAAAGCACGGAAGCGCTTAGTCCTAAATGCCATCTCATCAATCCAAGTAGTGACTGATTAGATTGTTGCTTAACCTAGATGATCTGCTATGATAACCGAAGTAAACCAACCTAAAAGCAGGTTGATATAGATTGTGGTTTAATAGTCTCGATGCAGGTACAGACTGCTGTAACGTAACATGAAAGGAGCATTTTATAAGTGTGAACACAGCGCGCGCACGAACCGTGTATGCATGCAGAAATGCTCTGTTCGTGCGCGCTAGGCGTCCACACTATGAGAGTTCTGTTACATTGAGACAATGTGGACGGAAAATTCTTTCATTGCGTGTTACATTGCATGTTTTCGTAAGTCTGTACCCGCACTCAGATATGCCCATGAACCGTAAACGGTCATGAACGCGGATAAACAGAGCGTATAGTTGTACTTGATCAATGTAATTGACCTACCCTTTGAAGATCAGAACTTGGTACGTACAGATAACCTTTAGACCTTATATAAACTTAATCTAGATGACACCCAACACTGTGGTTTTGGGTGTTTCATTTTACTAGTATACAAGGTAAGTTTGAATTGAAATGTAAAAGTTAAATACAGGAACGACGCCCAGAGTTACGAGTATGTATGCGTGTGTAAGAGGTTCCAGCCACTAGCTCATACAATGAAGAAGAAGTCCTTACATCCCGGAAAAAAACGACAAAGTAAATAATTTCGTACCCTTGATCTTTGGATCGAAAGTTAAAATCTGAAATTAGGTCAATAGTCTTAAATATCTATTGAACTAAATGTAGTAATTGTTAGATAAACAACTGTTTATAATCTAATCACGTCTGTGTGGACACGTGTCCTCAAGAATGTCCGTTGAATTACAAAGTAGGCATATATTTTTTTAGCGTTGGCTGGTTGTCATCATCTTCATCATCAGCCTATATCAGTCCACAGCTGGACATAGGCCTCCCTTAACGAGTGCCATTGCGCCCTGTCTTCAGTACGACGCATCCAGCTTCTACCAGCAGCCTTTAGCAGATTAGCCGGATGACGTTCTACTTCACGTTTTCCGAGCCGCGGTCTTTCCACTCACGTTTACCCCAACGGTTGTCAGTTCCTCGACATATGGCCAGCCCACTGCCTTCAGCTTGCTAATTCTCAGAGCCATGTCGACAACTTAATTCTCTATCGGATAGTCTCGTAGCCTTTCGTAAATCGTCACTCCATCTGGCCGGTCGATGACTCTACGGTTGCCACTGTTACGTTTCACTAGTTAGTTGGCTGGCTGTACTAGCAGATATATTGATTATGCAAACTTCTGTCTGGTCATTACTTATTTCATCTGGTGACCGTTTAAGCTTAACACGGGTAGCTAGCTACCCGGGTAGTGGTAGCTATTTATAGTAATAGATAGATAGATAGATATAACTTTATTGCACACCATAAAAATAATTACAACAAGATGAAAAAGGTATTAAAAATAATGGTACTATTGACGACCTTACCGCTTAAAGCGATCTCTTCCAGGCAACCTTTGGATAGAGAGAAACTTTAAAAACAAACAGGAACAGTGGTATGCTTTGTCCCAATAGACTACATACTTCTATGTACTTACTATAAAAGTAAATTAATGTATGATATTATCGTTTGAAGTTTTAAAAACTATGCAAATTAAGTCAAATGCGTTTAACTAGTTATTGAGCTACTTACGAACTGTAGGGTAACAATATTATGTGATAATCGCACTAACTTGGCAATTTACAATATTAGGTATGGTAGTTTGAACTAAGTGAGGTCCCGTGACACCGATTGGCTATCACGGGTAACCAAAACTTGTTATCAGATGAGATATAATGTAAGGCTTTTGCATCTGATCTAGGTGATTTATATAGCGTTAAATGGTAACTGTTCCTCACTCACCGGGACGATGTAGTTCCTGGTATAAGGTTTAGTAGAACTTCTCACAACAGCCTATAGGTATCAGTCCACTGCTGGACATAGACCTTTCTTCAAATGAGCTAGTGGTCGACTCTGGTGGCGGAGTTTTCCCGCTGTCCAAGGGCCTTCGACATGGCTCAACGATTGAAAAAGCCGAGACTAACATCTTAACGTGCCTTTCGAATTATGGAAGTTAGATCTTAATTTTTTAAATTGTCTTAATAACTAGAACGGCTTGCGCCAATTACTCTAATTATAAAAATTTGGTTGAGTTTACATCTATACATCTCTACATAGTCAAAATTCAATAAAAATAGTCAGTAATAACAAATTCAATAGGTAGTCAAATAATCAATCAATACCTTACTTAAACACACACTATCAATAAACTTATACACACTTCTGTCAGAATTAAATTAGTAGATATTTAGTACATAGTCAATAATAATAATAATTTCAGTAATTATAAATTCCAATACTTAATAGTCAAATCACATGTCGAACAAAAAATAAAAAAAGGTAAAATAATAATAATAATAATAATAATAAATACGTGGACGTTATCACACAGCATCATGTAGCCCCAAACTAAGCAGAGCTTGTATTATGGGTACCACATGATTGATATACTACATAGATACATATTTTTTTTGTAAATACATACATATCATACATAGAAAACACCCAGACCCGAGACAAATATCTGCAGAACATGCAAACATTTGTCCCGCAGCGGGAATCGAACCCGCAACCTTCTGCGTCACAGGCGGACCTTCGCCCACTGCGCCACAGAGGTCGTCCTACATAAAATAAAATAAAATCCTACACACACTTCTCACAAAAGTTCAGGCAGTCAGTCAAAATCACCTTCCATCCGTTCGCAAATACATCAGAGTCAGGGCTTGCGTCAAGGAGGGCATTGAGCGATGCTTAATGCTTAATGCCACTCGTCCAAGTAGTGAACGGGCGGAGTGTTGCTTAACCAAGGTCTACTAAGAACACCAAAATAAGCCACGCCACGAGCGCTTTAGGCCTTCCCTAATAAAGGGGGATATGCCCATAATCCCCACGCGGGTTGGGGATCGCAGGGCACAGCTTCTCGCGTCGCCGACGCTGCTGCCCGTCGGTGGCTAGGATATTTAGGTTTGTCAGTGTTAAAAGCTGCGCTATGCCGCAATCAGCTAGCCGCCAGAGCCCCATTTGTTAGTTAGCAGGTTATACCACGGGCAGGTGAGGTTGCCTTGGGATCCAAAGATAGAGGTTGCAACCCCCCATAGAAACATAAGTCTATAAAATAGCAGGATTCATGACAAATGGTCACCCTACCCGGTGGCGCAGGACACGTTATGAGTGCATTACTTATAAAATTTGCATTTCTAAACGATTTCCCGCGCTAATGCACTTTTAATGACCTTATTCCCTAGTGCTCCTAGTTCTGTTTTTGTATATATAATGGATGAAAGTCGTCTCGTTTTACTATTAATCATGTCAAATTTATTTTGTGTTGTATGTTTACTACCATTTCTTTGACAAAAAATAGGTTTACATGACCAACATCTAATGGACCAACACTAAATAATGCTCAAACGCATTTTTTTGGACGATAAAAGCATTGCTCCTCCAATTTGAGTCATGTCATTGGCCCAACTTTTACAGTTACGAAAAATTCTTAGCACATTAAAAGGTTGGAAATAATTTAGTCTAATTAAATTGTATTGCGTGATCCTAAGTATCTATTATTTTTATTATAATAAGTTGACATGTATAATCCTTTTACCAATAATTTACAATACTGATTTATATAGATTTATAGAGCAAGGACAAACAAGGACGTCTTCCTTGGAGGTGTAGTATGTGTAGAAAAGATTTCTGTAATCCAGCTCCTGAAGCTGTGTAACGGGAAAAAATCTACACAGGCGAAGCCGCGGGGCGCTGGTAGTTAGTAATCTGATGATGACAATGATGAAGAACATTTTTCCACAAAAGACAAAAGAAAGTTACCATCCCACAAAAGCTACCCTTAAATTTCATCCCTCACAAAAATTAATTAAAGCGAGATTATGAGCAATAAGGCCAGTGATTTATAGAGCGTTTTAAAATGATACTCTTGAGCCCTTTCTAGGGTTCCGCGGGAAGGTACGCGAACGGATAATGAGGCAGTGAGTTTCAGTTGTGCTTGTAATTGGACTATTTAGGATTTTATTGCTTGTGCTTGTGGCCATAAAGTTTGAATTACGTCGTATGTTTATGTGGGCTAGTTAATTGTTTATGGCTATAAAACAAACACTGCATATTAAGTACTTTAATTAAAGGGATTAATCATGAAAAGTCATATTCATAAATTATCCCTTATTCATTTAATATACCTAAAATTCAATATTTACATGCCAAGTTTCTGGTGAGTATGTGAAACCAAGTGTAGTACATATTTTTAAAAACTATTGTTAATGCTATAGTACACGCTAATAAATAATCTATCACATTACAGACGAAAAAAAAAGATTATTTAAATACTAAAAAAACCTGAAATAATAACCTCAATTGATAAGAATAACATTTATACGGCAGAATAATGTTCAAGCAGCAACAACAAAAAGCAAGCTTTGCTTGTCACCGTTTTTTCTCGAACTTTTTCTGGTTGCGTTGAAAACGATGTAAATTCAGTAGCCAAAAAAGAAAAAACACTTGTTTTACCAAAGAGTCAGGTGGATAGAAAACTCTTGATTGTAATCACACCAACTTAAAAATATAGAACAAAACGGACAATACCAATAATGAGAATATAATGGGTGGCTAAACACTTTGAGCGATCTCTTCCAGACAACCTTTAGATGGACTGGATTTAAAAAGACTGTAACAGACGTTGGTGAAATTTCATCAAACACAAATTTAATCATCGTGGACTAGGTTTAAAGAATACTATAGTAAAACAAACAATACATTCTAATGCTTACTATATATAACTTAATAACAAAATAAACGAATAAATATAATTAAATAAATACTATAAAAACATAGATGACAGTTTCATTTCAACTTTTTACAAACATTTGTAAAACGGTTGTGAATAGGCATAATGCAAAACTGAACCCTCTAGACATTATACACCAAACTCACACTTGTCAACTTTTTTATTTAACTTTAATTAAAGCACTGTCTTTGTTTTACAGTAAAAGGTGGTTTTTAGGGTTACCGTCGTTCAAATCTGCCCGCATTTAGTAGATTAGGTAATTTTATTAATTTTGCAATTTCAGCTTACTTTTTGTAACATTCCACTTAAATTTTATGAAGCTTTTTATCATAATATCAAATTAAAAAAGAGCATAAAACACTCAAAAGTTCAATATTTTCCTTCCTTCTTCATATGAGCGAGTGGCCAACTCTCGTGTTGGAAATTTTAGGCTACCCGAAGGCCTCTGCCATAGCTTAAGTTATTTATAATTTAATTTATCAGTCATGTGTTTCCCATAAGACAAGCTCTGTTTAGTTTGGAACACATAATTCTGTGTATTAGTCTACAGAGTAGACAAATTTTTCCTCTTTAAAGTAAATAATAAATAATAAATAAATAAATAATGCGGGACGTAATCACACAGCATCATGTAGCCCCAAACGAAGCAGAGCTTGTATTATGGGAACCACATGATTGATATACTACACATATATTTTTTTTTTTGTAAATACATACATATCATACATAGAAACACCCAGACCCGAGACAAATATCTGCAGAACATACAAACATTTGTCCCGTGGCGGGAATCGAACCCGCAACCTTCTGCGTCTCAGGCGGACCTTCGCCCACTGCGCCACAGAGGCCGTCATAATATAGTATTAGTGTAAACTTTACACTAATACTATATTAAAGAGGAAAAATTTGTATTTTTTGTGTGTGTATGTTTGTAATGAATAAACTCAAAAACTACTGTGCCGATTTCAAAAATTATTTCACCTATGAAAAGCTACATTCACCCTGAGTAACATAGGCTATATTTATTGCAAGAAAAGATTAGGGATCCTTACTAAAACGTTAGTAACGTAACCCAAGGTATAAAAAAATGCCCTAACCCGTGCGAAGCCGGGACGGACCGTTAGTAAGTAAATAAAACCTTAACTTAAAAATGAATACTACCTAGGTAGATAGTACTGGTACAAAAACATAGTGAATAGGAACACAAACAATAAAAGGCAAATACAAACATAAAACACGATGAAGTTATAAAATTTTATCCCGACATGAACATAAAAACACTATCAAAAACATCACAGCAAATCTTGCCAAGTCATTATCAAATGGTCTGTGAACCGTTGCCGCAAAACTGAGGTTACGATGTACTTCTGTTGTTTCTATTCCTAGTAAATACTTTTATACGTATACTGAAGGTTTTATAATTTAATTATACAATAAAATTACCCTTCAAAATAGGAGCAGGTTCTATAATCGATTGTATAAATTATTCTTTATTCGGTAAGTTTCATTCATTTTATACTTTTTTGTACCAATAAACCTGGGGTTGTTGTTATTTAATCATTAAAGTTGAATATCCTGATAAGCAAAGTTCTCTTGGATAGATGAACTATCAAATGTAAGCTTTGTTTTGTAAAAAATAGGCCCTTATTTCATTAAAAGGCGAATTTCTATGAAATTTATTATGGTCACCATAAATTTTTTTTACACTACTGGTGCCCAAACTTTTTACTTATTTTTCGTTTACTAAATTTTGAAATAAAATGTAGAATAAGAAGAAAATTATCAAAAGAAGAAAATGCACAAAACAATAGCTTACATTTGATAGTTCATCTATCCAAGAGAACTTTGCAAAAAACAAACTGAGGAAATACCTTGATTTGTGATCATGCCATCGAAAAGAGTGTTCAAGGGTGTAATTTTTATGGAATTTTGAAAATGGTCAATAACTTGAAAACCATGATACTTTAACTGAACACAATTTTTGATTATTTGATCAGTCATGACACCCTCTACCCACAGGTGATTGCTTGACTACTCATTACGCCACACCCTTTATAGTTTTCCAAAATTAAATCAATATTAATATTGGAGTTAAGGTAAATCCAACGAGTAGGCAATTTATCAAGGAATGCAGTGATTTCTCATTTCCAGTGCTTTTTGATATACATTCTAAAATCCTTCGATCCTATTCCGTGTTTCCCAATCCATTCCCCTCTCACCCGACCGTTTCATCTGACAGTTAATTCTATGACGTTTGACACATTGACACCATACTACGCTGCCTCATATTATTATGAACAATTATTATTATACTTGATACATGGCGAAATTGTGGAGGACTGTCCCAGAAGACATTTAATAAAGAAGTGAAGTGAAGTGATGTGACCATACACTCCCCGACATATAAATAAAATAAATAAAACAGTATCACGCTACATCATTATAGCCCCAATGTGAACAAAGTGTAGGGGAACCACTTAACTAATATACTACGGTATGTATTATACTTATTATGTATGTTTACTTAGATCATTTACAGTAATGTACGATTGACACCTGACGCACCGCATCGGAGCGCGTCGCAGCGGATGCGAGGGCACGCGCCGGCAGCTGACTGGAGACTGACGGACGCGTCGAGCCGAAACAGTAGCCGCGAGCATCCGCGAGCAACCGAGAGAACCCGAGAGCATCCGGCCGCGTACGCGAGTGGGTCGCGGAGTTCGAGCGCAGCCGGTCGGCGCGTCAAAGCTGCGTAAATAGCATTCAAATAAGGAACGTAACTGCTTTGTGGATGTTTCAATTTCCTCTAGCAATGTGTTAAAGCCTTTTAAAACATTGCTGGAGGAAATTGAACGACGCGCGCCGGTAAATTTGAATCGTACATAAGCATTCCAAGTGAAGATGTTCTAAGCCTATTGTCGTTTTATAGAAAACTAACTGAGTACGAGTATACCTTGGAACTTTTATAGCAAATGCCGGAGCTAAGAACAGGCAAAGTGTGAAACCTAAAACTTTAAGAATCTTCATTTTTACAATCCGATAAATAAACCTCATTTGAAAGAACTGGGCCATTCTAAACTTTACTACTTTGGGATAGAGGTCATGATGGTCTTTGAGAGTTTAAAATGGGGTACAGTTAGTTTTGGCAGTACTTGGCTCCAATATTTCTCTGGTAATGTGGTGTCTAAGGGATGAACTTACAGCGGCTTGTCTTAATGGTAGTAGAATTTTTTACTATGCATATTTTGAAGGGCTCGGGAAGTAGTAGCACACCTTTAGTTATAGGCAACTTCCACAATTCTTTATAGGAGCTAGTGACCAACTCTGGTGTCGGAGCTTTTAGGCCACCTTGACGATTGATAAACCGGGACCAACATCTTAATGAAGCGCTCAGATATAAATGCCACTAAATTGACAAGGTGGAGTGTTGCATAAGTAGTAAATTAGTAGTAAATATGAGGCCCAATTCTTTAATCTACTCAATCCAATCTATCCATCTATATAACAATCGATCACTTTCAGAGAGTTAATTTGAAATAAAAAGCTGTGACAGACGGACGGACGGAAGCAATGAACGGATAGGCTAGTCGTAACATTTAACCATTTGATATAACAACAAAACCAGCTTGTATCAGTCCACTGCTGGACATAGGCTTTTCCTAATAAGAACATATTCCCCATATGTCCATAATCTCCACGCTGGGCATGCAGGTTGGGAATCGCAGGGCACAGCTTCTCGCATCGGACGCTGCTGCCCGTTCTGACGGGCAGCAGCGGGCTAATAGATTTAGCTATGCCGATATAGGTTGCGCTATGCCTCAGACAGCCACCGTCAGAGCCCCGTTTGCTAGTTAACAGAGTGCAGATCAGTGAGGCAGGACTGAGTTCCAAAGATGGAACCCCTTACACCCCTTTCTTTTACGCCAATTGACAGCGTCACCCTTAAAAAACATTGATTTAATCGAATCATATCATTAAACTTTTTACCCAGATATCATTCGTTACATTAATTGAATCTGATGACAAAGGCGCTGAAGTTCAAACTGTAACTCTGCCAGAGAGCCATGGAATGTAGCATTCTCAGTGTCAAACGAAACGATCGCGTGCGTAGACCACGCTGCGTTCCTTGACCGGTGTTGTTGGAAATAAGGCTGCCAGGCTCAAATAGGATGGATCAGGACACGTCAGCAAAATGCCTTTCATCAAGTGAGTGACCATCACCACAGCCTGGACACCTAGGAAACGAGCTCGATGCTTTTAAAAGAGCATAGTGGGAGGTAGCTGGAGATAGATATGTTTGGAAGTCTATGAGAGAGAACTTTGCCAAGCAGTGAGACGAAGGGTTAAATAAAAAGTGTTATATATTTTTTTTATCGACTCCATAAAGAAATGAACTCAAATTTAATAAATTATATTTTTATATTGTACATGACATTAACCAACAAAAACGAAATGAATAGTAGTTACAAGAAACTAACTACGGGCTTACAATATTGTTTGAGGTCTGTGACCTGCCAAATATTAATAAATAAATGTAAGCTTATAAAAAAAGAATGGTCAAAATCAGATAGGTAGTTTCGGAGATATGCGTGGACAAACATACATACATATATACCTATAAAATTTTGTATATTGATTGGTAGCCCATAAAGATGTGAAAATTTTGCAGTTCCGATTATAATACACACATGTATACGTGTTGAATTGATAACCTCCTTTTTTGAAGTCGGTAAAAAATAAATTTGAGACTTATGACTTGTACCACAAGTTACACAGGCACCTTGGAAACTTTGACACTATTACCCGTGTCTGGGTAGGCCTTACTGGTACTTACCCCTTACGGCCTAGCAGTAACAGGAAATGGATTCTCATACTGAGCGAAAACGTGCTGAATGGGCTTACTACGTTTTGTCAAAATATTTTTCACCAAATTATACATTTGGAGGAAGTACTATCACCATGCCTACTTCTCCTGATAAGCAGCATGGCTGTTTTGGTTTAGAGAGTGTGGGTGCTGGTGACATTACAGACTCATGAGGCTTAACACATTCATGCAGCCAAGCAGACGTTCTGCACGTCTACATCGCTATATGGTAGACATACCTCGTATGCGCACAAAGCGGTTCACTTCTACTTTTATCATGCGCACCGCCAAGGAGTGGAACGTTTTACCCGAGTATATGTTCCCGATAATTATAAAATGCGCGTCTTCAAGGCACGAGTGAACAGGTTTCTTCTAAGCAAGCGTCCTCCATCGTAGACTGCATCTTCGCTTACCACCAGACGAGTTGTAGTCAAACGCAAGCTTATTCAATATAAAAAAATGCTTAAAGTTGCAGGAAAATGTATCGTAGGGCACGTTCTAAGCATGCGTGATTTTGGAAGCAAAGGGGTGGGTGGGCCATGAGCCAGTGCATCTGCAGGTATTTTAAAATAGATCTAGAAGATGCACATGAATAATACCCGCCCAGTTACTACTGGGTTAGGTGACTGTTCAGTGGCATTTACTTTCGAGCTCTAAATACACCAGAGTTGACCACTAGTTTAACTTTAATAACAAAAATATGTCTTACGTTATATGCCTATACTAACCTTTTAACAAACGAACTGTGATAAAATTTATGTAAATATTGACTTTAAATTACCTATCATTTGAATTAAGTTTAACTATGACGTCGTCTTCTTTCCAAAGTCCTAAGCTGTAAAATCTTCATTCAGTTCTTGTTAACCAACTTTAAAAAAGGAGGTTCTCAATTCGTTAGAATCTTTTTTATAATCGCTGATTACTCAAAGATGGCTGGACCCATTTCTGTCTTATTCCAAAACGAAGACTAAAGAGTCTAGGTTTAAAACTTGTATTTTGTACACAAAATGTCAGATTTAAACTTATACTATCTTTAGACTTTGTTTTGGAATATGGGGAATCCCCCTCATTTGTCATTGTCATCAGGCCAGAATCTGATGATGGAATTCTGGCCAAATCTGGATCCTGCCTCGCCCTGAGTTTGAAGTTTCAAAAATAACTGCATGAAAGTGTTCGGAATATAGTTTTTTTCAAGCAGTACGCCTAATAATTATTATTCTATTTTACTTCTAGATGCAAATTTTGATTATTCTTATTGATCTTCGACGGTTGGTTTACTCATAGTGAAAAATGTGACGCGAGAAAAATTCTGCTTTTTTATTAGACCGTAAAAAGTAATTTATAAGCGGTTCTTACCAACTAATCCAAGAAGTAATTTGATTTACGAGTAACAATTTGTAGTAAACTTGGGTAATAACTGTGGAACGTTTTTATTAGCCAATGAGGTCTAATTTTGCGACCTGAATGTTTGCTCAAGTTATATTAGCTGAAGCGCCCGCAACTACGTTGGTGCAGCCCTTTTATTCCGTCAAGTACCTACTTCAGGGGCTTACCACGGGTTTTGATAGTTTTCGAAAACTTTTTATGTTTTGGTATCTTTCCATACATTTTCGTACAGCACCTCTAGGGAAACGTGCATGAACTACGAAAATGTATGGAGAAAATGCTAAAACATGTTGCAAAAAATGCTAAATAACTTTTAAAAATGCTAAATAAAATGCTAAAATCTATATTTTTCTTTTGAATTCCTTAGGAATTTTGAGTTTTTAGGTAACGTACAAATAAATGTTAATCATAAAAATATGCTAAATGCGAATTTTTCAAGCTAACAGACCCGAAAATATGCTAAATTTAGCATTAAAAATGCTAAAATAGCAACACTGGGAAAGATACCGAAACTTATAAAGTTTTCGAAAACTATCAAAACTCGTGGTAAGCCCTCTGCATAAACATTACAGTACTAAGTATGGGTATGGTTGCTTCGGAGAGGTAAATTTTTTATAATACAATCTTCTGCCTGCCCACGCGTAGTACCCGCATAAAAAGTAGCATAAATAATAATCCAGGTCACAAAATATGTATATTCAAATTTTCATCAAAATCTGATCAGTAGTTTTTACGTAAAAGAAAAACAAACATCCATCCATTCATCTTCACAAACTTTCAATTTGCAAACATATTATTTTCTTCTTGGAAGTTTCAGCCTACTCGGCCCCTATAGATTAATTATAGCAATAACCATAGAAACAGCTATCGTATCGCCATCGTAACTTGATGTGACATGTTTAAACTAATGTGCACATGTACGAACACGTGTTCACATAACGTGTACATGGTAAATTTAACAATTTAAGGGTTGTTTACACGGGATTGGTTGACTTGCCTACCTGTATTAGTTTTAGTAGTTATTTCAACGTTTATATGTTGAAGGAATTACCAATTGAGCTAATATGGCTGAATTTATTTTGCTAAAATCAGATGTAGCTAATATTAATGGTATAATTTTTTTTTCAACGAGAATATATTGAACTCTTGATACTAGATGCGTCAATAATTATTTTTGCCTTTTCTTTCTACCTTCCTACTTTGTAAGAGAGCTAGTGGCCAACTCTGGTGATGGATGCAATATCATACACCCATCTCGCTGCTAGACGATCGACGTTTCTGTAATTCAAATTGGAACTCCAACATTACAATCGTTCGTCCGCTCGCAACGTATTGTCGATTCTTAATGCGGCAAATGCTTTCAAATATTTTCTTTGTCATGGGACTGAGTGTTATGGTAATATAGTTAGTTCTTGATACTCACTACACAGAAAAGAATGCTTGCGATTGTTTTTCCATGGATTTACGACCCTAACAGCTTCAAAAAGAGAGTTAAGTAACTCCTGGGAAAGCTGGCCCCATGATCGACCTAACCCTTCCCAAGTAAGCCTCGAGGTCAAGAGCTTGCCCACCACAAATAAAAAAAATGTAGGTAACATTTGGGATCCTTTGGAAGGTAATTCAGTCACCGCCTGCCACTCAGCCAAGCGCTACTACGCTTAGTAGTCCACTGGCAAGTAGCATGCTATGCTAATTGCCAGTCGACTCTCCTAGTGTAGTTTTCCTTTAGTTTCATAAGTAGTACTAGCAATTATTTTCTAATTGCTATTCGCTACCAGCTTGAGCATAATTTAGAACTAATGTCGTGTTATGGTTAAACAATGCTCAAATAATTAATTTGGATCAATAATTTTGCCTATAGTAGTTTCAATTTCAATTAATTTATTTTCTGAAATGTTTTAATAGTCTTGTATTAACTATAATCCATTTGTTTGTATTATCGTTACTAGGTAGTCCTAGTAAGTATTTTTATAATTAAAAGAGTAAGAAAAGTTGAGTTTTGACATGACGGCTGCTAGAAAATGGAAGAGGAAAACATGTCGTGTCGATCCCACTTATGTATGTTTCACACCTACCGGTGCGCGTCAATGAGTATCATCATCATCATCATCACCCTATAGCAGTCCACTGCTAGACATAGGCCTCCCCTAATGAGCGCCATTGCGCCCTATCCTGAGGTCGACGCATCCAACTTCTACCAGCAGCCTTTCGCAGATCGCCACTCCACCTCGCCGGAGAGCGTCCTACACTACGTTTTCCGAGCCGTGGTATCCACTCAAGAACTCGTTTACCCCAACGGTTATCGGCTCTTCGGCAGATATGGCCAGCCTACTGCCACTTCAGCTTGCTAATTCTCTGAGTTATGTCGATAACTTTAGTTCTGTGTCTCGCTGCGGATTCTATCCTTCAGAGAAACTCCAAGCATGGCTCGTTCCATAGTTCGCTGAGCGACTTTATACTGGTGGACTAGCCGTACTGTGAGTGTCCACGTTTCGGCTCCGTATGTCATGACGGGTAGGACGCACAGATTGAAAACTTTAGTTTTCAAATATTGCGGTGTGGGTGAAGAGAAGACTCGTCGTAGTTATCCAAATGCTGCCCAACCGAGCTGAATCCTCCTCTTGGCCTCCTTCTGGAAGCGCGTCAGAGAGCATCAAAGCACATTTTAAACATGCTAGAGGAAATTGAATCCTCCACTAAACAGTTAAGTTCCTTATTTGCATCTAATATCTGCTTACGGATCTATTTATGTCAGTGTTTGACAAAGCTCAAAGCTGCATAAATTGCATGCAAATAAGGAACTTAACCGCTTTTTGGATGTTTCAATTTCCTTTAGCATGTTATAAAATGCTCTTCGAAGCGTGCCGGTAAGTGTGAAACGTATATAAGTTGACATAGAGGCAGGGAGATGATGCGTATCTAGTAGGTAACTATCAAAATTTACTAAAAGTACCAATTACTAGTTTAAAAATAAGACTCCTTAGGGTGGTTTTAGATTAACGTTTCTTTGGAGGTATGAGTACAAGCGTGCTATATTTTTCTTGGAAAAAACTGCACGTGTGAACCCGCGCTAATTACGGCCTGTTCGCTCTAACCAGTAGATTATTTTCTAGCGGCCGTCGCTTTTAAGAGCTTAAATGCGCGTCAATTTAAAATTGGCGAACTTTGCAAAATGCGCGCATTATCATGAGTTGTTTATTTGATTTTTTGGTTTATACCTTATACCGTTCCGGAGAATAAGGTAAAGTTTGAATTGGAAAATCTTAACCCGTGGTTTGATTTACTTGAAACTTCGTCAGAACACTTTGAATATTAAATAATAAAAGACTGCATACCTGGTTTTTGAAAAAAATTCCTTAATGGAGTGAAATCTATACACATAAAATCCTTTGGCCTGAATGACTGATGGATCAACGTATAGCCTAAACCGCTGATCGTAGAAACCTGAAACTTGGAGGGTGTGTTCTTTGTATGACGTAAGCATCCGATAAGAAACGATTTTCCGGAATTCCAATTTCGGCCCACGATTGATGCTCATGCCACCTGATGATGATAATCCCACTGAGTCGAAATTTATCGGATACTAGCTTCCACCCGCGGCTTTGCTCGCGTGGTACCCGGGTGAAAAGTCGCCTATGTGTTCGATCCAGGCCATAAACAACTATGTATATTTCAAATTTTCATTTTAATATTTTATGTATTATTAAATTTTTATATGCGCTCTGTAATTTTTGCGTGAAAGAGTAACAAACATCTATACCTACTCACAAATTTTCACATCTATAATATTATTAGGAAGAAGGATAAGATTATAAATTTTCCCTGAAGTTTAAACATGTGACTGTCAGTCACTAAAAAAGTACATGTCTAGTTTTTTCTTTTAGCCTGCTTTACGTTTTCATAAAGTACAAATTGTTCTCCAGTCACCATTTATTACCACCATATAGTTGAAAAGTGAATTGTTTAAGAAAATAACTGTCCGTCATAACTTTGTGATATTATAACTAATCATATTAGTAGATCGAAATAGTAAACTTTGTCTGGGGAAATAAAATAAGTGTTTTAGTTTGTGCCAACATATAATAGCGATCGTAATATCACTCAACCACCGCATGTAACGTCAAATGTCTTCTGTTCTTCCTTTTATTTCTTTGAGTTAATAATTTAATTTCATGAATGATAACATTTATCAATAGAAGTGAGTGATCTATTTGAAATGATCTAAAATATGCTCTTATGTGTATTGTAAATATTTTTAAGAAATTAAGAGCTTAACAAAGATTTTATCCTTTATCAAAATCTCCCACTATATAATAATCGGGAAAACTACACATTTTTTTGCTGGCAACATTACATGGCATGAACTATTTATCTAAATTTTCTTTAATATTTGCTGTGATTTAAGCAAAAAATCAATATGTATTCATGAAAGAAGTAATTCCGCGTGATTCTTTACGCAATGAAGAAGAAAACCATTTTTTGTTTTATATGCCAAAATATTCTACAAAAAATTACAAAAACAATTGTGTTTTTATTATTTTTCTATTTCTAAAACTGACCGAGATATAAAAGTGCAAAGTTAACATTTTCGGTCTAAGCCACGGACCGAGCGTGATATCGTTGATGACGTCACCGCTCCTGTCTCCGGGCGAGCGACTCGGGGATTCGAAGCATTTACCCGAATGTGCCCGTCGCGCACGGAACTACTTTGTTTATTTTAAATAAGAATCAATAAAAACTACATGAGTCCATCTTATAAATGTTGTATTGAGTCTCATTGTAAAAATAGGGCCACAAAAACACCCGAAAAGTTGTTTTTTTACGTTCCCAAGGATCTGAAAATCAGAAAAAATGGACAAATGCTATGAGAAGAGCACATCCATTAGGGCCAAAAACAAAAGCATACATATTGTGAGGATCATTTCGATGTCAATTGTTCAAATACCATGTGAAATACTAGGTAGTAGGTACTTAACCTTGCCATGTGAAATAGGTGCTAACTAAGTACCTAGTAGGTAGACTAGGTAGGTACTTGGTTTTTGCTAGTAATATGATTTTTAGGGTCCCGTACCCAAAGGGTTAAAACGAAAACCCTATAACTAAGACTTCGCTGTCCGTCTGTATGTCTGTCTGTCCGTCTATCTGTCACCAAGCTCTCATGAACCGTGATAGTTAGACCGTTGAAATGTTCACCGATGATGTATTTCTGTTGCCACGTTTTTGCCGTTTTTTTGCTCGATATTAATAACGGCAACAGGTAAACGCCTGAAATATTCACAGAATATTTTTTATATATATACGTACATATATAACGAAGCAGACTGACCAGCGGGGTTTTTAAAAGGAGTGTCGTCAGCTAGGCTGACGTCACTACCTTCATCACTATGATTGCAAATAACGAAACACAAGTAAGAAAAACGCAATTTATTTCGAGAACCAAATAAGGCTTTTTAAGCTTAGTATTAAAAGTAGGTAGGTACTCACAGGATTTCTAAAATAACTTCACAAAACACAAGAACACCTTCCACAATCGTGTCTCGACTCGTAATGCGGCTTCGCAGTACAAAATCAATAAAAACGGTGTTCAAATTACTTTATGAGCAGATTCATTATTTTTTAGCTGTAAATTCATTTTAACATTTTTAATGTTAGGTTTGAAAATATCATTTTATTTTAACGCAGTTTAAATATTCCGCTGAATATTTTCGCTGCAAAACAAGTTCAATCAAAAGTCCGTTATTAACAAAGTAAATTAATAGCAAAGCAAAGAAGGTTACTTTTCTGTAATTATAAATCAAAACATAAATTAAGAATAGGTTTTCACTTGTTAAAAATAATTTTGGATTAATCATGCATGAGTAATCATTTGGTATTGAGCTTCAAAACAAATAATTACTCATTCCTCAACTAATATCAAAACCTATAACAGAAACTAGTAGATTGTTAAATTATTAATTAATCAATTTTACATTGTTTTACATGGTTTACATACTAAACCATCAGTTTTGTTTTCTATCCTTAATAATTATTACAGATTTTAGCGGCTTTGCGCCGACATATATTATTATATACATATATTAATGTTATATATTATTGTTATATATATGTACATATATTATATATTATACATTATGTACATATATTATTGTTATATATATGTACTTAAAAAATAAATATTTAAATGAAATTAAAATGAATTAAGGGGGGCTCCCCGATACATGTATATTAGTAGGTAAGTAGGGTACGCGACTCGCAGTTTATTGAACCACTAGCTGACCCGCTCGCAACTTCGTTTGCGTTTATACTCTTTTTTTACGTATGTCCTTTCATGTGAAATGTTTCCTAAGCCTGGTGATTTGACACGGAACTCTAAATATGAATAGAATAAAAAGTCCCTAGATATTACTACACTACCTACCCCGTAGTAGTTACATACCTGTTGGTAAAATTGGTTACCCATGCAAAATTTCATCACATAAATAACTTCATTTTCGCTACAAAAAGCAGCAAGTCCTTCTCCAAGGTCCCACCCATGGTTCAGCGCTTTAGGCGTTTATTTATTTTCGTTATAGTTTCTGTAAAAAAATCTCAACTCTTTATGTAAAAAAACTTGCTATCCCCGTGGTCTTCAAATATCCAAGAACAAATGAATGACATTGAAATTTCGAATTCTAATCCGATTTAAATATTATTTTTTATTTGATATTCCAATTTTAAAGAGTATCGCATTGCACCAAGCTTTTAAGGCTCCCCCACACAGGTGTGTTATTATCGGCGATAATTTCGCATGCGTTATTGCGATAATGCGTCCCAATTCCTGCACATAATTGCGTAATCGCAGCTGTATGTAACTTTCTAGCCGTCCTAATACATAATGTACTAAAATCCTACAGATCTCACACTACGCGCAACTATCAAAGTAATTTAGAAATAAAGCACACGATAAAATTTGACTATAATGTACTGACGAAAAAGTGAACGGAGCGCAGAGTGGCTTTGCGCGTAAAGGCCCTTCTACTGCCTACAGTTTTTGTCCATCTGCCTCCTAAGATGGCTCAAGTTGTAGCTTAATTCAAACTCGGGATATCATTTTTTCCGTTTCTTGAATAGCGAGCTCAAAAAAAAGGAATTGGGAAATTCTCGATCCAGAAAATTGTTGATATTTGACAAATTTTGGAAAATCTCAAAAAGTTACAACCCGATTTTGGAAATTCAAGCCTTGCACTTTGAAGCCCTCCGGCAGACGCAAATATTGACATATAATTGTGACCGATCACATTTACCTACACATATTTTTTTAATGCACGTGACGAATTTTCTTTCAATGTATGGATTTTCAAAAATGTGATGAATTTACTTTGTGGCAAATGTACAACAACCCCGCTCATATCTGTGAAACTACAGGCAAATGTCAGAATTTCATGAATTCTCAATTCATGCACTATACTCGATCAGAAAAACTTAAACATTTTCAATATTTTTCAACGTACCAATGCCCACGCACCTGTGTGTAGGAGCCTTTATGTGAGAACAACGTTTTTTGAATAAATTTGGAATGAGTTTTCAAACACGACAGTGTCAAAATAAAATGGCATAACATGTGTCACTAAGGAGTATTGATATCAACTTCGATGCAAATCACCCCTAAAATAACTTTCTACCCCTTTTTAACCCCGTTAGGCGATAAATTTCAATAATATACGAAACACGTCTTTCATCAATTTTGTTACAGAACGTTTATGTAAAATTTGAAGTAGATTGGACCAAGGAATCACGTTGGTCCATACAAACTTTGCCCACGTTTTTCACCCCTTTAGGGGTAGAATCTCGAAAAATTCTTTCTTATCGGATGCTTACGTCATACAAAGAACACGCCCTCCAAGTTTCAGGTCTCTACGATCAGCGGTTTAGGCTGTGTGTTGATCCGTCAGTCATTCAGGACAAAGGATTTTATATGTATAGATTACCCTCCATTAAGGTATTTTTTTCAAAAACCTGGTATGCGGTCTTTTATTATTTACTATTTAAAGTGTTCTGACGAAGTTTCAAGAAAATCACACCACGCGTTAAGATTTTCCCATACAAACTTTACCACCCCATTGCAACCCCCTCGAGGCCTATTTTAAATTTTCAATGACACCAATATTCATTGATTGTATGGAACAATACATGTCCCAGGTTTCAAGTTTCTAAGTTCAAGGAATACGATTTTTCATACAAACATTTTTACCCCTTTTCACCCTCTTAGGGGTTGAATTTCCCAAAATCGTTTCTTAGTGAGCGCCTACACCCTACAAAGAATAATTTTGCCAAATTTAAGATCCGTAGACCCTGTAGTTTCTGAGATTTCGTGATGAGTGTGTCAGTGAGTGAGTGAGGATAGTTCTCTTTTATATATATAGATTCCAAGATTTCTTTATATTTTATAAAATATTCTGCCACCATCATATCGTGAACTATGGGAAGGTTGTTAGATTGGCCTTATTGAAATCCTTCTTCCATTTTAGTTCTTAAACAATAATTTACACGATACACTCACTCAATCAGCATTATTTTAAATTAATAAAAATAACCAGAGCGCACGAGAGCAAACAACTTAGCAGCGAAATGTACTGCGGACGCCCGCCGCGCGGCGCCGTATAGGAGCGACGACGCCACGCGCTACTCGTGATATTTAAAAAACCTACGTAAACTTCCCATGCTTATAACTTCGGTAATATTGCACCGATCGATATGAAATAAAACTAAAATAATTTGAACGCTCTAGACTTTTATTCTACGTACATAAAAGTGTGATATTTTAACCTTGTTATCTTCTTCATTGAGTTCAAGAAATGCACTTTTTCATCACATTATTTGCCTATTTCTCGGAAGTGTCACTCGGTCGATGTCAAGATGGCGACTGTATGAAGAAAGGAGAGGATCTTGGCCATGGCCAAGACCTGAGCCTACACGCATTTTGGCCGGTACTACACATCTAGTTACGATAATAACAATATATATCAATGGTGATTGGCATCGAAGTTGATATCAATACTCCTTAGTGACACATGTTATGCCATTTTATTTTGACAATGTCGTGTTTGAAAACTCATTTCAAATTTATTCAAAAAACGTTGTTCTCACATAAAGGCTCCTACACACAGGTGCGTGGGCAAAGGTACGTTGAAAAATATTGAAAATGTTTAAGTTTTTCTGATCGATTATAGTACCCCGGATTCATGAAATTCTAACATTTGCCTGTAGTTTCACAGATATGAGAGGGGTTGTTGTACATTTGCCACAAAGTAAATTCGTCACATTTTTGAAACTCCATACATTGAAAGAAAATTCGTCTCATGCATTAAAAAAAGATGTGTAGGTGAATGTGATCGGTCACAATTATGCCAATATTTGCGTCTGCCGGAGGGCTTCAAAGTGCAAGGCTTGAATTTCCAAAATCGGGTGGTAACTTTTTGAGATTTTCCAAAATTTGTCAAAATTCAACAATTTTCTAGATCGACAATTCCCCCAATTACTTTTTTTGAGCTCGCTATTAAAGAAACGGAAAAAAATATATCTCCAGATTGAATTAAGCTACAGCTTGAGCCATCTTAGGAGACAGACGGACAAAAACTGTAGGCAGTTGCCTGGAAGGGCCTGTACGCGCAAAGCCACTCTGCGCTCCATTCACTTTTTCATCAGTACATTATAGTCAAATTTTATCGTGTGCTTTATTTCTAAATTACATTTTCATTGCCTTTGATAGTTGCGCGTAGTGTGAGATCTGTAGAATTTTAGTACATTAGGACAGCTAAAAAGTTACATACTGCTGCGATAAGGCAATTATGTGAAAGGAATTGGGACGCATTATCGTAATAACGCATGCGATATTATCGCCGATAATAACACACCTATGTGGGGGAGCCTTAAAAGCTTAGTGCAATGCGATACTCTTTAAAATTGGAATGTAAAATAAAAAATAATATTTAAATTGGATTTGAATTCGAAATTTCAATTTCATTCATTCGTTCTTGGATATTTGAATGAAACCATGGGGATACCAAGTTTTTTTTTACATAAAGACTTGAGATTTTTCACAGAGACTATAACGAAAATAAATAAACATCTAAAGCGCTGAACCATGGGTGGGACCTTAGAGGACTTGCTGCTTTTTGTAGCGAAAATGAAATTTAAAGAGGGTGATTTATGTGATGAAATTTTGCATGGGTAACCAATCTTATTCAAGAGTTAGGCATATAAAAATTCATCATACCTATACCGGCTGTTAACTTGGCGACGGGTTTGCCAACGGAAACAGGTACCTACATATTACTACATTACGGGGTTGATAATGTAGTAATATGTAGGTACTTTTTATTCCATTCATATTTAGGGTTCTGTGTTAAATTACCGGGCTTGGGAAACATTTCACATGAAAGGACATAAGTAAAAAAAGAGTATAAACGCAAACAAAGTTGCAAGCGGGTCAGCTAGTTAATACTATAAAGTTTCCGATCAGGTGGAGTGACGATCTGCGAAAGCCTGCTCGAAGAAGCTGGATGCGTCGAGCTGAGGACAGGGCGCTCCTATAGCGCTCCTTTAGGCAGGTCTATGTCCAGAAGTGGACTGTTCTCTGCTGATGATACTACGAAGAAAAAAGAAGTGTCTTTTCTCTCGAAGAGGCCCAAAGCCGGTTTTCCCCGAAAAGGCTCCACCTCGTTAAAGCACGTGTAAAAGCTGACATCACGATTTGCAGTTGAATCGCAGACATCTTATGGGCTCTGACTTATTATCATTAGGGCTTAGGGCTTTCAATGAACATAAAGGTCGGATTTTAAGAACTAAGTCCGACTTTTGAAGGTTGTAAGGGGTTCCTACAGAACCCAAACTAACCTCACCGCCACGTGGTGCACCCTGCTAACTAACAATGGGGTTCTGGTGGTTGGTTGATTATGGCATTGCGGCCCAGCAAAATTAACTTACCTGTGACCACCGACGGTCTATTAAAAATAATTCAAAATCAAGATTCTATATTAAATTACAACCATATGGAAAAATTTAAATCGTTATTTGTAAAAAAATAACGAAAAGAAAAAGAAAACCTTCGTGGGCAAATGGAGAAAAGCTTTGTTTTTTAACGTTTTTGTTACATTTGTAATTCTTAACAATAGCATTGTTTTTGAAGGTGCTAGAGACGATTACATTCCAAGCTTTCATCATCATCATCATCAGCGTCTAGCAGTCCACTGCTGGACATAGGCCTCCCCTAACGAGCGCTATTTCGCCCTGTTCTGAGTTCGACGCATCCAGCTTCTACCAGCAGCCCTTCGCAAATCGTCACTCCACCTAGCTGGAGGGCTTTATTGTCTTTATATCCCAAGCTTTATTGACTAACTCTAAATAATCAGAAATTTGATAATGAGTTTTATTACAAACATTTTAGGTACGCATAACGTTTAGCGGGTCGTTTGGGACTTTGTTGAAATTTAAGGTGAACAAAGTCGACTAATTTAGGCTGGTGTTGTTGTTGATGATATTGGGTTGTATTTGTTTTATGTTGCTAAGTTGTTTGTATTATGCTAATTTTGTTTTGTTTAGGCCAGCAACCCCTCCTATGATTATTATACTTAACTTTTGAAAACTGCTTCATAAATAAATAATGTGTTGCTAGCTCTACTTATGAATATTTATATTGTAACTGTTTTTTGTTCAATTACATAATTTAAATTAAAACGTATGCTAATACATGAATTGTATTTATGTTGATACGCAGAAAGTTTTTCTAAAATTCGAATTCAAATCTAAGCTTGTAACGTTTAAGTGGTTTTTGGTACTGAAAATGGTATAATGACCGAATGTTTGCCAGCCCTATTTGTAGGGTTGTCAGGACATGAGGGGTAATGACCCGGAAAGCAAGGGTCCAGAACAAATGTCCCTACATTACCGCGAAGATTGAATAGGCGTGCTGGCACTTTTTGAAAATGTGCTTCGTGACTACGACTTTATCTTGTTCCTGATCCTTACTAATATTATTATTGCGAAAGTGAGTTTGTGTTTTTGCTACGCTTTCACGCCTAGTGTAAAGGGTTTTAACCCCCATCTCCGGAACTCAAGCCAACCTGACCTGCACGTGATGCTCCCTGCTAACTAACAAACGGGGCTCTGGCGGCCAGCTGATTGCTGTCTAAGACTGGCACAGCTAAATCCCCTGGTAACCGATGGGCAGCAGCGTCGGTGGTGCGAGAAGCTGTGCCCTGGGCTGAGAAGCTGTGTGGGCAAATCCCCCTTCTTATAGGGGAGGCCTATGTCCAGCAGTGGACTGAATAGGATGGCGTTGTTGTTAAAAAAAGTGTGTTCATCCGATCTTCATAATGATTTGCATACGCATATTTTCAGGGGAAACACTTAGGTGCATAGTTCATCCAGAAAAAAAGGCTGTACCTATTAAAAATAATAGCGAATGCGGCGAGCGAAAACAATAGGTATAAGCTAGTAGTACCAAGAACTGAACTCAAAAGTAGGTATAGCTACCACCATGCCTATTTTTACCGTGAAACAGCATTGCTGTTTCGGTTTGAAGGATGTAGGTGTTTTTGAAATTAAAGGCACATAATACTTTGTATTTATTAAAAACATTACAACTATTATTACAGGCCAGACCTAAAACAACTACTTATTACCTTCATGCCTCAAGTTGATGCAGGGCATTGCGTAGGGAATATTCCAAACATGCATTAGTAAAATGGTTACCTTGAGGAGAGACTAATAAAAAAGCAACATACAGTCGAATTGAGAACCTCCTCCTTTTTGAAGTCGGTTAATAGAATCTATTGTTTTTCTAGAATTTTTAATCTGACATATTTTTCCACCAACCTTTAACAGTCCACTGCTCGACATAAATTTTACCTAAAAAAAGAGGATATGGGGATTATGGAATCCCCACGCTAGGGATCACTGATCACTGATCACTGATCGCTGGTGAGGGTGAGTGATCAGGGTATTTAGCTGTGCCGGTGTAAGGCTGTGGCATGCCGCAATGACCCGGCCACCAAAGCCCGGTTTGTTGTACAAAGCCCGGTTTGTTGTACAGTAGGGTGAACCACGGGCAGGTGAGGTTAGCTTGGACTCGAAAGATGGAGGTAGAAACCCCCAAACTTTTTTCTCTATGTCACAAAGAAAAGAAGCAGAATATTGCCTTAAAATAATTTATCTGAAACTTAAAACCACGATATTAATATTAAGTTTCAGTCGTATCTACAATGATATCGAAACAGGCGAACTTCGAAGCAAGTTTGATCCCCCAAAGTTAGTGCGGCTAGTAGATCAGATTACCTACCTATAATAAAGTATGTACCTAGATACTAAGGTAGGTTAGTACATGGTGCGATACGACAATGCTTTCCTTAGGTGATAGAGAATTTCTGTCTCTGTTACTATGAAAACTTAGAATATAAGTAGAAAATTAAGTTAATATGTAATGTAATAGGTGTATTAATTAACTTTTTTGTAGGCAGCTAAGTTGGACTAAGTTGGCAATTTGAAAACCATTTATAATTATATAGATTTGACAAGATTTTAATCGGCATTTTTTACTTAAATTGATTTATACTCGTACATATATATAGTCTGGTTGCGACGCTACAGCACTCCGCACTGTGTAACTTAGCCTTTATCAGAAAATATAGTTTGGTAGTTTAATCTAGCTTCCAATTTTGGCCTGCTTGTTAACAGATCGGGTAATATTGTGTTAGCCGCACATGCAACACTGGCTTCTTTTGCATTACTGTTCATGTTCTCTTCACCTTGTTGTATGACAACAACAATAAAAACTTAGGCTTGACTAGGTTATTTTTAATTCGGCAATGCTGCATTCGGTAATGAAGCATCATTTGACACTTTTTAGCTGCCTGGGGTTACGGCGTAGGCTTTGTAGCCTACGCCGTAACCGTAGAGGTCTACTGCTACGCCTTTCTAAGAGCTACTAAGAAGACAATTGCATTTTTTTGCACAGAAAATTATATAAACCATCATCAAAAACTTAAGACGTAGAATAACTTAGAAATTAAAACGTAGAAAACGTAGTCTGAAGGTTCTTTGTGAAGGGCTCGTCCGGGGCGGTTTGCCACCATGCCTATTTCTGCCGCAGCTGAGCTGTAGCAGGCCTCTTTCACTCCGCAGAATAGGTATAAAAATATACCTACGCATCGCCGGCCCTCCTAGCATGGTTCGTTACGTCGGTTGCCGAGTTCTGCCCGGAACTAAAGTGTCTTTGAGCAGCCGCGGCATTTTACTTTGTTTTTGTTAATGTACCTATATTTTACGCCAAATGAAGGCAAAAAAATACTGCATAGCATTTGGTTGCCTGAATAATAATAAAAAAATGTAAATAATACCAATAGTAGGTACAGAACTGAAAGTTTTTCTACCAAATAATGCGTTGTTTAGATATCAAAGTCTCCCGTATTTACTTAAGTAGATAGGTACTTAGGTACAAGTTCTATTTGAATGCGTTACCTACCTACATAAATAAACGTAATATTATAATGTAGGTATTTTTTCATAGACAATTTTTGTGCCATTGGTAGGTATCTACCTACATAGTGCTGTAGTAAGTAGGTATTATGATTTTGATTATGTAGACTGAGAGCAAGATTAGAAACCCAACCTAGGTACATTTTTATTTGATTTAACTTTAAGTAGGCAGTGTAGGTTACCTACTTAAAAACAGTCGGGTAGGTAGGTGTAGGTAGACAAATCGATGTGGTAAGTTACCTAAAGGTAGGCGTACTAACAACTAAAACTAGATAACTAGGTTACCTACAAACCAAATGTTGTTTTTTTCTCTTGCAAATATCTAGGTAGGTACCTACCTACTAAAATTTTGGCCACGCTGGGCATGCGGGTTGGGGATCGCAGGGTACAGTTTCTCGCACCGCCGACGCTGCTGCCCGTCGGCGGCCAGGTTCTTATTATTCGTCACAGAATAATTCTCAAGACAACCCTAACGTTACACGTGCAACGTCAGTAGAGATAGAGCTATACGATAGAAAGGGATGCAAGGTGTAGGTTAATATAAATGTTAGGCACTGAGTTCGGTACGAGCTGAATAGCACTTTATTGCGTAGCAGCTAAAGTCGCTATTTATTTAAATGATTGCGCGGAGTGACGCTTCTGTCCCTTCTGTATTCTGTGGCTGTAGTTCGGTTTGAAGGTTATGGGTACCGGTGAAATTACAGGTACAAGTGGCTTATCATCTTCATGCCTCAAGTTGATGGACGTAGGGCGTTGCATTGTAGAGCTCGTTCCAGAAAAACGTGATGTACGATGCAATGCTTTGTGATAGGTAATGGTTACCACTTAACATCAGGTGGGCCATGTGCTTATTCCTTTTTCAAGTAGTATTAAAAAATGTATTTATTTATGTATGAAAGTAGTTTACATCAGGCATGTGTTTCCCTAGAAGCAATGTTAGTATATAAAAAAAAAAAACCTGGACGTCATCACACAGCATCATGTAGCCCCAAACTAAGCAGAGCTTGTATTATGGGAACCACATGATTGATATACTACATAGATACATTTTTTTTTGTGTAACATATATATCATACATAGAAAACACCCAGACCCGAGACAAATATCTGCAGAACATGCAAACATTTGTCCCGCAGCGGGAATCGAACCCGCAACCTTCTGCGTCACAGGCGGACCTTCGCCCACTGCGCCACAGAGGTCGTCAAGTTTCAGGCTAGATGATGCTGTGTGAATAAATAAATATAATTAGCTAGTAAAAAAATAAATTATATTATTTATTTATAGCTAGCTTCTGCCCGTGGCTTCACTCGCGCGGTATTGGGAAAAAAGTAACCAATGTGTTAATACAGGCCACAATCTATACGTCCAAGTTTTTTCCAAGTTTCATCTGAATCCGTTGCACCGTTCTGGCGTGAAAGAGTAACCATTTTAAGGGAGGCCTCGGTCCAGCAGTGGACTAATATGTAGGTAGGAGTCGTTTTTATAAGTTGTTTGTTTAAGAACAATTTTGTTTAATGCATGGCGCTCGATACCAAGCGCAGTTAAAGAAGACAACTAGATAAAGCCTTAAAATTCACTATGCTCTGAACGTCAACTCATACGGCTGATCTCTACTTTCTTATGTCCATATATCATTTGCTAGTTGCACTTTATCTCAATGCGATTGCTGCGACTTCGTACCAGGGCATTTCTATGAAACTGCATAGAATGGTGCTTGAGCGCCTTGGTACGATTAACTTTTTGATCTCTTTTGAAGTCGCATTAATATATGTATGCCCCCTTTCTAACTGATGATATTGGACATCAGAAAGTAGAAATCAGACGTTGATGTTCAGAATATAGTGAATTTTAAGGCTTTATCTAGTTCTTTTCTATATCTGTGGTACCAAGACTAAAGTGAGTGCGTCAATACAAACGTGCAAAGATCTCCAAAATTTTTTAGTCGATTCAACTGTCAAACTAATTAAAAATGAGGGTTTTTGCCATAGCAACATTATATATCAATCAAAAAACGATGCTAAAATAAAGAAGAAATCATAAAACTCATTCATGCTCCGAAAATCAAACTCATAGGTACGGTTGATCACAGCAATCGCATTCAGATAAAGTATGCATCCCTTTCTAGTAAATGATATTTGGACATCAGAAAGTAGAGATCATTCGTATGAGTTGACGTACAGAGCATAGTGAAGGGCTTTATCTTGCTTTATCTAGTTGTCTTCTACATCTGTAGACTTCATCTATTTTTTTTCTATATCTGTGATTTCAATAGTTGTTGCAGTCTAATTGTAGCATTAGGCGGAAACCAAATCAACAAATTATTTTTTTACAGGAATATTAATCAAAAACTAAAGAAAATGTGAATGTCATTTATAAAATGTAATAAATTTTATGGGATAAGTTTGGTTTTGACACAATCGGTACGGGTTCTTGGCATTCTCCTTTCTGTACATAACTTTGTAGCCTGAAATAAAGTTTTTTTTAAATTAACCCCTCTTTTCCCACTGCTGGGCAAAGGTCTCCCCCATAGACTTACAAACATCTCTATCCCGAGCCATCTCCCACCAAAGATTATTATATAACTATAAAAAAGCGCAATATTTTTTTTTTAAATGAAAATTATTGGGACCTGGATTGGAAGTTAGAGTACATTCCACTAGGCCACCACACTCGTGAGGCTAGTGCAGTAATAACCTCATAATGCCTGAATAATACTATCTCCAATTATGTGCGCGGAGTGAGCTAAATGCATCGTAAATTGAATTGCTGCCTGATTCGATGGATTCCGCTTGGGAACATACGAGTGAATATTTATGATACCTACTCTCTTCTTCTTCGTATTTTTCATCGCTGCAGGTCGTGTTAATAGTAGATTAGTAGCCAAGGGATGTAAGGCATCTATTGCAGCCCGAGATATTTAGGCGCACGAGCGCAGCGAGGGCGCCTATAGTTCGAGGGTGCAATTGGTGCTTACACCCGAGCTAACTATTCTGCTTTACATCTCGATTGTGAGGTAAGTAGAAAAAAACCGGCAATACAAGAATAAAACATTTATAATTTTTTAAAATAGAGGCTGTGATTACCTAATTAGTTATTTGTAGGTACTTGATATAAATTATAACAAAGTAAATAAATGGATAAGGGGATTTGTGGATCTTTGGTCCAGAAATCCCCTTTGCTTACCCTTTGAGAACCAGAAGGGGATTTCCGGACAAAAAATCTGGAATTCTGGAATAAGTCTCCTGAAAGACTTTTAATGAGGTATTGATGAGCTGCTTCTATGCTGTTCTGTCTTCACCTTGCCTCAAAGCGGCAGTCATTAGGAGAGCCGTCAGCGATAGACTTGGTCAGACCATCATCGTTCGTGAGGTCTCTTTCCATCTATCTTTCCCACCACAACCAGTATAGTACCATAGTTTGGTACCAGTATAATAATATTATTATAATAATAAATAATGCTGGACACTATCACACAGCATCATGTAGCCCCAAACTAAGCAGAGCGTGTATTATGGGAACCACATGACTGATAACCTGCTTAAACTTTTTTTTTGTAAATACATACTTATATAAATAGAAAACACCCAGATCCGAGACGAATATCTGCAGATAATGCAAACATTTGTTCCGCGGCGGGAATTAAACCCGCAATCTTCTGCGTCTCAGGCGGACCTTCGCCCGCTGCGCCACAGAGGTTGTCAGAGTATATTATGGTATAAACCTGGATACCTACTATACACAGTCAAATGATGTGACCGCTCATTGGCAGTAGCGTCAGCGGCGCGACAAACTGTGCTCCAGCGATCATCAACCTCGCCCAGCGTGGCGATTATGGGCAATTACCTCCCAAATGCTTAGCACTGCTCGGTGGCGTATCTTGGGAAAAACCTACGTCCAGCAGTGGGCTTCTATAGGTTGATGATATTAATAATATGGTATTATAATAATAAATTAAAATGATAATACCTATTACACTTTGAGATTTAGGGCCTTACTTATAAAAATCTGACAAAAGATAAACGATGCTTAAACTATTGCCATCTCTTACTTAAATTGATAAACAGTGACAGGGATAACTTTAAGCAATGGCTAAATTAAAGTAGTGTTTATAAGTAAGGGGATTAGTGTTAAGTTTATTAGATTGTCTATATGAATTAATTGTTGGGTGTTTTCTAGTTCATATTCATATATTTTATTCATACTATATGAACACTGGGTAGGCTTAGACACGTCGATTTCTAACAAAAAAATGGCAATACAAACAAAAAAAACTTTGCAAATGTACATGCTTTGTCAAATATTTAAATAGAACCTTATTTACTTAATTATATTTAGGTAGTAAATAGTAATATTATGTTAATGTAATTATGTTAATAGTAGTAATTAAAATTAATTTGAAATTGAGTAAAATTAGTGGCTGTAAAATGGCCTTGTAAGAAAATAATTTGGATTCAATTTAGAAAAGAAAACTTGTTACATATAATACCTAGCGTACACACAAATAGCTAAAATAATTAGCAGCTGTAAATCTAACTGCTAGTAATCTAACTGTTAATATGTTAAATGTTATAGTATGTTTTTTTCAAGTTATCCTTTATATATATATATATATATATATATATATATAGGTATAGTTAGGTCTATGTTTTGGAAGTTTATTGTAGAATCTTGAATTTGTGTTCATTGGATTGGGGTTTTTTGCACAGATCAGTACCTACCTACCTACCTACATAAGGTACCTATATTCGAGTAAACTAAATATTTTTGTTTTGTTTTCTTTAATTCCAGTTATTAGACGAGCACACTTATCCTTAGATTATTTAAGCTTAGTACTGAAGTACATTAAGTCTATTTAAATCTCATTTAAGTGAATATGTATGTTCTTTTGAGAATAAATTATCTTTAACCCGAATTACCTACAAAAGCAGTGTTTATGAATTATTTTTTATTGCGAGTGTTTATGTCGTGCGCATCACTACGTTTTAAATACCTTTTATTTTTGCGTGTATACATAATATTTTCATATAAGCTAACGTATTAGTCCGGTCAAGTTAACAAAAAAAATAGGGGTAAGTTAACAAAAATTCACATAGAGCTGAAAATTGGTAAGAATATTCGGAAGATTATAAATTTCCATTCTAAATGAATATGAATATGTATTTTGCATTTTTTAACCGGTATGTTTCATGATAAAAATAGGTGAGACAATGCATTGTCTCACCTATTTGGATTATGCAATGATATATAAAAATGGTCTCAACAATTTTTCTTTTTTTCAACGTCACCGTTTCTAAGATATATAATGGTTGAAAAAGTTGTATTCTTCATTATAAAATATGTGTATTTTATTAGTTTAAGCGTAGTCAGAGGATGCAAAATTGTCCCGTATGTCCCCGTTTTCTCGAGGCCGGCGGCTCGGCAAATTGGCGATGAGGTATTTCAGATGAGGGAATTTTTATCTCATTCTACGTGAAGGCTTGTTTTAAGTGCATTCATCATTATTCTGGTCTCGTACACTTTTAAGGACAAGAACTTTCGTGAAGATCTTATAAAAATTTGCATAGATTTGGGAAGGAGAAACGAAAAACATAATTATGGGTTTGGTAAAAGGAAATATTAAGTTTTAAAAAAAAACCTATACGGCGTATACTGAATGTAAAATAATGTATATGTAAATATTTTTTACAAAACACTTACTCATAAATAGAGTAAGTTCGGACCATCTATGGTATTCATCATCAGTTCCAGTTCGAAGAGTTCTCCAGATTTTTCCAGGATCCCGTCTACTGATCTTGATCTGATGACCATGAGACCACCTGGAAAGTTTAGTCTTTCAAACAAAAAAATATCCAAATCAGTCCAACCGTCTTCGAATAATCGGAACATACAATAAAAAAGTTTCCGACGAATTGAGAACCTCGAAAATTGTTTTTCGCCCCCCTGTCCGCCTTCAGCACTCCGCAATACTCCGCAGACGTGTTTTTGTGAAACTTGTCAGAGAAGGTTACTAAATATTTGTCTTTTAAACATCTTGTAATGGAGTTCCACAAGGTCACGCTTGAGTTAATTAACCTTTAAGTACCGACGTGCCATGTGCGTTACATAAGTTCCAACGTGACGTCTACTAAACCACCATAGTTTTACTATAGCAAATTAATGTAATTTTTTGATTTATTAAAAAAATATGGCTCCTGGTTGTTATAAAATATTGCATAAATAGAACAAAATTTAAAGGTTTACACATTTATTAGTAATTTAAAAGCATTAAAATCGCAGACTTCGATTTTATAGAAGAAAAAAAGGACTATTACCTTCATATTTTATATGTATACATATTTGTAAGCAGTCTTGAGTTTTAGTTTTGAGGGACAGATATGACCCAGACTGGAAAAGTCAAACATGACATTAAGGAGTATAAATTAAATATTGGTAATACCATCATCAAACAAGATGGTGATATTGCCAAAGCATTCGAATCCTTTTTTACAGACATTCCAGTTTCTACCAAAAAATCTTTAAACTCTTCTCCTGTAATTGCGGATTCATTACTAAATAGAAATGTACCAAAATGTGAAAATTTTATTTAAAATATGTAAACAGTAATGATATTATTAAAACGTTCAAACTGATAAATGTCAAAAAAATACGGATCTCTGGGGCATTTCTGTTAGCGTTGTAACATCGTTGATTGACATTGTCGCACCAGAACTAGCGTTTATATTTAACGAATGTATTGACTGTGGTGAGTTTCCTGATTTAATGAAACATAGTAAAATAACACCTTTATTTAAATCCGGTAGTAGTTCTGACCCTACCATCTTTAAACCGATATCAGTACTGCCAACATTTAGTAAAATTTTTGAAAAGCTTATTCTTAGTCAACTGCAAACTCTTAGTCACATCTAGTAAGTTGCTTAACTTTAACAACTTACTAGATGTGAAACAATTCGGATTTACGCGGGTCAGATCAACAACTGATGCCGGTGTTGAGTTGGTATCGCATATCTACGATGCCTGGGAGTACTCACATGATGCTTTAGGCATCTTTTGTGATTTGTCTAAGGCATTTGACTGCGTACACAATGAAACATTAATCAGGAAACTAGATCACTATGGCGTCAGGGGTATGGCTTTAGCCGTTCTCACTTCTTACCTATCTGACAGAATACAGAAAGTAGACGTAAATGGAAAATGTTCTCCAGGATCTGTAGTAAAGATGGGTGTTCCGCAAGGGTCAATACTTGGACTATTTTTATTTTTAATTTACATGAACGACCTACCTCCACTTGTGAGAGACAATCACGAAATTGTATTGTTTGCGTATGACACGTCACTTTTATTTAAATTAAAGCGACGGCAGATCAATTTTGACGACGTGAACAATGCAATAGCGAAAGTTGTTAACTGGTTCGATGTAAATAATTTATTACTGAACGAGACTATAACAAAATGTATAAGATTTATATTACCAAATATTAAACAAGTTAAACCTAACAATAAAATAAAAGATGAAGATCTAAATCTTGTGGACAGTACTGCATTTTTAGGCATAACTTTAGATAATAAGCTTCAATAGGGCGCTCACATAGATGGGTTGTCGAACAGACTCAGTTCTGAAGCATACGCGGTCAAAAGAATCCGTCTACTTACTGACGTAGAAACGGCTAGACTAGTTTATTTCAGCTACTTCCATAGCATTATGTCGTACATCATTTTGTTGTGGGGAATGCTGCAGATATCAACACCATATTTGTGTTGCAGACGAGGGCTGTTCGTGCAATTTATTATATGGGCCCCAGAGAATCACTTAGAACTAAGTTTAAAGAAATAAATGTTATGACAGTGCCGTGCCAATATATATATGAAAACTTAATGTATGTCCGAAAACATATTAACATGTTCAAGAAAAATAGCGACTATGTTAATATTAGAAATAAAGATAAACTAGCTGTTCCTACTGTAATGCTCCATAAAGTTAGTCAATCTTTTAAAGGTATTTGTGTACGATTTTTTAACAAAATCCCAAATGACGTGATTAATCTATCTGTAAATAAATTCAAAAATGTTGTTAAACGTAATCTATGTAATAAAGCTTATTATAAAATATCTGATTATTTAGATGACAAAAAAGCTTGGGATGAAACTGCCTCCAACTCCATCTAAAACAATGTAATAGTTATTAAGAACAATGACGTTAAAAAAATATAAGCCAATCAGAGTTTCTTGCCAATTCTTCTTTGTTTGGTCACGTTACGAATTGGTGGTAAATTAAAAAAATACGTTTCAAAGTGTACTATACAGTTTCTACTGAATAAATGAATTTTGAATTTTGAATTTTAAATTTTTGAATTTTGACATAGTTTTCAGTGTCAATAAACCCAGAGTCAGACTCTGAGCCGTCATTTAGCTAGCCCGGTAAAATTACTCCATGTTTTCTATTTTGAGGCCATGTTTCATATCTCCCAGTTACAGGAACACTACCTGTGTTTTCAATTGAAATTGCCCGTTTCATGCCCGAAGAGCCAGGCTAAGCAATTGTAACATAAGACTGAAAAATAAAGGAAGAAAACCATATACTTTGTTATAAGTCTACTCCAAAAAATGTTACAATGCCGACGAGTGGTCTGCCAGACCAAACGCGATCATACAACAATCAAAACTTACCGAAATCACACGCGTTGACACTGACACTTTACAAGAATGCTGCTGGGCGACTGTTCGAGGGGTAGAGAGAAGCACAGGGTGATACTACTACGTTAACCTAGGAAACGAGACTTTTCGAACGCTTGAAGTGTCTGACAGACCACACGTCGCTACTTAAAGGTTAATTATAATATAGAAACTTAGTAAATAAATAGATTATGCTAAACATTTAGGATCAAATAAAAAGTTAAGCTCATATTAATATAATTTTTACGAATGAAATTGCTAAAAGTATAATTACTTCAACTGTTAGTAGATAGGAGTTAAGTGCAATAAAAACTTGTCCGCACTTTCAAAGTAATCTCGCAAAAGCTACCAGGACCGTTGAGCGATGTGGGCAGCATTTTGATATCCACAGCAAATGAAAATTTCTCTAAAAAGCCCATTACCCATTATCGCTTCAATTTAATCTTTTAACGTTCGCTTGCATTAGGTAAGTCGGGCTACACCCTCTTAGGATTTACTTTTTTATTTTTTAGCGCGCGTTTTAATTTCAATCAGAGAAAAATCTACGTTCTATATTTAAACCCACTGCCAACTGTCACTTCAAAAAGTAAGTGTTTTAAAATGTGCTTTATTGCAGTGAGGCTAGAGATGATTTTATATTAATTTAGTGAAGTTTGGCATATGTTTAACGCATAAATGTGATGCCAGATTGCTTTAGACTCGTTTGCCAGAAATACCCAAAAATTGAATTTTAAGTAAAGGATTTATTATGGGTTAAAAATCTTTATTATCTTATTCATATGAACTATATAGATATGCTATCAAGGGTAAATGTAGTGTGGTTAGAATGCTTTGTAAATAAATTAGTTGAAGCCTTTTGTGCTTTGGGCCTTCACGTCGCGGCGTCGCGTCGGTTAGATTTTTATTCACATAGTCAGACAATTCTTTATATGCTTTATTAAAAAACTAAAAAGTAAATGTTCAGAACAACGACAACAATAACACCAGCCTATATCAGTCCACTGCTGAATACAGACCTCTGTTAATACGAAGGGGTTTTGCCCATAATCCCCACGCTCAGCATGCGGGCAGAAGATCGCAGGGCACAGCTTCTCGCAACCGTCAACGCTGCTGCCCGTCAGCGGTCAGGAAATTTCGATGTGCCAGAGTTAGGCTGCGCTATGCCACTATCAGCCGGCGACAAGAGTCCCATATGTTAGTTAGAAAGATGAACCACGGGCAGGGTTCAGCTTGACTTCTGAAGGTTGTGATTGACAGCCCTTATATCTCTTAGTGTTCACAGCTGAAATTGAACCCATTCATTATTTACCCATTGCGTTGGTTATGGAGTTAATAACTAACCATAGATAGCGGACCCAATACGACTGACTGGTTGCCCATAGATCATTCAGCTCTACGCTAGTGACGCTACTGAAACTTCAGCTCCGGTTATTAATTATTCTGTGGCTAGACTGCATTTTCCCGCGAGCCAGAAAGAGATGTCCCTACTCCCGTCTCGATGACCAACGTTCACCTTTTTCAGCTCCAGATATTCAGTCGTCTCGCGATCTCGGTCGAATGCGGTCGTGCCCACAGTTCGCAGCGTGCTCGAACCAATTCCAAATTCGAAAGTGACGTTTCAACTTTTTAAATGTGCGGTTAGTGTAACTGTCTGTGTAAAAAGTTTTGATCTTGTGGTGTTGCCAATTTGGATGGAAATAGCTGAATATTTTCGTCGAGGCTAGTGCGGCAGATTAATTAATTTGTCGCTTCGATTCTGGGTAAGTTTGCGCCTAATTAGAAACTGTTTTGACTTTGAAATAGGATCGTTGTAACTTGATAGAGCATTTGTTACGAAGCGATAAAGGTCTGTTTTCCTAAAGCAAGTTAGGTAACATAACTAGATATATTTTTAAGACGTTGTAATGCCGCAGGGTTAGAATTCCATTCAATCTAGAGATAAGTCTTGCGGTGCTGAGAACTAATGTAGTGTTCATTAAGAATATAATAGAAAATATCCCTTTTTAATAGCCTAATAGCGTGTGCGGTATATCAGTGACCAAGCTCTTATTTTGAAAGTCAAGAGGTACTAAGCACTAATGTAGTTTCCATTAATAATGGCAGAATATAGCCCTTTATAATAGCCTAATAGCGTGTGTTTATCAGTGATCAAGCGTCTTAAGCTCTTGTCTTGAAATTCTTTACAAATAATAAACGTCTTTACGAATAATACATCTTTCTTTAATCCCAAAGTGAGAATGTATCTTCAATATAATGTATTTGTAAGTTAACCATAATGACTCTATTGATGTACCTATTTAATCATAATTTAAAAAGATTTAAAAGATTAGTTTTAGCCCTAATTTGCACTTCACCTACATACTACTCATATTCATATTGATTTATGTTACGTACTGCTAGGTAAGATATTTTATGCTTAAATATAATAATTTATGTTTTTATTTGGACACATGCTTTATAATACTAGCTCTTAACCTGTTTTTGACTTTTTACCCATTTGTTTTCTGATTGTGTTGTATGTAATTGATGATATAGAGATGTAATATATAAATAAGTTCTACTATATGCATAAGACTAGCTGATCCAGCTGACATTGTCCGGTCTAAATTCTACAGTTCATACATAAATATAGAAAAAAAAACACTTTTCACCCTCGTTTTCCCCGTATTTTCTAATTTTACTTTGGATTTTTCCAATTTTTTTCTAAACCACCAAACTTTTCTAAATACGCGAAACAATTTTTTTTATTCAAATCGGTCAAACCGTTTTGAGCTTTTGTGTGACGCACTACCATTAGCAAAGCATTAACCTTAACCTAACTAATAACAGAATGTTAGTCTGAACTAAAGAGTCTTTATTTATTTTACTTTTATTATTTTATCAAAGCAAGTGCTTTTACATTTTACTAGATTAGTAGATTGACAGTATAATAGAAAATAGCCCTTTTTAATACTTCCCTTTTTACAGTACTTTGCCACTTGTCACACTAAATTGGCATAGTGTTAATAGCGTAAGTACCTTACCTCAGTCGAATTACATTCCTAGAGTCAGGTTACCAGTAACACAAGTTTAATACCTGTCTCAAGCACCAGCTCTCACAAAGCTGGTTTCGGGTACGGCTTAGCTCTGATTTTGACCACATGCTAAAACGGTGACGATAATAGGATGAGAAATGCGGGTACACGTACTGACCATGTCTCTCTTGCCTATGAGTAAGGCCGACTAGGCTGAAAGCATGGTATAGGCGCTGAAGCCTACTCCATCTCACCATGTCCCAGGTACTAAAGCGTCGCCAACAGCGAGTAACTGACGCTCAATAAATCAACTACTCTTGATGCAAAGAACTCAGTTTTAAGTAGTGTAAATAATATTATCTATCATTTTCCGTACACTCAAAAGTGCAATGGCACGACTCCTTCGTAGCTCGTAGCAAGGCGTAGCCGTAGACCTCTACGGTTGCTACGAAGCCTACGCCGTAGACTCGGGGAGCTAAACAAGTGCCAAATGAAGCAAATTGCTTATTTCATCATTCATAATCATCATCATCAACCGATGGCCTTCTACTGTTAGAAATAGGCCTCCCCTAATTATCGCCATTGCGTTCTGTCCTCAGCTTGACCAGCAGCCTTATCATTAATTTTTTTTTTATTCAGCCGTTTTGATCCTATGGCAGAGCATCCCCTCCGTCCACTCCTCACGAACTTTTAGCAGGAGCATTTATAAAAATCTAGGAAACAGTAGGTACCTTTTCTGTATCAAAGGTTACTCACCCTTGACAACGTGCTTGCCATCATGAGCGTGAAATTATATATTAATCACAAAACATTAATGCTAATCCTCCTCCTCCTTCGTATGAGTTAGTGCCAATTCTTGTGATGGAGTTTTTAGGCCGCCTGAAAGCCTCCATGGCTTAACATGGCTTAACGACTGGAAAAGCCGGGAACAACAACTTAATGTGCCTTCCGCACGGAAGCACTGAGATCTAAATGCCACTAAACGGTCATCCATCCAAGTAGTTAACGGGTATTGCTAAACTTGGATAATTGGCTTAGATTCTAAAGTAAGCCAACCCATGAGCGCTACCAAAGAGATGGCAATTAAAAAAAATATAAAAAAATGTAAAGATTTAAAGGAGAATACCGAGAACCCGTACCAATTGCGTCAATGCCGAACGTATCCCATAAAATGTATTATATTTTATAAATGACATTAACATCTTCTTTAGTTTTACACACCGACGGGATTAATAATCAAGTAAAAAAATATTTTGTTGGTTTGGTTTCCGCCGCACGCCGCCATTAGACTACAACAACCAATGATATATACGTTAATATGGCAACAAACCTTGATGTAAGGTGTTACTGTGGAAATAATGCTTATTTTTAATTATTTTGACAGTAGAATCGACTCAAAACTTATTGGATATTTTTTTGACGCACTCACTTTAGTCTTGGTACCGAGCGCCATACATCAGACGGCATTCTCCTTTATCTAGAGCCCCATAAAAGTAAATGTAAAACTCATAGAATAGATATAGAATAACAAAAACTAGACAAAATACGAACCTTACGATTTCACTTTCACTACGATTATAGTTACGACAACAAAATCATAACTTTTCTCGCAGTCGGGTGAGCATAGCTTTATGTCGTGGTGATTTCATTGTAGTACGTCGTTTGTATAATTTTCCTTTAATACCTACTCGATTTAAGCTGAAAGCTTTAAGGCTGTGTGTACACAGGCGCAAGCGGAAGCGGGTAAACATTATACATCAAATTATCTAATATTTTGGGAATAGGAGGCCTATGTCCAGCTGTGGACTGTTATAGGCTGATGATGATAATGATGATGATTTTTAAATTAATATTTAGGGAGGCATATTTCTGGAGGCTGTGTAATTCTTATAATAAGTTGATGACAAAAGTTGATCTTGATATATATGAGAGCAGTCATACAAAAATGGGGCGCTTTCTATGCGGCGGTTTCGTCCAAACTGCTTAAGGTTTTATTCACATGTCAATTTTATTTCACAAAGATAGATATTTTAACCTTAGTTTTTTGTTCCATCTGTTGTTTTATGGCTCAACTTGCACAATATTTGCTCGTTATTTCTTTGTATTAACATAACTGTCTTTATTACATAGCGGAATTTTCTATTTTTTATAAGTTTTGCTAATATTTTTATTTATAGCCTGCGCACATTTGGACTACAAACGTCAGCAATAAGACGCTACGACAAGCTGCGGGGGACCATTTTCATACATTTTGTTCAAAGCTCCACACACACGGCGACAATCGCGTCAGCAAGATATGACAGACGCTCGCGACTAAGCGCGACGACAAAGCGTCGTTTTAGCGAGGTCTGTAAGTCCTGTCATCGGTTTTTTTTTCAGTATGGTTATCGGTTTTTCGGACAGCCAGCCAGTCCACTGGCTCTTCACCTAATTTTATGAGTTATGTCGATAACTTTAGTTTTATGTCGGATAGTCTCAAGTGTCAAAGGAGAATGCCGTCTGATGTATGGCGCTCGGTACCAAGAGTAAAGTGAGTGCGTCAAAATAATTTCCAATAAGTTTTTAGTCGATTCTACTGTCAAAATAATTAAAAATGAAGATTATTGCCATAGTAACACTTTACAACAAAGTTTGTTGCCATAGCAACGTGTATATCATTGGTTGTTGAGGTCTAATGGCGGCGTGCGGCGGAAACCAAATCAACGAAATATTTTTTTACTTGATTATTAATCCCGTCAGTGTGTAAAACTAAAGAAAATGTTAATGTCATTTATAAAATATAATAAATTTTATGGGATACATTCTGTTTTGACGCAGTTGGTACGGGTTCTCGGCATTCTCCTTTAATGGGTACATATAAATCCCGAAGGGTTGTATGGGGTTCCAACATCCATCTTCGGTACCCAAGCCAAACTCACCTGGAGGCGGTGCACCCTGCTAAATAACGAACTGGCCGTGCAGCTGGCCGATGGTGGCATAGGGTAGCTATACACATAAGCCGGCCGGCATTAATCGGCACAGCCAGCCGGTAAAACCGAATAGTTTGTAGCTGAATGTTCGGGAATCACAACACACTCGACTTAAATGTTAGTTCAACTAAGACCGTGTGTGTGAATGAAAACCAATTGGAGTCAAACATATGTAGTAGTTGCTGCGGGTCGGCTTTTTTGTTCCACAAGTACTGTCAAATCGAATGATGACCCGAATGAACTACCCAATCGGCATATGCCGAACAAGTGCAGTAATTACTTATAGTCGACTTTGTTGTTCGACAAATACCGCTGAGTCGACTATGCCGGCCCACTTATGTGTGTAGCTACGCTAAGCAATAGTGATGATGATGGAAATCAGTCACAACGCTGGCTCCTATAGTCACTATGTGCACCGCCTAAAGCCGGATCTACACCCACGCCAAAGAATACTGTTACAGCGCATTACGTTAACACCATAGTATTTACATATCAAACAAAAGTAGTGGAAATCTACTTACAATGGATTTACTAGCTTTTACATACTTATTCTCCGCGGTTCCTGGTTCCCGGATAAAAGATATATCGTACTTTAACAGTAGATTCGTTCATTGTGAAGGGCTCCTCCGAGGAAGTACTATAACTATGGTAAAAATAACTAAATTCATAGTAGAAACATTAGATAGTACATACACAAAAATTACTAAGAAAAATAAATTAACAAACACCAAAAGTTTTTTTTAAATAGAAATGTGTTGAGCCATTAAATTCCCGTCGGGTTACCTCTAAGTTTTAAGTAATAAATATCTAAAAAGTAAAAATGGTAAAAATAAAAAGTAAAAACACTTCCAGAGAGGAGACATGCAGCTGCTTTTATCATCAGAATGCTGCTGCGGCTGCTGCAGATTCTGCTCATTAGGGATGTGTTTTTTTTACTATTTATTTTGTACAAAGTTACCTGTTTAGGTTCCGTCTAAAATAATCATATTAAGTAAGCAAGTCCACGCAAACGTAGTTACGGGTACCCAGCTCGTTCATAATATAAAATAATTCTAAAGTTGGAATATAGTAGAAATTGAAATTCAGCCTTCAGTGTAAACTAAGCTTATATCAATGGCCGCCATGTTCTATTAAGAACCTTGTGTACGAAGCTCGAGGGACAATGGACGAATTATTAAGCCCTATGTTATAATGAAAACGTTTAACTGTTTCTCGCGACTGTTTGGACAGTCTTTCCTTCCGCCCGCGGCTTTGCTCTCGTGGTACATACATACATACATACATACATACATACATGCATAAGGGGCAGGCCCTGTTTATAAGGCGTCGGGCGCGGACATGTCGGGGGCGTTTAGCTATTCCATTCAAATTTCAAAAAAAAAGAATGCAAAGCACAATTTTTGAGTGACGTGATTACGTCGAGCCATGTCATAACCACGTCCGAGCAATGACATACCATGTGTACTAAATTGTGCTTTATTTCCATTCTTTTTGTATGAAATTAGAATGGCGCCCGTGCCATGTCTGCGCCCGATGCGATTCATGTGTTCTATGCCTTAAGTGACGCCTATTTCCCAGAGGGGAAGGCAGAGGGAGTGGTAAGAGAGGGGTGTAAGGGGTTTCAACCTCCATCTTTAGAACCCAGGGCAACATTACCTACCCGCGGAGCGCGTTGCTAACTAACATACGGGGCGCTGGCGGCCGGCTGATTCCGGATAGCACAGCCTTATACCCAGACAGCTATAACCCTTGGCTGCCGTGGGGCAGCAGTGTTGGAGGTGTGAGAAACTGCCCTGCAATCCCCAAGCCGTATGCCTAGCGTGGAGATTATGAGCATGCCCAGCTTGGGAAACCTATATCCAACAGTGGACTGATAGAGGCTGGCATAAATCTTTTGCTTCTTTCACTCTTATCATATTCTTCATACTCGCTCGTCAGTTTAAGGTACTCTTAGCTTTTCTCCAGCACGTCTCCGATTTGATTGGAGATTATGTAAGTCAAGGTTTTCTTCTTCCAACTATCCCATTCACAGTCGCCTTACCTTTTTTCGTCAATCTTCTTTAGTTCATCCTTTCTACATACCCGAAACACCTCAGCATACCATTTTCAATCCTATATCTGCATGCACATCACACTGCTTAGTGTTCCGTAATACCGTCTCTCAAAGTCGCAATTGTAAACGTAGCTAAGGTCTTATATTGGCTTCAATTCTTCACATGACTATAGAAATATAAAATAGAAATATATTTATTTCTGTAACCAATTTTACATAAATGTGTATCTAGGTTGGGATCTTCCTTTAAGCAGACAATGCTTGTGTTAGAAGACCCTGCACCCCGCTCTTCCATATCCACTATTAATAATGTGACTGGGTACAGTTCATTGACACGTTATAAAAGACAATAAAAAAGTTAAGCTAGCTAGATTATGAAGTTCTAGACATACATAAGTTAGGAATTAAACTCAATAGATTCAGTAGTAATGGCGATGTAACAAACAACTTCATGCCCTTAATCTACACTTTCACCTTTAATAATAACTAGTCTACCGCCTGCGACTTGGCTCTTGTGGTACCAGAATAATGGAATTTCATTTAATTTATTTCACCTTTAAGAACTTATAGAACACTTAGTTACGTCAACAACTACATAACAAATTCATATTAGAAAAAAAAAAAAGAGTAAAAAAAACACAGATCAATTAACTTGGTAGATAAATACAAAGAAGTTGTAGTTACTACAGGAAAAAAAAATGTACCGACTGACTGGTCTGTCAGTTCAGTAGTGTCAACCCATGTTGTTGCCAATTCAAACTTAATTTACTAATATACAATTTTTGCGACTGTAATGGGGCATTGTCTGGGGTTAAAAAATAGCCTATATGTTTCCCTATCTATTTATTTGTTAAGACATAATTTTATATAATTTTTTAAAGTAGTAGAGCTCTTTGTGAAGGGCTCATTCGGATGCATACTATCACCATGCCTATTTCTGGCATGAAGCAGCATTGCTGTGTTTCGGTTTGAAGGGTGAGGGTGCCGGTGAAATTCACATAAGGCTTATCACTTTCATGCCCCAGGCAGATGAATGCAGGGCGATGTATCGTTCAAACATGCATGATCTACAAAGCAATACTTTGTTATAAGTAATGGTTACCACTTAACATGAGGTGGACCATGTGATGTTTCAATCTGCAGGTATACTAAAATATCTTTATAGTAACTATAAATATATTACTGATTTTCGGAAGAGTTACCCTTGTTACCGAATTTGAAGGAATAAACGGTAAAATTAGCAATTTTTGAGCGTCGCTTGTGCAAGCTCTTGCCAAATCCTCTCGTATGTTGAGCTGCTTATTCGTTGGTCACGGACGCAATGCAACAGCACGTAGCCACTTTTACGGACAGTCTACATAAAAAACGATGTTCGTAAATCAGCAAAAGTTAACAAAAATTTACCGACCTATTCATAGGTTCAGTTCTATAAACGTCAGATAGCTAAAATGCCGTTAAAATACCATGCCACCTCATATTATTAACTTTATCGAACGTTATAAAATTACGGGCCGTTCTAATATCCCTCGTAAAGCCATAGAGGAAAGTCAACTTGTGTCTGAAATAGAGGGAATATTAAGCCGAGTTTCGGACTGGGGAGATCTTAACCTGGTTCAGTTCAACCCCACAAAGACACAGGTTTGCGCGTTCACTGCCAAGAAAACCCGTTTCTCTGTAGCTCCGCGAGTCAACAATACACCTTTGTCCATTAGCAAGAGTATTGGGATCTTAGGTATGGACATCTCTAGCGACGTCCAGTTCTGTAGTCATCTACAGAACAAGGCAAAGTTGGCATCAAAAAAGCTCGGTGTGCTGAACAGGGCTAAGCTCTATTTCAGTCTCTATTTCAGGTGCAAAGGCTGCTTCTTTATAAGTCGCAAGTCCGGCCCCACATGGATTACTGCTGTCCATCTTTGGGCAGGAGCACCTGAGTACCAGCTTAAGCCGTTTGACTCGATTCAAAGAAGAGCTACGAGACTTGTCGACGATCCCATACTCACAAGCGGTATTGAACCTTTAAGTTTTAGGAGAGACTTTTCCTCCCTATGTGTGTGCTACCGCTTGTATAATGGAGAGTGTTCCGGAGAATTGTTTGAGACGGTGCCTGCTGCTTCTTTTTATCGCACCGCTCGACATCGGCTGAGGTATCATCCACATACATTGCAACCTTTATCTTCTCGCCCTGTGAGGTTCCAGAGGAATTTCCTCCCGCGAACAATCAAGCTGTGGAATGGTCTCCCTGCCGAGGTTTTCTCCAGAGACTACAATATGCAGCGTTTCAAAATGGGCGTTTTAAATTTTTTAAAAGGGTCATCAACGCGCATGTAATACCTCTTGTACAGTTGTATGTTACAGGCGTCCATAGGCTACGGGAACCGCTTACCATCAGGAGGAACGTATGCCTGTATGCTAACTTAGTAGTATATAAAAAAAAATGTGGTAATGAATAAGGGGGTTAATCCTCAAAGGAAATCGAAATAAAGCCAGATCTTACAATAAAATTTCTTTATAATTTTGACGAAGCACATCACTTTAGAACGTATTAAATGTTGAAACGTATTATTATTATTGTATATTTAAGTATCTCATGGAATATAAACAAATAAAATTCTAAGAGATTGAAAATGACTTTTCAATAGTTGCAGTAATATAACTAATTTATTTATTTGTAAAAAGTTTAAGAATACATATTTAGTTTCGACGGAATTCAAGTGACTTCAGGGGCGAGCAACGGTGCGGCGCGGTATTCTGAAGGAATGGCAAATGGCGATCCAAGCGTCTAGTCAAATTGAGTAACTCTAATTGTCAGTGTTAACATGACAGGCTGAGGTCCATTCTCAACTCAAAGAAGCTAAAGTTAGACTGATCGAAGGAGTTTTTATATTATCGGGAGCGCCCGCTTTGAAAAAAAAATTGCGGCTTACTAGCGTGAGCTAACTCATTCCTACTGAAACCTGGAATTTTCACGTAGCGTGACATTAGTGAAGCCGATCTGTGAGAGCTGCCGCGTGCAGTATTAAACGGGACGCGAATGGAGAGAGTCGCGTTCTATCACTATTCGATTCCCGCTGCGGGACAAATGTTTGCATGTTCTGCAGATATTTGTCTCGGGTCTGGGTGCTTGCAATGTATGATATGTATGTATTTACAAAAAAAAAATGTATATATGTAGTTTATCAGTCATGTGGTTCCCATTATATAAGTTCTGCTTAGTTTGGGGCGTCTTGATAGTCTCCAGCATTATTTATTATTATTATTTATCACCCTGATGAAGTCTGTCTTAATTATTCAAAACGTCATCGTTACCCAAACTGATGTCACGGTACATATAATAAATGAAAATGGCGCATTTTAATGAGTTAACTCACGTTAACAAAGCACTTATTTTTGTTGAAAGCGAGCGCTCTCGATAAGATAAAAGGCCCTTCGATCAGTCTAATTTTACCTACTCTTAAATTCTGAATTAAGAATGGGTCTAACAGTGACATTTTGACATTGACAGTTGTCTTACTCAAACGATTTCCATTCAACTAGACGCTTGAATAGCCATTCTTTTTCAATATGAATAAGTTAATTCACGTTAGTTTTATGAGCAAAACAATTATTGCATAACTAGCTTCCGCCCGTGGCTTCACTATCCAGCTCATAAACTATGCATATTCCAAGTTTCAGCCATATCTGTTCAGCCGTTACGGTGTGAAGCGACCACAAACATACACACAAACTTACGCATTTATAATATTAGTGTGATAAAACTTTGTATTTTACAAACAGGGGTCAGAAATATTAATTAAAGATGTTACTTTTATCCGGTACCCACGCGAACAGCCGCTGAAAGCTAGTTTCCAATAAAACACTTCAAAAGTGCGAGAAACTACCAGAATAGCTCTGCGACAAGTGGGTCAGATATTTCTGAAGCCACACGCGGAAAGGCGACTGTAATCGTGTCATTGACAACAGTTAGGGCATCGCCAAGATGGCCGACCATCAAGCAATACGGTCAAGGCCGATGATGTTCATCATCGCTTTTTATAACCAACAAACACCGTTTAGTTGCTCTTTGACGCAGTGGGCAATGCGCAGAAGATAGCGGGTTCAATTCGTACCGCGAGACAAATAAAATGTATTGTATGTATTTAAACAAACATATTTAACACTCGTGAAACTAACGTGAATTAACTCATTTATATTGAAAAACGGGAATTTTCACGTAATTTTCACCCTGATGAAGACTCTCTTAACGAGTCGAAACGCCGTCGGTGCCTTCACCGATGTAACGGTACGTGAAAATTCCCGTTTTTCAATATGGACATATTTAAGACGTTCACAGTCCATACACGACTTTGAAAAACATCGTTATGTTCAAGTTAGTAAATTGCAACATACTGTAAAACAGAAGATAGCTGACAAGAGATTTTCTGTAAACACCGCTTTTTAGGGTTTTGTACCCAAAGGGAACCTATTATTAAGACTCCACTGTCCGCCTGTCTGTCTGTCACCAGGCTGTATTTCATGAGCCGTGATAGCTAGACCATTGATATATATTGTTACTATCGTAACTAGATACGCAGTACCGGCCAAATGCGTGTAGGCTCAGGTCTTGGCCATGGCCAAGATCCTCTCCTTTCTTCATACAGTGGCCATCTTGACATCGACCGAGTGACACTTCCGCGAAATAGGCAAATAATGTGATGAAAAAGTGCATTTCTTGAACTCAATTGCGTAAAGAATCACGCGGAATTCCTTTTTTCATGAATATCTATTGATTTTTTGCTAAAATCGCAGCAAATATTATAGAAAATTCAGTTGAATAGTTCATGCCATGTAATGTTGCCGGCAAAAAAATTTATAGTTTTCCTGATTATTGTGTGAGATTTTGATAAAAGATAAAATCTTTATTAAGCTCTTAATTTGTTAAAATAATTCACAATACATACACGAGAATATTTAAGATCATTTCAAATAGATCACTCACTTCTATTGATGAATGCCATCATCCATGAAATTAAATTATTAAATCAAACAAATAAAAGGAAGACCAGAAGACATTTGACGTTACATGCGTTGGTTGAGTGATATTACGATCGCTATTGTTGGCACAAACTAAAACACTTAGTTTATTTCCACAGTCAAAGTTTACTATTTCGATCTATTATTCAATTTTGAGCTATATGGTGATAATTAACTTGAGAACGATTTGTACTCTATGAAAACGTAAAGCAGGTTAAAAGAAAAAAACAATATACTTTTTTAGTGACTGACAGTTACAAGTTAGTTCATACATACTTCAGGGAAAATCTAAGATTTTATATTCCTATCCTTTTTCCAACTAATATTATAAATATGAAAATTTGTGAGTATCTATGGATGTATGGATGTTTGTTACTCTTTCACGCAAAATTTACAGTACGCATATGGATGATATTTGAAATATATATCGTTGTTTATGGCCTGGATGGAACACATAGGTGACTTTTCAACCGGGTTCCACGCGAGCGAAGCCGCGGGTGGAAGCTGGTATCCCATAAATTTCGACTATTTGGTATTAGAACCCGTGGCCTTCCCATAAATACTGGGAAACTACCAACTGCACTACGTTGTACGTTATTGTTGTTGGTACGGGGTTCATTACATTACTTATTTCTAATGATTAATAATCAATGAGAAAAAAAAAACACATTTATTTTCGGGAAAAAAATCGAGATCAGGCAACATCGAGCTTTTTATTTCAAGCATTGTGGCTATCTCTATAAAATCAACTGCCATTCTCGAAGCAGGCCAGTTTAAATAAAAAAGATAAATATATGTTTCCTTCAAAATGACAATTAGTTTCAAAGCTACGTCTTCGCCATCAATAAGTGGTTACTATATTTTGACACTTGTTAACAAGGTTTGCATCTCTTGTTATTTATCTCAATGAGCTAGACAGTTGAAATTTTCACAGATGATGTATTTCTGTTGCCGCTATATCAACAAATAAAATAAGCTAAAAACAGAATAAAATAAATATTGAATTAGTTAATTAGGGACATGTTTTTTTTGACATCGTCAAGATTATGGGAAATCGGTGGATACAAAGGGCTTACGACCGTTCTTTGTGCAAAACCTTAGTCAAGACGATATCTAGCTGTCGACTTCTAAAGGATGTTGATATTAATGATGACGGAGCTGTTTAATAATTAAATAAATAAATTTAGCTTTAAACTTTTGACGACCTTACGGTGAAAATAATAAAGTATGAACTAATTGATTAGAGTAGAGAGGCATTCACCACAAAACACAGGAAAAAAACAAACATTATTCTTAAATAAAAATAGAATTCAATACAAATTACAAAAAAGAGGCTGAAAAAGTGCAAAAGATAAATAGGTAAACTATATGTACAGATATCCAACTAACAGTCACACACAACAATAATAAAATAAACAAGAAACATAGACTATAAAATAGGCCGGTAAATACCCAATAAGATTGTTGACTTAATATCATACTTCTTAAAGATTGTTGATGATGATGATCATGACCAAGCTAAATGGATTACCGATTATTGCAAAATTAGCCCTAATTTTGTTTGTTTAGTTTGATTGATTATACCACAAATTCCAATATACTTCAATCCCCAAAACAAATCCAATTCAAATAAAAATAGAGGTATATTTTTTTACTGGAATTACAAAAATGCCCACCGACTTGAAATCATAAGCCCGTGCCATGTCTTGACAATCGAAATACATTTTCTCTGTGGGATCATGAAGGTAGACGTATATAATATAATGATATCTGTGACGAAGGTTTGGGAACAATATTTTATACGAAATTTAATATTGGGTTAACCCATGATGTTAAATGGTTTCCTTCATTTTATGCTCGGCGAGCTGACCTGCAGTTCGTTTGCTTACTTGAATATATAATTTTACGGGGAACCAATATTTATATTTTACTGGATTTTAGCGGCTTCACACGTATTTTAGATTTTGTCAATCCATATTAAAGTTATTTCTCTATACCTCAGCTACAGTTTTTTCTTTCTTTCTCTTTCTTCTTTCTGGATAGAAGGTACTCTATTTCCTTTATTGTACCCCTAATAACGTGTATACGAATACGTGATGATTGGTTGATTAGTTATGGCTCAAAAGCGTAACAAACAAACACACTTTCGTGTTTTTAAATTATATTAATCATGATGATTTTGAATATGATTTTTTCTGAATTTCTCTCTTATATAAAATCAAATCAAATCTTATTGAAATTGTTGAGAATTTTAGCCAAAAGGCCTTTTATATTCGTGAGGTAACTAAACCTAAAACCTAGGGAAGGGTTGCGTCGTCCTATTGCAATAGTCACCCAATTCAATTACAAAAAAAAATACTACGAACGTGCCAAATAACATAAAAAAAATGCCACTCACAAAATCTATTTTTAAAGTGTGTGCTCCTCAAAACAAGGGTAAAATGATTTCACCTTCCGTTACAATGTTTTTTCCATTTATGTACAGAGTGTAAAAAGATTACTTTTATAAAGTAAAACTGCCTATGGTATCATCAATAGGGTTTTATTATAAACCAAATTCAATTAAATGTTCCAATAAAGTTTAAACTGACAAAACGTACCATACATGTAAAAATGAAATGGACAGACATTCTAGAGCTTATCAATAAAAAAGTTTATAAGTTGAAAAAAATAAACAATAACACTGATTGCTTGGCAATGACTCTACTGAGAACTATCTCATGATAGTTTTGCGCACTGATCCGTATTTATGATGCACCTTTTTTACACTATAATTTAATCTTTTTACTATAACTTTTGAAATTAAATGTTTTAGTAAAGTAATGTAAAAAATCTCTTTATTCATGAGGCATATAAAACAATTTGAATAGTCAATTTTTTTAATTTAGCACCAATTCGTAACGCGACCAAACAGAGAAGAATTGGCAAGAAACTCTACTTGGCTTATATTTTTTTAACGTCATTTTTCTTAAAAACTATTACATTGTTTTCGAGGGAATTGGAGGCAGTTTCATTCCGAGCTTTTTTGTCATCTAAATAACCAGATATTTTATAATAAGCTTTATTACAGAGGTTACATTTAACAAACATTTTGAATTTATTCGCAGATAAATTAATCACGTCCTTTGGGATTTTGTTAAAAAATCGTACACACATCCCTTTAAAATATTGACTAACTTTATGGAGCCTTACAGTAGGAACAACTAGTTTATCTTTATTTCTAGTATTAACATTATGATTGTCGCTATTTTTAAACAGATTAATATGTTTTCGGACATACATTAAGTTTTCATATATAGTATTGGCACGGAACTGTCATAATATGTATTTCTTTAAACTTAGTTCTAAGTGATTTTCAGGGCCCATATTGTTAATTGCACCACTATGGTGTTGATATCTGCAGCATTCCCCTTCAACAAAATGCCGTACGACATAATGCTATGGAAGTAGCTGAAATAAACTAGTCTAGCCGTTTCTATGTCAGTAAGTTGACGGATTCTTTTCACTGCGTATGCTGCAGAACTGAGTCTGTTCGACAACCCATCTATGTGAGCGCCCAATTGAAGCTAATGTTATACCTAAAAAATACAGTAGTATCCACAAGATTTCAATCTTCACCTTTTTACTTTAACATATGGCTTAACCTGTTTAACATTTGGTAATATAAATCGAATACATTTTGTTTTAGTCCCGTTTAGTAATAAGTTATTTACCTCGAACCAGTTAACAACTTTCAATATTGCACTGTTCGCGTCGTCAAAATTAGACTGCCGTCGCCTTAGTTTAAATAAAAGAGACGTGTCATCCGCAAATAATACAATTTAATTGTTGTCCTTCACAAGTGAAGATAGGTCGTTAATATAGACTAAAAACAGAAATGGGCCAAGTATTGACCATTGAGGTACACCTATCTTTACCACAGATCTCGGAGGACACTTTTTGTTTACATCGACTCTTAGTATTCTGTTACATAGATAAGAAGTGAGAAGGGCTAAAGCCGTACCCCTGACACCATAGTGATGTAGTTTCCTGATTAATGTTTCATGGTGTACGCAGTCAAAGGCCTTAAAAAATAACAAAAGTTGCCTAAAGCATCATGTGAGTCCTCCTAGGCATTGTAAATATGCGATATTAACTCAACACCGGCATCAGTGGTTGATCTGCCCCGCGTAAATCCGAATCGTTTGCCATTGAGTAAGTTGTTAGAATTAAAATGGCTTTGCAGCTGACTTCGAATAAGCTTTTCAAAAATTTTGGTGAATATTGGCAGTACTGATATCTGTCTAAAGTCAGTAAGGTCAGAACTACAATCAGATTTAAATAAATGTGTTATTGTACTATGTTTCATTAGATCAGGGAACTCACCAATGTCAAAACATTCATGGATCAGTTTTGATTTATCATCTCTATAAAGAAGACGTCAAATTTTAATAGGTGTCCAATTCAAATCAAATTCAGATTGTCCGTCATAATTTTATGATAACGAGCCTATAATTAAAATATCAAAATATACGGCTATTTTTTATCGGAATAATGCAAGACAGTGAGTGAGAAAATAAAAATGTCACTCACAAGTCGTAAAAATTAAGTACTTTGGGATTCAAATACTTGCAAATACAAAATAATTGGCAATACATACAACATAATCTAAATAAAAATAAATAGAATATAATAACAATTTGGCACTTGATAAAAACTTACTGAGAAAAAGTTTTCGATTCTAGTCCTATTACACCCTATACCCAAAAATATCTTCTGTACATGGGCCAAAGCTGAAACTATCCAACCACGATAGCCTCTACAAAATTTTCCCGCCATTTTTTCCATTTAACAACCTCGATTTCAACTCTGAAGGCTCAACTTGGAAAACCGCATTTTCGACTGAAAAAGTTTTTATTGAAGCGTTTGAGTTTTTGGTAAAAGCCTCGTTGGTTGTTCGGTATCATACAATGCAGTTTTTGATTGACTTTTAAATATGATTCTAAACGATTTGTTTGGCTACGCATGCAATTGTTGAGTGGAGACCGGGTCTTGACAAAGGTAATGTTGGATGCCAGAGGCCAAAGCACAAAATTTTCAAGATGTAAGCGTATCTTAAAACTTTGGCCAATGATAACGCGTTATTTCAAATCAAAACTTTACCATTGGCCAAAAATCCATCCATTCATTCTTTCTTTGTTTTATAAAATAGCATCTGGAATAGTAGAATTTCACAATTTGGTCAACATCACGTAGGTACCTTTTGTTCATAATAATATGAGGCATCGTTGTACGGTGTTTAAGTTTAATCATTCAGTCTCAGTCAGGTCCTGTTCTGCTTTAGCAATGGCGAACATACCAAAAAAAGATAAGCGAACCATTTTCTTCATGTGAAAGTTTCAGTCTAAATTCACTTTTATTTCACTACACTATATTTGGTCTTATTATTGTTATTAACGTAGATTGGTTAAAACGCCCTTCCTAAACTCTTAGAGCCCAAAATTCAAAATCAATGACAAAGCTTAAGAATATTTTATGCTCCTAATCCCCACGCTGGGCATGCGGGTTGGGGATCACAGGTCACCTCTTCTCGCACCGACGCGGTTGCCCGTCGGCAGCCAGGTGATGTATCTGTGCTGGTTTTAGGTTGTGCTGTGCCAGTCAATCAGAAGATCTCTAGAGCCCCGTTTGTTAGCTAGCAGAGCGCACCACGGGTAGTTGAGGTTGGCTTGAATTCCAAAGATAGAGGTTGGAACCCCTTTGAATATAAAAGTCAAGTCAACGTCTTAAGCTTAAAAAGATTCCCAAGCTCAAATCTTACCATTCATTTCCTGAAATACCCTGTATTTTTCCGTAATATCTTTACAACTCCTAAACCAACAAGTCAGTGTTGCCATAACATGACCGGGTTATTTGTTCAGCGTTTGTAAGTATTGCCGGGCAACCCTTGTTCGGAAACTCAACATACGGTTTGGAGAAAAATATTTGGACGCGTTACAATGAACCTCTTGAAGGGTTCATAACTAGATATAGGTGGGAATGGATGTGGTATCTTTCTCTCATGTCTTTCCGCGGAGAAAGACATTTTTTTTCGATTGGTAACAGTCAGCTATTAAAGCGTTGGCGGGACGAACTCGAAGCCTCTGAGAGAGGATGGTGGAACACCTCGATAAGTATTTTAAAGAATAAATAAAATTTATTTACTTGGGGGAGGCCTTTGCCCAGCAGATCATGCACGCTGAATGAAAATCTTTAAAAAGACTGCCTTCGCGCGTCAGAGTCCCGCTACCACCTAAAGTATTTGTCCGCCTGCCTTCTAAGATGACTCAAACTGTAGCTTTTTTAACCGACTTCAAAAAAAGGAGGAGGTTCTCAATTCAGTTGTATTTTGTTTTATTGTACTTGAAGATGGAACCGCCACACCGCACATAGCCCACCTGATGTTAAGTGGTAAGCATTACCTATCACAAAGCATTGCATCGTAGATCACATATTTTTGGAAAGTGCTCTACGATGCAACGCCCTGCGTCCATCAACTTGAGGCATGAATATGATAAACCTCATATGCCTGTAATTTAACCGGCACCCACACCCTTCAAACCGAAACACAGCACAGCTGCTTCACGGCAGAAACAGGCATGGTGGCAGTAATTCCCCAGACGAGCCATACAACAAAGAACAAAGAACTATACTACTACTAAAAACTACTGATTCAATCTGGAGATTAAATATTTTCCGTTTCTAAAATATCGATTTCAAAATAAAGTAATTAGGAAATCCTCAATCCGAGTCAGTGAAAATTCATGCATCGATAAAAGATTGTCGGGTTCGACTTGGAAATATTTCGAATGTTTTAGTGGCATTCAAAAAGGTTAGGATGCCGCATTCACTGACATTCTAACTTCTTGGACACACCAAGCAGTGGGCTACAAAAGAAAGACATTGAAGGTAAAGGGGCTTCGGAACAGATGTTCGGATATCGTTTGAAAAAGTTCATAAACAACGTAGAAAAAGCAGCGTGGTGACAAAAATTGTCAAGAGGAAAAAGTATTTATGCATGTAAAAAGAAAGCTTTTTTAACGTCAAAACCATCTTCATGATCAGCCTCTAGGCAGCCCACTACTAGCCATAGGCTTCCCCTGATGTGTGTCATTGCGTCCTGTTCTCCAGGCAGCCTATTCAGCCCAATGCTGGACGTAGCCTCCCGAAGAGGAATTTACCTATGCTGGGTAGCATTGAGCATGCAGGTTGGGGTTAGCAAGGCGAGCTTCTCGCACCACCGTCACTGCTGCCTGTCGGCGAAGTAGGCTGTGCTATGCCATATTCAGGCAGCCGCCAGAGCCCCGTTTGTTAGTTAGCAGGGTGCACCACGGGCAGATGAAGTTGACATAGGTTCCAAGACGGAGTTTGAACACCATCCAGGGTAAATTAACCCCATATACCCGTCTAGAACTATTCTTTGCTAAACTTTTTAATCAGTTCAGTATTTTTAACGTGTACAAGCACCATAAGAAATCCAAACAAACATCCACTCTAAATTATTACTCGTATTAATAATTCAACTAAGCTTAGTGGAATGGGCCCCTAATCTCATTTATTTTACCATTCAAGCCGGAAGGTCACCGCTATTCATTAACTACCCCTAACCTTATACTAAAAGTCGTTAACTACCCTAACTGTATTCTGTCCTCTCATTAACTGAATACAGACATTTATACTTGCATTATACTAAAGATTAGGCTGGTGTTTCGCCTCACTCCAGATAGGGTTACAAAGTAAAATGAGCTTTATGGCCTTGTTTTAGAAAATAATCTGAGGTAACGTGATAATCTGGGATTCCTAATTCCACCTTCGGTACCCATTTTTTTGTTGTTGTGAAAAGGCGTCACGCATGTCTTCCAACCCGGGGAGAGTTGGAGGTGTTTGTCGGGTTCTCACTAGCTCAGCGGAGAACCGACTAAAACACACCGTGTTCCGTCGCTCACCGTAGTGCTAGTGCATCATCGTGGTCATGGTTTCCCGATAGGATTCTAGGTTTTTTTCACAGCCCCGTCGTTGACCTTTGGAACCCAATCCAACTTAAACTGCACGAACTCTCAGATAATAAGAAACGGGGCTCTGGCGGCTGGATTGCCGCATAGCAGAGTTCTAACACCGGCACAGCAACATTCCCCTGGCCGCCTTTGAGAAACATGGGTTTCATGAATATGTGTCCTGGGATTCCCAACCTGCATGTCAAGCGTAGAGATTACAAGCATATCCACCTTCTTAGGTAGGCCTATATCCAGCTGTAAACGGATATATAGGCTGGTGTTGTAGATATGAGGCGAAAAACATGACATTGTATTAATGATATGCGAGTATTTATTTCAGGTCTGGGCTTTGTGGCAAAGTGTAATTATATTCTTTTTATTATTATTATAAAGACGGAACGACGAACGAATGGAGTCGCTGGCTGAAGCTAGTTATCAATATATTTTGAACAAAGTGAATACATCTGATGTTGTTGAAACTTCTACTGAATCTGTGCAACTGACCTTCTCTTAGACGATATAGCCAGTGTAATCTGACCTCCAGGATACAGTTACTCACCCTTTTCTCTTAGTAAACCAAAAGGAGTTAGGTAATCGACAGACCAGGATGTATTGGTTGTGTTTTTATCGAGTTAAAAGACATACGGGTGGACAGATTGACAAGCGAAGACTATTTGCATCTATATAGGGTTGAAAGGATGGGTGATGTAAAGAAAATTGTTGTGTTAGAATTTGTTAGAGAAATTGCTTTTGAGATCGGTTCATCATCATCATTATTCACAGCCTTTATCCACTGATGGTTATAGGCCTCTCGAAGTTTGTGTCATCCACCACGGTCTTTAAAACACCGCAGCGAGACAGAATGTTTGTATGATATGCAAATATTTGACTCGGGTCTTCGTGTTTTCTACATTTATTATATCAAATTTTGTGATATTATTAACACTCAATAACATATTTTACATAATAGCTTCCCTATCAAAAGTTTTGCTTAGGTTGCTAGATGATACTGTCTGATAATGTCCAGAATTATTTATATTAACTGTCCCATTAAATCTATCAATAGTCTTTTACACCCTGTATCACTGCTTACTTCGAGATCTTAAGAGAAAAAGAGAAAATGGAGGGAAGGGGAGGCAAGGCGGTAAAAGGGGGCGGTAAGGTGGGGGTCAATTAGTCCTTACAGCCATCTCGGTTACTCACAATTTGTCAAAGGGGCTGATCCGGGCCAATTATTGGCCTTTTAGGCCAATTGATCGGGCCACTTGTGACGGTACCAATCAAAAAAGTATTAGGGAAAGGGTGACGAGTTAGGCAAGTTATTAAAAACGTAGTTTTTAATACTTTGACTACATAAATAGAGAATTGTGTTTTCGGCACTTAAAACGTTATACAATAGACAATATACATTATACTCTAGTACGTAGACTGCGAGCCTAGGGACGGGTTTAAGGGTAAGAGTGTCGAGGTGAGAAAGTTATTAAAACGTAGTTTTTAACAGGTTGACAGGTCTTAGCAGATGACCTTGGTTAAGCAACACTCAGCGCGGTCATTACTTGGATAGGTGACCCTTTAGTGACATTCAGATTTGAGCGCTTCCATGCTTCGGAAGGCACGTTAAGATGTTGGTCCCGGTTTTTCAGTCGTTAAGCCATGTTGGAGGCCTTAGGGCGGCCTAGGAACCCCGACACCAGAGCTGGTCTAGCTCATACCAAGAAGAAGAAGAACAGTTTGACTGTGGATCTCGAGCATGACGCTACGAGCCATTGCCAAACAGAGCTAGCAGCTCAGCAGCTCATTTGATTCATGAGGAAGCTGGGAGATCGGAAACGCTGCCCCTTTGAGATACCTATAAGAAAATGATGTATGCTGGTTTAGGTCATAATGCTCTACTAAACGTGCGAAGCCGGAATGGGTCGCTAGTATTAAAATGAAACTTGAATGTAGCCCAGCAAGTAGCTGACTATATTTAGGAAACCTACATTGCCTGGTAATAGCCTACAAAGCAATCCTCCAAATTACATTGAGACCATCAAAATAGCCGTATAATACAGATTAACAGCCTGAAACACCCTGTATTATCCTCCGAATTGCAATATACAGGGCGTTCGGAACATTAACATTGCAAATTTAATGTTCACAGTCAAGCTTCTGTATTGAATAAATGTTAGTAGGCATATTGTTAACATGTACTAGCTTCTACCTGCGGTTTCGCTTGCGTGGTACCGTTGAGAATCGACAACCGTTGGGGTAAACCAATTCTTGAGTGAAGACCGAGGCTTGGTAAACGTAGTGTAAGACGCCCTCCGGCCTGGTGACGATCTGCAAAAGGCTGCTGGTAGAAGCTGGATGAGTCGAGCTAAAGACAGGGTGCAATGGCGCTCATTTGGGGCAGTGAGGCCCTCTAGCAGTAGACTACTGGCAGCATTAAGGCTGATGATGATGACCCGGGTGAAAATAAACTACATAAATCTCATTGTTCCTGGATGAAAGAGGCACAAGACGGAGGAGGCTGGTAAAACTAAGAGAGGTCTTTAACCAGCAGTGGGTAATTTCGGGCTGTGCCTTTGACTACTTTAAGTATATTACACGTGATTATGATAAATGACGCACATTTATCTTGGGATAAGACTTTATTTTTGCTTTTGGATCTATTTTAGATATTTTCTAGATATTATTGCACAGAGGCTAGACTTGGAGATCATTTTGTTCAAAAACTAACGAGGTTTGTGGCTCAATTTCAATTCTCAAGACGACTTGTCGCTACCGCTTCACTTTTCGGAATTCCCAAGCCTCGTCATTTTTCGCCAAAATCCAAAATCCAACCATCGACAAAACCAGAGACTTGCTTTCTGGTTTTCGTCAATCAGGTTCTGAGTTGCCATAATATACATGACTAGCTGACCCGCTCGCAACTTCGTTTGCGTTTATACTCTTTTTTTACATATGTCCTTTCATTTGAAATGCTTCTCAAGCCCGGTAATTTGACATATGAATGGAATAAAAAGTACCTGTACCCGCTCTCACTCCTTTTTTCGTTCCTGTTTCCGTTGGCAACCCGTCGCCAAGTTAACAGCCGGTATAGGTATGATGAATTTTTATATGCCTCACTCTTGATTATGATTGTTTACCCATGCAAACTTTCATCACATAAATCACCCTCTTTAAGTTTCATTTTCGCTACAAAAAGCAGCAAGTCCTTCTCTAAGGTCCCACCCATGGTTCAGCGTTTTAGGTGTTTATTTATTTTCGTTATAGTCTCTGTGAAAAATCTCTAGTCTGTATGTAAAAAAACAACTTGCTATCCCCGTGGTATTCAAATATCCAAGAACAAATTAATGAAATTGAAATTTTGAATTCTAATCCGATTTATATATTATTTTTTATTTGACATTCCAATTTTAAAAAAGTATCGCATTGCACCAAGCTTTTAAGGCTCCCCCACACAGGTGTGTTATAATCGGCGATAATATAGCATGCGTTATTGCGATAATGCGTTCCAATTCCTTGCACATCATTGCGTTTTCGCAGCAGTATGTATCTTTTTAGCCATCTTAATACATAATGTACTGAAATTCTACAGATCTTACACTACGGCCAACTATCAAAGGCATTGAAAATGTAATTTAGAAATAAAGCACAGGATAAAATTTGACTATAATGTACTGACGAAAAAGTGAACGGAGCGCAGAGTGGCTTTGCGCGTAAAGGCCCTTCTACTGCCTACAGTTTTTGTCCGTCTGCCTCCTAAGATAGCTCAAGCTGTAGCTGGATTCAATCTCGAGATATCATTTTTTCCGTTTCTTGAATAGCGAGCGCAAAAAATTAATTGGGAAGTTCTCGATCCAGAAAATTGTTGAATTTTGTCAAATAATGGAAAATCTCAAAAAGTTACAACTCAATTTTAGAAATTCAAATTGCACTTTGAAGCCCTCCGGCAGACGCAAATATTGACATATTTGTGACCGACCACTTTGTTCAGCTACACATCTTTTTTTAATGAATGTGATGAATATACTTTCAATGTATGGAATTTCAAAAATGTGACGAATTTACTTTGTGGCAAATGTACAACAACCCCTCTCATATCTGTGAAACTACAGGCAAATGTCAGAATTCATGAATCGGGGCACTAAACTCGATCAGAAAAATTTAAACATTTTCAATATATGCGCATGCAATATTGTGATATTTTTTTTTATATTGTCTGATATTATCACCGATAATAACGTACACATGTCCACGCACCTGTGTGTAGGAGCCATTATGTGAGAACAACGTTTTTTGAATAAATTTGGAATGAGTTTTTAAACATGACAGTGTTAAAATAAAGTGGCATAACATGTTTCACTAAGGAGTATTGATATCAACTTCGATGCAAATCACCCCTAAAAAACTTTCTACTACTTTTTAACCCCATTATGCGATAAATTTCAATAATATACGAAACACGTCTTTCATCAATTTTGATAAAGAATGTTTATGCAAAATTTGAAGTAGATTGGAATCAAGGAACCAAGGAATCACGTTGTTCCATACAAACTTTGCACACGTTTTTCACCCCTTTAGGGGTAGAATCTAGGAAAATCCTTTCTTATCAGATGCCTACGTCATAAAAAGAACACGCCCTCCAAGTTTCAGGTCTCTACGATCAGCAGTTTAGGCTGTGCGTTGATCCGTCAGTCATTCAGGCCAAAGGATTTTATAAGTATAGATTACCCTCCGTTAAGGTATTTTTTTCAAAAACCTGGTATGCAGTCTTTTATTATTTGATATTGAAAGTGTTCTGACGAAGTTTCAAGAAAATCACACCACGCGTTAAGATTTTCCCATACAAACTTTACCACCCCATTGCAACCCCCTCGAGGACTGTTTCAAATTTTCAATGACACCAATCTTTATTGATAGTATGGAATAATACATGTGCCAGGTTTCAAGTTTCTAAATTCAAGGAATACGATTTTTCATACAAACATTTTTACCCCTTTTCACTCTCTTAAGGGTTGAATTTTCCAAAATCGTTTCTTAGTGAGCGCCTACACCCTACAAAGAATACTTGTGCTAAATTTCAGATCTGTAGACCCTGTAGTTTCTGAGATTTCGTGATGAGTGTGTCAGTGAGTGAGTGAGTATAATTCTCTTTTATATATATAGATTAATACTTTTTACATCCAGTAATTATTATTTGCTTATAAATTATTGAATAATAATGGTTGTTAAAATAAAGTTATAATATAAAAAAAATCATGACATGATTATTTGACACTTCTGCACACAAATGTCACTATTCAAACTCAGGGCGAGGCAGGGGGAGGCGCGGTGTCCGGGGACGTGTCTCGTACAAAATATATGATGAGCGATAAAATATTATATCTCAAAAAGTAATACTTATCCCATAGTCAAAACCGGCTTGTTGATGACCTCATTCTTAGTCTAGGGTAGACTTTTTATTGTGCAAAATTTTAGCTCAACCCGTTTAGTAGTTTTGGTGTGAAAGAGCAAAGAACATATAACTTCACGTCCTCAACTTTAGCCCTATAAAACTAAGTAGACACAGTCAAAATGTCATGTATTAAGGACAAAGTAGCTTAAGGTGAAGGAAAGGGGCAACTCTTAACTTGTTAACTTAAGTACAACTTCGAGGTGACTTAGCTTAGGTAGACTAATAACTTACAGTGGGGTCCCAAGGTCCATTTCTAGTGCGGTACGTCGACTGAACGGTGACGCTGCGTCATTTTACCTAAAAAACAAAACGACATTCCATACAATGCATTGCGATGTCGTGCGGCGACGCAGTGCACGTACAACGCACAAAGACGAAACGGGGAGATGCACGGCGACGCCGGAGCGGCAACGCAGCGCAGCGCAGTAGGTTGTTTATATATTTCCATTTTCGTTCGAAGACTGACATGAGACACCACTGTAAAAGCGTACATTCGAAATAAATAAAGTCATTGGCCATATTATGGATATGTCAAAGATTCAACATGTCAAAAATTCGTGCTTAAGCCTCGGAACCCTGGCGGCATTGTGATGCATTGCGTTGCCGTCGTACGAACAGCACAACTCATCGTAGTTGCCGAGTTGCACTCAGTGCGTCAAAATCATTGCGCTGCGACACGACGCATCGCAGCGGCAACGGCCGTGTGGCATCACTCGTAGAAGGAACTTTAGCTAAATTCTCTGGCTAATTACAAAATAGTTCTTGGGGACGAAATTTGGAGTTTGATGTAGGATATATCGTCTAACCGGAGTCAACCATAGATTAGGGAACAGCCTTTATAATACATCTCGCTTACAAGAAATTTTGATTCGAAGGCTTCAATCCTAAGCTAATAAAAACCCTTTAGGTAAGGTTCAATAAATAAGGTACATTCCACACAAGAGGTAAGTTTTTTTACTTTTTAGGCAGTTTGGAAATAAGAATATCTGATCAGACCCAGAAATAGACCTTCTATTTAGCAACTCAGTTTTCCACTGAAATGATAAGCTCCAGTCCTGTTTTTACATGCTTTGACAGTTTGTCAATGAACGTTGTTTGAATAACGTCAGATGAATTCGTAAAAATTTGCAAATATAGGTCCGGGGCTGACCATCAGATCAAATCATCAAATGATGCATCAAATGATGGACGCGGTCAATATCAATAGACTGTTTATTCAATACTCAATATTCTTTAATTTATTGCGCTCCATAACGTAATGGGCCCAATAACAAACACGAGGGAGGACAAAAGGTTCGCATTACTACGGACTCAAAACGGTGAGGGAATACCATTTAATATATATTGTCACTATAGTAACTTATCTCAATTGGGAAAACATAGTGAGGAACATCAAAGTAAGTGGCACCACGAGCGTGTGTCAATGTTTCCAAAAACAGTAGGTTTATAACTCAAAATTTAGTAAAAAAAACTCTGTACGTTACTGGTTTAACGGACAATAACATTAATGAAAGTACAATCGCTTACAGCGATCTCTTCTAGACAAACGTTGTATACAACTGTATCATCTGGACTAACGAGACAGTTCAATTGCTTTTCCAAAAGCCTACAAAGGCCAGTCGTGTTGACTAGAAGCAATTTCACGGAGTCCATATACACAGCAATAAACACAGGCTTTTATCCGACACTCGGGTAAATATTGGTGATGTATCGCTCCGAGTTCAACTGTTTTTTCGTCCATAATAAAGTTTCTATGTTCAAATGGTGGCAACAAAATGAGAGTGGAAAAACCACTCCTAAGGGTGGTTTTAGACTGGCGTTTTTTTCCCGCATGTGTACCATAAACTGATACCATATTAAACACTGATACTTTGTAAGTAAAAACAGTTAAGTTAATTTTTGGTGAATAAAATATAAATCACATTTAAGCTGGTATCAGCATGAGGCGAGATGGGTCGACAACATAATATGCGTTGGGCTTTCGTGGATGCGACTAGCACAAAACTGTGGTGGATGACACAAACTTCGGGAGCTATAAACTATCCAGCAGTGGATAATGTCGAGCTGTCGATGATGATGATTAATCAAACAAACCCTTTATCAAATTTATTCACCACCACCACCACCACACCAGCCTATATCAGTCCACTGCTGGACATAGGCCTCCCCTGATAAAGGGGGATATGCCCATAATCCCCACGCTGGGCATGCGGGTTGGGGATCGCAGGGCACAGCTTCTCGCACCACCGACGCTGCTGCCCGTCGGTGGCCAGGGGATTTAGCTGTGCCGATGAAGGCTGTGCTATGCCGCAATCAGCCGGCCGCCAGAGCCCCGTTCGTTGTTTAGCAAGGTGCACCACGTGCAGGTGAGGTTGGCTTGAGTTCCGAAGATGGAGGTTGGAACCCCGTACACCCCAATTTATTCACGTTAGTAGAGAAACTCCGAGCCTCTTAGCTTGTTGTGACTTTGATATTTTCCCACGGTGTTGTTTTCCATAGTTTGTTTATTGCTGGAAGTCCCTCTCGCAGTTAGATTGGCTTCGAGTTTGTAGTTTCAATATTTATTTTGTTTTTGGCACGTGAATCTCCGTAGCATTTCGGAACTAAGTAGAATTTAGACGAAGAAAATATTTATCTTAAATTTTTTGATTATTTTTTACAAATGAAATTAATTTATGTTTAAGTAACAGATAATTATGTTAGTTTATGCAAATAAAACAAATTAGTAAGTTGAATTAGGTACCAAAAACGATTTTTCTATCATCTTACTATGTTTAATTTTTTTGTTTGAAAAAGGCGACTATGTTTTTAAGTTCTTATATATGTTTAGCATTAACATAATTCTCTACAATTAGTAAAGCAAATAAACATCTGGAATCTTGAAAAATTATTTACTGAAAATCTAAGAAGAATAATAATTTTATTTTTCACGTAGGTACCTAGATATCTTGGGAAGGTAAGAAGCAGCACAGAAAAAGCTACAGAGCTTTATCAAGCACAGAAGCTGAGCGCATTTCTCTATCTAAAGCATGAAAAGAAGCTTCTGTTGTTACAGGAAATATTAGGCAGATAATGACAACATCAGTCAAGAAAACTTGTATCTAATGGTACTAATTCATGTGCTTTTTCAGATTCCGTTAAAATGTTCCAATATTATGTAACGGATCCTATCATTTCCCAATTCTAACAACCTTTTTAGCAAGTTAATACAAATAGAGCTCTTCACAGAATGAAAGTCTTTATTCAATGTTTATCTGATGAATGGTGTCAATGTAAATCGGCTCATTGAAATCCCAGGCTCCCGGGAGTCCTGCTTATTCTATTTCAAGCTGAATAGATCTCAGATACTGAGATTTTATATTGTTAGGGAATTTAAAATGACTTTGAACCGACAATACTGAATGTAGTGAAGGCTCTTTTATCATCGTCAAGTACCGTCAAAGCCTATTTAATAAATAAATAATGCTGGACACCATCACACATCACCAAATAGCCCTAAACTAAGCAAAGCTTAAGCTCAAGTTAATTGACTCAGGCAAGGCTCTATACTCAGGTCTGTTGGTTCACCAACTGGTACACTCTGTATGTTACATTATTCACATACATTATACAGAGAGCACCCCCAGACCTGAGACAAATATCAGCAAATAATGAAAATATTTGTCCCGGGGCGGGAATCGAACCCTCTGCGTCTCATGCGAACCTTCGCGCACTACGCCACAGAGGACGCACCATCAGAAATGACAATTTAATGTCATATTATCAAATGTTTCCTTTTTCCCAAGCACCAACACACAAAAACCATTAAAATACTGAATATATTGAATTTAAAGATGGATGAAGAAGTGTGTAAGGGGTCCCACCCAACCATCATTTTCGGAAGTCAAGCCAACCTAACCGGCCCGTGGAGCACCCGGTTAGATAACAAACGTGTTCTAGCAGCGGCTGATTTCAGCATAGTGCAGCCTTACACCTACATAGCTAAATCCCCTAATCGCCGACGGGCAGCAGCGTTTGCTGCGAGAAGCGCCCTGCTATTCCCAACCCGCATGTCCAACGTGGGATTATGGGAATATCCCCCTTCTTATAGGGGAGCCCTATGTCCTGTAGTGGACTAAATACGCTGTTGTTGTTGAGTTTCATTCTAAACTCTAGTAGTTCTGGACTCGGAATACTATTTTATGCTACTTATTATCCAAGTAGGTATAAATAAATTGAATGAAAATTGGTTGAGCCACTCTGATATAATTTAGTTACAAACAACCCAAAAAATTCAAACGCCAAAGCGTTTTTCATTTGCAATATTGTTTTTGAAGTCGAAAGCAATTAATTTCACAGTTAATACAATTTGGCACCCAACGTGGGGCTTTTTACTTTTCAACGTATTGGACATCAGTGATGTATTTTATTTTCATGCGGAATTTCGGTATTTAAGGCTTCACACTTCATTTGTGTCGTGATAATCCTCATACTCTAACGAACCAACTATTTTGTCGTCTGTTACGATCGACCTCGCAGCCGTTCTACACTACCAACGTAATAACTAATCAAAAACAAAGCAAACATCAACACAAAGTACAGGTGTAAAAGTTACACAAAATCTAACCATTCGTCAAAATGACGAATATATAGTAGATATCTCAAAAATCATATTAGTTATCGGATAATCGTGACCTCCATGCGACGCAGTCTAGGGGTCAATAAGTTGGCCCGAAACCGCAACTGTGTAGGTAAAACAATTAAAAAGGGAGAGGGAAATATTTATTGGATGGATTTTGACGAACGTTAGCTTTTTAGGGTTAAAAAAAAGAAGCTTATTTTAGCTATTATTTATAAAAAAGTAAAACCGAATTGAAAATTAAAATTCGGTTTTACTTTTTTATAAATAATAAACCTCATAAATTCGTCATTTATAAACTGATTCGAGAAATTCTTTTTTCGTATAAGAGGGTATACTTCCCGCATTTGAAGATAAAATACCTGAGAATATATTCTTTTATGTTGATTTTTTCTATTTATTTACTAATCATCAGTAACCACGGTCTGTTATATTTAATTATCTAATACTAAATACTAATACAAACTTTGAACACGTAATTTTTTAAAATTTAGGTTTTTAATGAATAAGTTTATATAGTACTTATATACATATATAACATCTTCCTCAAACGTTAATTTTTGTTGTTATTCTTATGCTCCAATAAGCTATTGTTTTGTGTATACTTTCTAAGTAGGTATAGCTTGGTAGCATAGCTAGGCTTCGGTACCTAATAATTTAACCTCCTCTTATTTCTTACTTTACATTCTGAATTAAGTTGTTTTGACTTCTGTATCTATCTACACGTATATCGCTATTGGATTCCCAATAAATAAATAAGCTACTAAGCACGCTAGCGCTAGCTAGATAGCTAAAACTGGTTATTCGGATAGATAAAATAGCATTACATGTTAAAATTAAGGAATTTCCTTTTTGGTCGCAAAATTTTACGACTAAGTTTCTATTTATCAATTTAACGACCGCATTACCTCCTAATTCACTATAAGTACATTACAGATTCATTCCCAGGTGGAAATAAATAATGGCTCCGAATGAAGCATGGCCGCTGAGGACATTGCAGATATACAATGAAAGCCAGTTACCGGCACTTACTAGGTACTATTTAACTAGGGACAATATTTGTTTGATCTGTAAATATTTGTCTTGGCTTTGGGTGTATTACGTATTCATTGAATATGCTCTATTTACTTTGGAGCTCTATGATTTTGTGTGAAAATGTGCAACATAATATTTATTTATTTGAAAGAAATGAAAGAAATAATATTGCAATCATAAGGTATGTGTAAAGTCATGCCGCCAAATTACGGCGCTGGTAAACGGGAACTGTAACCTGCTTTCGGTGTGTATTGCAGCTCAGGTTTTGTGCACGATGCACTATCAGCGTAATTAGTTCCGATAAATTCGCCCATCGTTTCGGTGAGATAGGAGATTAGAACTTAATATCGGATGCGACCTGAAGATGCGACTTTCTGTCGCATGTGTACTGAAAAAATATATTAGCAATTCTTCCGTGCACTTTTTAAAACAAATTTATTTATCAGCTCAAAAATTATAGCGACCCCTGATATCTGCTGCTATTAAAAAGAGAAAGCGTATATTATAATTATTTTAGTAATATCGATAGGTTTATGTGAAAAGTTCTAAAATTAATCACTAAAGAATTTTTTTAAATGCAATATCATCAAAATTCAGATATTCTAAATTAACCAAATGGTTTTCATGGAATTAATTTTATTTATAAATCTAGTTGAACTACGATATTATGGTATTATCTAATAAGCTACCTACGGAAAGGCCTTACGTTGCTGATCATTATGATACATTGGATATAGATATGAGATAAGTCTTTTTTTTATCTTAAAACGTTGACTGAGGGCCTCTAACATGACGCTACGTGCCATACTCGAGGAGGATGACTTCCAGCAGGCGCACCGTTGTGTTCTCAGCATTCAAAGCGTTAAACTGCTGAATATGCTCTGAGTTGAGAAACTATAAACGTATACAATAAGTTACTCCTAAATATTTCGAATGATTTTCCGTTGCGAATGCGAGCTAATAAAAGTTGAAAATAACCATCAAACCGTTTTATCATGTGACTAGGAGATTAAAATTCGCGTCTGATATAACAAATTAACCAATAAATCGCGCAGATTGAATAGTTTTATCTACACCTGCCTTTATTTCCGGTAATTTTTATCCAACTGCGCAAACGGAGGCAGTATATTTTCAGTGAAAAGAAACCCGTTAACGGGTTTGATTCCCGTTGCAGTCGAAACAACACTGGGAATCTAGATTGATGGCTAGACAATGGCGAGAAAAATCTTTAACAAACGCATTTCTTTTCTGTAGAAAGACTGTAGGATAATTATTTATTTATAATTAAGAATAATCTAAGGTTCTTTATCTCGATTTTTATGAACAAAATGTCACAGAGAGTTCACTCATTGAATAATTGGTGTTTTTAGTGGAGTCTTTCGGCCTCGAAGGACCTTCGACATGGAAAATATAACCAATAGCGGATATCTCGACGATTGGTATATCAATCATAAATTTATCATTATCATAATAAGCCTATACTAGTCCACTGCTGGACATGGGCCGCCCCTAATGAGCGCCATTACGACATGTTATCAGCTCGACGCATCCAGCTACTAGCTAGCTCCAGTAGCCTTTCGCAGATCGTCACTCCACCTGGCCGGAGGGAGTGCTATACTAGGTTTACTGAGCCGCGGTCTCCACTCAAGAATTTTTTACCCCAGCGGTTGTCGCTTGTCGACAGAAATGTCTAGTTCACTGCCAAAACAGCTTGCTAATTCTCTGAGCTATGTCGATGACTTTGGGTCTCCGTCGGATTCTATCCTTCAGAGAAACTAAGAGCAGAGCAGAGCTCGCTCCAAAGCTCGCTGAGTGACATTGATCAGATGAACTAAGCACACTGTAACTGTAGATGGGGTAGGAGCTTCAAGAGTTGAAAACATTTGTTTTCAGGCGCTGTGGTAGGTATAGATAAAGAGAACACTCAATGCTGACATAGATTCGATTAAATTTAGCCAGTTACCTACCTCATTAACATAGAACATAAAAAAACAACATAAAAAGAGGCCCGTTAAATCAAGCAATCTTTCTACCATCGCCACTCGGGCCACCGGAAGTTATCGGCATGGACCGGAAGTTGCGCTAATAAATTTACCCCCATTCCCTCCCTCCTCTTTTTCCTGCTGACAGGAGGCTGAAGATCTATAGATTATTGTGAAGTGTTACAAATGGAATATTTTTCTCGTTAGGGTGTAGTAGGGGTGATTTATTTGATTACTTTAGCTTATTAATATTTGCCTAAGAATAAGATTTTTTTTAAAGATTTGTGTACAGAATAGTGATAACGATAGATACTACTACAAAAAAAATAAGATAATAAGTAGTTTTTCATGCCCGCGTAAGTTGATTCCCGTTTAAAAGTCAAGATGTTTTTCGGGTTCTAGTGGTCCAATTTTTATAAATATTGCTATTCAGATCCTTCCTTTCTTCACTTTTCCTTCTTTGTCTTCTTTGTAACTCAAAGCTTTATTCGCTAGATAGATCCATGACTATTTTCATTTCTTCTTCTTCTTCATCTGGTATTCTTCTGGTATTATATTATGAGGAACGATGACGAAAATTAAATTGGCTTTTCATTAGTTCGACAAACCAAATTGGATTTTGCCATTGGTCGTCGTCATTACTACTTGTATGTCAATGTCCCGCGTATCAACCTATAATTTACAACCTGTAGATCTAAATACAATCTAATTAAATCTACATGCAATCAAATAAGTTTAGCAGTGTGGTAGTAAACAGGTCAGCAAAATGCTACCTCACGCTAGTGAGAGTCAGTCAAAAGAATCTTTGTAGTACCTCTCACCCCTCAGCCTAAGATTAATAATAATGTTTTTGCTTGCATTGGAATGCTTCTCTTAGAATAGTATTGCTGATGCAGCCGTCTGTGTCTCGCCCGACTGCATCCGTATCCAAATCGGTGTACGTAGTCACCTAGTTTTATTTATAACCGACTTCCGAATCTGTTGGTTAGGTTAAGTTTGAACTGTGATTACTAACGGCGCAAGGCGAGCGAGCGTAGCGAGCGTGTCGCAGCAGCGGCCGCCAAAGCGTCAGAAATATATTATGTAGTTGAAGAATACATTATTGAGCCTGATTCTCGGGAAACGATATTAATTTCACGTTAGATATGTATCGAGAGAACTGACAAAATTGTATAGATATTTGACTTTTCTCTCGCCATATATCTAACGTGACATTTATATCAATTCCTAAGAATCAGGCCCCAGTAGATGAGTCGTCCGGTATTTCAATCAACCGTAGATGAATAAACCATAGGTGAATAAACCGTGGGTGAATTCTCCGTTAGGTATATCGTTCAGTAGTTATAATGAAATTCTGTGAAACGACCTGTAGGGATTTTAATCAGCAGGTATTTTGATTTTGATAACAAGTATAGATATTATGATATGTAACCAACCAATAATTCCTTGTAAAACAAAAATAGATTTATTTGCATCTTTTGTACGGAACCCTTATATAAACAGACGCGTCACTTAGCGTAGTCAAGATAAATGAACTCTGTCTTAGCTCTGTCTTCGGATTTCGTTTTATTTATGACTCGTCATTTCCGTGAAAACCAACGGGAAAATGGTAAGACGTTATTTACTTTTATTTGTTTTTGATTATTCCTGATCTTCTGAGGACAGGGCGATCATGATGTTGGCATTTTGGCAATTCTCGCGTGTCTCCGGGCGAGCGATCGGCTGTCGGTCGCGCTCGGGCCATTCCAGTGATGGAAACGAGTGTTGTTGATGAATGGAAAAATACTGGTGGCGCGAGCGCCGCTCGGCCTGGCGCCATGCATGCGCCACTTCGCTGCGCCCGGGCATTCTTTCGAACGTTATCGAGTAAACTTGTCTGGTTTTGAATAACAACTTTAAAGCAAAACTTTTATTATGGCTCTACTTAATACTTTTGAGTAAACATAATTCTGATAACTAATTGTTTTATTTTATTTCCAGATAGATAATATGGTTATTATTAATAATTGGTTAATAATGATGATTCCTGATCTTGCTTGATTCTCTCTAGCCATGAGCTGTAGAGCGGTGGTGGAATGTATCCTGATTTCCGATAAGGAGGCGTGGGTTTGAATCTCGATTGTGTTCAAATATTTTTTTTCTATTCGGAGAATTTAAGTCACTAGGTGCATAGTGTATAAAAAAGTCACTTCCCGCTGTCTGTCTGTCCCTAATCCCCATGTATGCTTAGATCTTTAAAACCACGCAACGGATTTTGATGCTGTTTTTCATAGATAGAGTGATTCAAGAGGAAGGTTTATATCAGCATTGCACTCTTGCAAAGCTGATATAAACCGCTAATGCATAATAATTTAAGTTCACTGAGGGCAGGATGCAATGGCGCTCATTAAAGGCCTATGTGAACTGCTATAGGCCGATGATGACGAAAATGATCATGATGTACACATAACCACGTGCTCATCATCATCGGTCTATAGCAGTTCACTACTGGACATAGGCCTCCCCTAATTAGCGCCACTGCGCCCTGTCCTGAGCTCGGCATATCCAGCTTCTACCAGAAGCTTTTCGCAAATCGTCACTCCACCTGGCAGGAGCTACAACCACGAACTAAAAAGAAGGAAAACATCGTAAGTATGCCCTTTTCTAAGTCAGCTTATTGACGTATTATTAGGTATTGACAATGACTTTCCTATAGGTAAAGCCTAGGCTGAGAGGGTACACAACGGGCCGGTGGGGTTTTTTTAAATTCCAAAGATGGAAGTTAGAACACCATTACTATTATTCAATGTTCTCAAAAGCTTAACTACCGTCGGTATTTCGTCAGCTTCCATATTGTCTTTAATTAATAATGTAATTTATCATCGTGGCATGTGTGTCTGTAGTCTATTTAAGTCACAATATTGTAAACTGTGAAATTTGAGACGGGAATATAGCTTCTTCTTCTTATTTTGTAGATACATGAGTCATTGGTAATTTATTATTTACAAAATAATTTCAATATACAATATGCCATAGGCATACTAAGTAAAATAAATTAATTTCATGTTTGTATGCTTTTGGCAGGATCTAGTGTTTCTTTACTAAAGCCATACCACCATTGTGTAGTACCTATATTCCCAAACAATAAATGATTTATGATTATGGTAAGTAATCGTACATAATATTATACAGGCGAAAGTATTGATGTATGGGTGGATGTTTGTCACTCTTTCATGCAAAAACTACATAACGGATTTGGAATATACATAGTTTGTGATCTGGATTATCACATAGGCTACTTTTATCCGGGTACTACGCAAGCAAAGCCACGGGTGAAAACTAGTATCTAATATATTAACATAATCATAATTGTAAATAAATAATACTTGATAATCGTAATTTATTGTCCGAGTTTTAGTCCACCCTATCCGAGACCGAGACTTGACTTCAAACACGGAAGCCCTTGGTCACATCGAACGTCGTCCGCAATCAACGTGTTAAGGTGCTCCGCTCGCAGTGGAAGGCTGACGTTATGATAAAAGAACCATGATGTTATTATTTCTTATTGACAGTTTATCGATACTGTGACAGCCTTTTGTTGTTTGTATATCGATACTATGGTACGATACTTTTCCATAATTTATGGGAAAGCATGACTCGCCATTCTGCCACTTCGCATTGACGATCTCTGTGGCGCTGAACGCAGAAGGTTGTGAGTTCGATTCCCGTCGCGGGACAAAATTTGTTTTATTGCAGATATATTTTGTCTCAGATCTGGGTGTTTTATATGTATGATATGCATGTATATATGTACAATAAATGTATATTAGGAGTATAGTACTCTGATCTGTTTGAATTAGTACATCAGTCATGCATGTGTGGAGCCGTGGTGGCCTGTAATGGGATGTACCCCGACTTTAGATCTGGAGGTCGTGGGTTCGAATCCCAGCCGTACACCAATGGATTTTTCGTTTCGAAAAATTTATTACCACGAGCTCGAAACGGTGATGGAAAACATCGTGAGGAAACCTGCATGCCCTCGAACTAAAAAGTTCGAAAGGTATGTGCTAGGTTAGTGTTCCAATAAAATGTGGCGATGGGCTTGCAACCTGTCACGTGGAATGCTAGCTGCTTGCAAAAAGTGGGCATGTATCGAACGTAATGTTTGGACTTGCCTCTGACTACCCCCGTTAAGGTATCATCAATAGATTTGGGTACTGAGCAATATCTGAAGATATCCATAATGGGGAAAAAGTCATGAAGATTATTCTTATTACAATACTTTGGGGCTACAAGATGCTGTGTGATAGTGTCCAGCAATATTTATAATATTTTTTTGAACCTTGAACTATTCAAATCAGTCGAGCACACACACACACACACGGCATTTTTATTTATAGATACAATTCAAAGGCCTTAAACCTTAGCTTTCGAATTCCATTGTTTTAAGCACGGTCATATAGCAGGTGTAAATAATACCAACAGGATCTAGCCTTTGATTCAATTGACACCATGATTTAGTATCCCCACTTCAAATCCCTCCTATCCCCCTTTCCCCCCTAGCTCCTCCCCTCAGGTGAGTGACACAGTTGCGAATAGTCGGAGTAATTCCATTTATCCGTCAGCAAAGTTAATTTGGCAGCTCTGGAGACCGGATGCAGATTCTTACGCCGTGTTATTTATAAACGTTTAATGCATAAAATATGCAAGTCTATTTTGAAACGGTTTTTAAGAAACAATATGAATCACAGATTTTATTTAGTGGTGGTATGACTCAAAGTATGAAACAGTTTCTTTGACTAGAAAACGTTTAGCTAAAAATGTTATTTCTCTGGCCAAAATAGTCTCATGGATTACAGATTTTATGAATTTCTGGCTTGTGTCTCAATACCTTAACTCTTATGGCCAAAAATGTAACTAGAGCAAAACAACCTAACAAATACTATAAATGCGAAAGTGAGTCGTTTGTTTGTTTGTTACGCTTTCATGCCTTAACAATTCAAACGATCATCATGAAAATGTGGTATAAGTACTTATCTGTTGGTTTTTTTTTAAGTTAAAAAGTAGTCATGGAGGATTATTATAACAAGTTTATTAATAACGCGGCCCGCATAAATATAGAAGTCTAAATACCAAACTAAAGCGTTTATAGGTTGGATGTATGGAATCGCAGCGGTATTTGATATCCAGCTCGAAGGACCAACTAATTTCAACGACTGAGTGAGAAGTTAGAACAGGTCACGTTTTCTTTTTCTCCAGTGTGTGGTCTACTGCAGTAGAATATTTCAAAGTTCATAGTTCAAAGTCATTACAACACATGAGTAATAAAGATGTACATAGGTACAGTGGTATTATAATAAAAGCACAACATGTTCTGCCTAAACCTACCTACCTAAGGTATGCAAAATTTCGCCAGTGGTTTTCAACTATTTGTTTTGTGAACGTATTGTGAAATTTCGGCCAGAGAGATAGTTATATTTTCTTACTAGTTTTTGCCTACGACTTCAATGTTGATAGTTTTATTTAAAGTACTGTGATGGTACTTTAAGTCTTTTTCTATGACCCTGAAGTATGCGAAATTTGATGATGAGTGGTTGAGTAGAACTTAAAATATGTGAAAGCGTTAGCAAACAAACGAAACTCAATTTCACATATATGATAATAAGGAAAATCTACGCTTTCTAACTGGCAAAAAATATTTTAATATGGGCCTAGTAATTATATAATATATGTGTTTTATTAAAAAAATATTATACCTTACCATAGTAGTCAAGCTATTTACGAAACGAAATAAAATAAAACAATAATTTAAATAAAAAATGAGCGCAATTATTTACAAACCAAACCAACAATAAATTCAGTTGAGAATCGCTTAAAATAATTACAACCGTTTCATATGAAACCCGTAATTGAAACCATTGGAACCCTCATTAAAACCATATCTCAACTCTTTCCTTAATACCCCGACAGCCGATGAGCTAGGATTAAGTTTGGAACGGATTGTCGGACGCGACTTTTGAACGCGACCCAGTGTCGTTGTATCTTGTAAGTTCGTAATATTAATATTTTATAAATCTACTCCCTTAGGTACATAAAAACGCTACTTAATCTTAAAAATTGTTTAAAGCATTGTTTATCTTCTGACAGTTTTTTTTTTAAATAAGGCCACTGATGTAAAAATTTAATTATAGTGCGTTAGTATCGCGAAAATGCGAAAACGGCTCTACCGATTTGAATTTTGTTTTGTTTTGTTTACCTCAATACTGGTGTTAGTTTTGAATATTTTAGAAAAATCAGAAAATGAAATTGAAATTGCTAATTTCGTACCTATAGGTATGACCATTTCAGATTACGAAACAATTTATGGTACCGATGTAATTACAGGTAGATACAAGGGGCCTCCAGTTGATGGACGCAGGGCGTTGCATTGTAGAACACAATGCAATGCTTTGTGATAGGTAATGGTTATCACTTATACCATCAGACGCCATTTGCGTGTTCATCTTCAAGTACCATAAAAAAAGGGTAATACCAAGTTCACCGGGTCCACGAACTTAGTGTTTTTTAAATTAGATAGTAAAGATTTCTACTAGTACTAGTTAGCAGGGTGCACCACGGGCCGGTGGCTTGGAAACTGAAAATGGACGTCAGAACCCTTCACGCCTCCTTCTCTTAGATTTTGGACAGTTTAGCAAATAACGCTTTTTCAAGTTAACTGTCGCGACTTTGTGTCGCGTCGCTTACATACAACTATCCCGACAATACAGATAAATAAAATAGAATCGAACGTGCATTATACGAGTCATTAAGCGGACGAAACATTATCCGGGAAGGATATTATGGACGGCATTAATAGTTTAACGATACGTCATTCTGTCATTGGCCCGGGTGGTGCAGTGGGCGAAAAGCTTATCAAACAGTTACGAGTTTGAAAAACTTTAAGTAGTTAGGTAGGGTATTGCCCATGGCTTAGCTCGCGTTCAACGTCATCTTTTTATCCCTCGGCAAAACTACTTTTCTGGATGAAATCTGTATGAAAGGATTATGGTATGTTGAGAATTTAAGGCGTAGCAAACAAAAATCAAACTTTTGAATTTATAATATGGGTTGGTTCATCATCATCATCATTTATTTAAGAGATGTGTTCTTGTCGGCCTAACTGATGCAGTTCCTTCCATCTGCCTATGTCCAAAGCAACCTCCTTTACTTTCCTATATGACATAACATCTATTTTCTTTTTAACGTGGCTCATATAATTTATCCTTGATCTTCCTCGACTTCTAAATAAAATATATTCCTTCTTTCTTTATCCTTTATTTTTTATTGTACACTGTAAAATAATTACAGAAAAAGTTTACTTAAAAGCTATGTTCAAAGGCGAGCTTAAAGAATTGAAAGAGTTTTCTTACAGCAAACCTTTAAGCAATATATCAATATGAATCATGTGGTTCCCTTAATACAAGCTCTGCGTAGTTTGGGTCTACCTACATGATACTGTGTGATTACGTCCAGCATTATTTATTTATTCTCTTTTCTTCTAGGTTAGGAATTAGAAAATAATAGTTTGACCTTCGAAATTTCGTGCAACCGTATGCACTTGATGATGCAAACGGAGTTACGCACAGGCTAAACTATATACGAGGTCGCGGGCGGAAGCTAGTAAGTTATAAAGGAGGTCTTTACACGCCTTACCCAGATTTTACGACACCGTTAAGATAAGCAAGCGTTATCAGGTTTATAGTAATGGTTACATTTGATTCGGATTTATAGTTTAGCAAAGATGTTCAATAAACTGTTATTGTGCGCAGTTACTGGAGAAACACATTTACCAACATAAGCTTTTGCATCTCATCTCTCACTGTACTTCTGACAGATTTTTCAGTAAGGTGGAAGCAACTTTGAGAAGGAAGCCGAGGGGAGAATTCAGCTGGGTTGGGCAGCATTTGGAAAACTACGTTGAGTTTTCTCGTCACCCATACCGCAATGTTTGAAAACGAAAGTTTTGAAAACTAAAGTTTTCAATCAATATGTCACAGTACGGCTAGTCGACCAGTTTAAGTTCGGTCAGCGAGCTATGGAAGAACCTATGCTCGGAGTCTCTCTGAGGGGAATGCCTGAGAAGCGCAAACCAGGCTATCCGACGCTTGGAACTAAAGTTGTCGACATAGCTGAGATAATTATTAAGATCAAGTTGCAGTGGGCTGGCCGAGGCCGAAGGCCGAATCTGCCGAAGAACCGATAACCGTAGGGGGAACCGAGTTCTTGAGTGGAGACCGCGGCTCAGCAAACGTAGTGTAGGACACCTTTCAGCCAGGTGGAGTGTCGATCTGCGAAAAGCTGCTGGTAGAAGCTTGATGCGTCGAGCTAAGGACAGGGCGCAAAGGCGTCCATTGGGGGAAGCCTATGTGCTATAGTAGTAGTATACACATTGTACAAAACATAAAATTTCCAAATATAATTAAGATATGAAAAGATTGTAGACTCTCAGCCTAGTCGGCCTTACCCATTAGAAAAACATGGTCAATACGTTTCTAAGACACTGGTTTCCTCAAGATGTTTTCCTTGTTTTTAGCATCATATATCACATAAATGTAGAAAATATTTATACTTTCTGTACCTAAGCTTAGATTGTAGTGCCGCTACGGAACTCACTTTGGGTCCTTATTAATTTTAAGATCAAAAGGTACCACATGAAACAATGCTTGACCAAGATGATCTGCGAAGAACACGGAAATAAGCCACGACTTATGCACTTTGACTGCATTGGTGAATGGCCATTATTTGAACCCACGATTGGATCGGAATTTGGATCGGCATTCAGAATACATTTCACTAGGCCAACACAAAAAGAACCAGTTATACCTAACTAAGTTAAATTTTCACTTAATTCACTCAGGCAAGTACCAGGAATTCATAAAAGCAAGGAGAACATTTTGTGCCGCATTGCGGTTCCTTTACGAGGTACGCCACGTTGCCTCTTGTTTATAGGTTTCCTAAGCATACCGTACCTCTGATACGACTGCTAAATTAATATATCTATCATCATCACCATCATTCTTAATACTAAATAAAAAATCATTTTTTTTTACTTTGGTTGGAACCTTATGGAACAATCAAAACGTATTTATTATTTAAACCAATTCTTATCGCGATCAAACAAAGATAACTTGACAAGAAACTCTGCTGAGCTCATATTTTTCCGACCGACTTCAAAAAAGGAGGAGGTTCTCAATTCGGTTGTTTCAATTTTTTAAAGTCTTTTTGACAATTATTCTGAAAAACCGATCCGGTTCGAATCTCGCCGTGAGACAAATGCTTGTATGATTTGCAAATATTTGTCTCGGTTCTGGGTTTTTTCTATGTATAAAAAATTTATATAAAGTACCATAACAGTCATATGGTTTCCATAATACAAGCTCTTCTTAGCTTGGGGCGAGATGATGCTGTCTGATAGTGTCTAAGTAAAACTTACTACTCAGCTTCACAAAGCAACAAGCCTTTCAGAGCCTGCAGTTTGCGTGGGCTGCTGTCCAAAAAGCATCATCAAAGTCGTTCCTATTAACTCCTAACACCTTTAAATCCACAAAATCAATTTGTCTGGCACGGAAGCATCCACCAAGGATGCTCCAAGCCTGAAACTCATTACTTCACTAATATCCTTAGGGCGTTGCAGAGATGAAATTTTACGCCTCGCGTCTCGCAAATCGAAATGGACGTAAAATTTTATCGATTTACTTATTTGGAAGGGGAATTACCGGTAGCCAACAGGTTTGACACCCTTAGCTTACTCGATTTTGATAAAATACTGTTAAAGCGGCTGAACTGATTTTGATATTGGTACATTTTTTTTATGAATAAATTGTCCGTCCAACTAAGGGCCTGAATAAATACACACTACAGATCATGCAATCATTTGTAGAGAACCGTTTGTAGGGAACCGAACCCGCAACTATCACCGCCTCAGGCGGTCTTTCGCCTACTGCCATACAGAGGTCCTACCTGATTATCATCATCATCCTATAAGAGTCCACAGCTGGACATAGGCCTCCTCTAATTAGCGCCATTGGGCCCTGTTCTGAGCTCGATGCTTCCAGCTTCTACCAGCAGACTTTCGCTGACCATCACTCCACCTGGCCAAAAAACCGATAACCATTGGGGTATACGAGTTCTTGTGTGGAGATCGTGGCTCGGTTTACGAAGTGTAGGACGCCCTCCGGCCAGGTGGAGTGACGATCCCACCTGATGTTAACTGGTACCATTATTGGCTTGGAACGTACCCTACGATGCAAGAACATGCATCCATCAACTTGAGGCATGAAAGATAAGGCACATGTGCCTGTATTTCACCAACACCCTTCAAACTGAAATACAGCAATGCTGCTTCACGGCAAAAATAGGCACGGTGGTAGTACTTCCTCGTTGGAACAAACACTTCTAAACTTTAAAGATTTTCAGGATTTCCGAAGGGGTGCCCCACGGGTACCCTGATTTGAAGCCTCCGTGATCCGTCTGTCTGGAAGCGGGTTTATCTCATGAACCAAGTGAATGAAGAGAGATAATTTTTTTATTGCATCGTACCAAGGTCACGCATGTTTTGAAGGTGTACTACGATGCATCGCACTACGTCACGGCAGAAATAGGCATGGTGATACTTACCGTGACAAACCCTTCGCAAAGAGCTCAATTACTATACTGTGCGAATGCTCGCTCTAGATAGTTTTTATCAATTTCATTTTTATTCCTTAATTTTTTCTTTAATTCTTCATTGTACACACTGAATTAAATACAGAAAAAAGTTTACTTAGAAGCTATGTAAAGGCCCTGAAAGAGTTTTCTAACAGCAAATCAGCAAATCTTTGGATTTAAAGAGAAGTTATAATGAAAAGGATAGTTAAATGTGTACCTACGTACAGATTATGAGAAATTGAGCATAAACCTAAAACTATTACAAAAAAGTACTTTAAAGGAATAATTTTAGAATATGTTCGTATTAAGAACATCCCCTAACGAAATCTTAGCATTAAAATTCAATCCTTGATAATCCTGCTGGATTACTCCCGAGTCTTCCATCTTCCAAGGATTAGTATTTTGATTAGAAATAAGATACTTTGAAATCTACTAATTTACGAGTTGCGGTTGCCTAGTAAGATTTTCTCCTGATCTAGAGGTTGTAGGTTCGATTTTCTGTACCTTTGTACTAATGGACCATGAAAGAGAAAAACTCCCGATTACTAAAATACTACTCAATTATTTGAGATCGTCTCAACTATTACACCAACACACCACACCAGCCAATATCAGTCCACTGCCGGACACAGGCCTCCCTAGGCTGGACATGCGGGCTTCACGCACCACCGATGTTTGCCCGTCGGTGGTCATTAAAATTTACCTGTACTGATGTTAGGGCGTGTGCTATGCTGCATTCAGCCGGCCCCTGGGAAGATGGGAAGATGTTCACCACGGGAAGATGAGATTGGGTTAGATTCCGAAGATGAAGTGGAATCTGTAGTAAATAGATCACAACTTACAAGCTTTAACATTAGTATGTTAAGTTGTTCCTTCCACTCGTATATACCTACACAAGTTTATATTGTAGTGCCTCTACGAGGCTCATTTTGCGGACCTCAATAATTTTAAGATCTTAACCACATGAAACAATAAAGATTATGATTACGGTTACAGAACTTTATTCTCAAATGACAATTATATTTCGCTTCATGAGAAATTAAAAAATTTCAACTTTTGATAATAATTTAAACAGTGAGATGTGTGGAATTACATAAATTATTGAATGCTATGATACTTAAGCTAGAAACTCTCAAGATATGATGGTTTTAGAATAACACGCCTGAAATCTTGAAAATTTTTATCAACTATTAATTTTATTCTACGCTGAGATCCTTTGTGAATGCAATGAACCCTCGCAAATATTACGATCAAACAAAGAAAAGAGAAAATGAAACAAAACAATGAGTATAGTGTAGGAGCTAGTGTGAAGTAGTATAATGGGTGTTTGGGGGGTTGGGTTTGGTTTCAACCTCCATCATCGGAAACCCATTTTTTTTTTACGTGAAGAAATCCTGATGGATATCATTCTATTAAGGGGCAACAGAATGATTATGCCGGACTCCTACCGGCTAAAACCACCACGATGTTCCATGTTAGCGCCATTATGCTAAAACCATGGGTGCTCTTGAGGACTCTTCCATAGATTCAGCAGCGTCAGCCCACATGATTGTAAGCTCCTCCTTCTTATTATTAGGGCTAAATAATTCTATTACATTATCATTTACACCTAGCACTCATAAACACCGCGCTCACCATCTATGGGCATCATTTTGTCAGCAACGGACGTCCCCAATTCCGCCGCCGACGCCCCAGTTATGGAGGTTGAAGAAGGACATTAAAAAGCCTTCTCCTACGCCCAGGTCTCCGCTTGCGGATCGGGAGGCCCGAAGTAATCTCTGTATCCGGCTCCGCAGACTCATTCCGTGATAACAACAATTTATTGCTAGTTCGTACCTACCTACAGACTTATAAAATTTACTTAAATAAATATTAGTCAAAATAAAAATAAATAAATAAATAAATGTAGATAACCTACAACCAGCTCTTAGGCTAACTCCCAAGAGAGCAGTTCAGATCTTTTCACGAGTCGCAGAGTTACGGAGCTCTGAGAAGTGCGGTCGGTTCTTGTTTAAATCATTTACATTGGAGATTCCTTCTATTTGCCCTGGTTGCAACTTGAGTTAATTAGAAGAGAATAGGGGTAATTTTCTTAATAAAATGCTAGGTACTATACATTTTATAAATAATGCCCCGGTTTTCTAGGACTATTTGGTGTTAGTGAAAAGGTTTTTTCATAAAATGAGCTAGAATTCTGTTGAAAATACATAATATACATTTTTTTCAAAAATGTGGAGTCTAAAAAAAGTTGTTTGTATCAATTGATTTTTATTTTGTTCATGTTTAAATTATTTGCATAGCAGATTCCTTTTATTTGCCCTGGTTGAAACTTAAGTTAATTAGAAGAGAGTCAGGGTATTTTTCTTAGTAAAATACTACTTAACATTTTATTAATAATTATTTTTTGTCGAGGGCAACTAATGAAACATTTGACGATCATTAAAGCGAGCGAAGTTGCGACAAAAACTAGTCTCTCATACGCTCATTACGTCAAGGCTATTCTCTATTTACTCCTAGCTAGAGTTCTCTACACAAAATAAAACAAAAACAAAATGCAAAAAATGAAATACAAAACTGAAATGCTGCAATAAAAAACATTACAAACCCGGATGTCGCAACATCCGGTTATAAAAACACCCGGGCGACAGATGGGTTAGATCAGTAGGCAGTAGTTAAAAGTCCTACCTTATGAAGTACCAGATCCTTCTATAACTTTTATGTCCACTGCTGGACATGGAAGTATATATTATCATCTTTATTATTAGACTCTATTCATAATATTTATCATCATCATCAGCCTATAGCAGTCCACTGCTGAAAATAGGCTTCCCCTAATGAGCGCCTTTGCGCCCTATCCTCAGCTCGATGCATCCAGCTTCTACTAAAAGTATTATAGAAAGACATAGCTAAGTCGAGTGTGGAGCCGTAGGCTAGAGATGTAGGTACCCTACTTCCAATTTAGAGGTACTAATCTGTAACTAACACTGTCTGTCACTGATACCAACGGATTTTTCATTCATAAAATGTGCGCGTTACCACGTGCTCAAAACGGTGAAAGAAACCACTCGAGGAAACCCGTGGCTTAGTCAGTTCCATACGTATTGAGCATGTCTCTCCTGTGAGTAAGGCCGACTAGGCTGAGAGGATGGTATAGTTAGTAAAGCCTACTCCATCTTACTATGTCCCAGTGTACTACAGCGTCCTCAACAGTGAGTAAAAGTTACCACAGATCACAATGTTACTAAATTAGAAGGCCAAGTTTTGTTTTTTGATAATTTTATCGATGACAATTGTCTAAAAAGGAACCCATTCATAGCATTGCCTATAAAATTACATGAGACTCGACCACGAAGACTAGCGAAGACTAGTATCGTGGCCAACATTTTAATTGGCCAATGAGAAAGCATGAATTCAAAATAACACTTTGTCATTGGCCTAAATTTTTCATTACGCTTCGATACGTTAGTTTTAAAATATTCGTGATCACCCAACAGTTCAAAGCCACCGTCATTTATAAACGTATCTATAACTGTAATTAAATAGTAAAGTGACTGACTGGGTAATAATATCAAGGCACAGCCCAAACTGCTAGACCTAGAGAACTTGAAATTTGCACATGGATACTGTAACGAAACAGGTCTCAGGAGAGCGTTCCGTCGTTCACAAATATAAGCAAACTTATTGAAATAAACTCAAAACTAAATACTTTTTCATGAGATAAAAAATAATAGAGAAAATAGAGAGTGACAGGGGAAGTCAGGGAGGAAAAAAATAAAATTTACGGCAATTCATTGAGAGGATGTTTTTGAGGCTTTTCAGGGAATAATCAGCATGAAAAACCATGGAATGTTCAATTAAAAAACAAGGAATGATGAGAGCTGATGTTTTCCATGTCAATTGGCGAGTGTACACAATGATAATGAGCGGAAAATCGAGCTATAGATATGTGTAATCGTGAGTACTAGAATGTGGGATTCTTTTCCTCCTAAGGGATGGAAATGTAGGTGGGTTGAGCACGGATAGGTGCAGTAATGGACTGATGATAAAAGGCAGGTCCGGCGGGTTTAATTAATTTATTACATCAAAGACTGGATCTGCGTTTCATAGTGAGACAGAGGGTCCACTAAGCGGGAGCCAGATGGAAAGAGTGGCTTATACAAGCTGTGGATGAGGGATCAGCGGAGTCTCCATTTAACCAAGCACACAAGTTACTATGTGAGATAAAATTATTATAATTGTTGAACTGCTACTGTTGGGTGAGTTGCCAATATTTACCTTTAACGTTGTATGATACTATATAACTCTGATCCACAATCTAGCAATGATTATGGAACTAAATAAAAGTAAACCATATCTCATATTATGGAGATGAGTGTAAGTTTGTTTGTTTGTTATGTTTTCACACTATGAATATTCAACCAATTATCATAGCATTTACATTGTCCGAGAAACGAAAGACATGAAGTACCTACTTTGATCCAGAGAAGGATTATTGTTCCTACGGGATAACAAAACAACTTTCTACAGTGAAAAAGCGGGTAAAAGCTAGTTATGTAAAATATAAATTCAATATAAGATACCCCTTCTTAACCGTGATACGGTTGTCCAAAGTAATGATTCTTCGGGAAGAATGAGCTGTTCTGTTCTATGATTCTTTATAAAACAGTCTAAGAAATGAGATTCTTTATATTTACATTAAATATTGTACCTAAGAGGTAACTGCTGATATATTTGATTAAGCTATTGAAGCTATTGATCTTACTATGACTAGCATGAGCAGTCTTTATCGTCACAATAAATCCTCACTAAGAAGAAAGAGGTATTTTACAGCCAAAAATATGAGGCTTACTTTACAAAGACAAGCAAATGCAGTTCTTTTAGACAATCCTACGGGACTCTTGATGAAATATATCATTGAAACACATTCTATTATTTAGCAAAGCTAAGTGAATTTCTTGGATATTTTGTATTGTATCAGCAGACAAATAACTGCTTCATTTTACCTGAAATAAAGGTTTTTATTAACCATTTAGTGATTTGATGCATTTTGCTGCAGATCACTCCTTACTTCTTTGCATAGCAAAAGACTTACCATGATATAAACAATAGCCAGTAATGAGGCATGCTCCCAATTCCAAAATGAAACTATGGTGGGGGGCTGTCCAGTCTGGTGACGAGGCCCACAGATTGCGCGGGGCGGAGCGCATCCTTTGCCATTTAGATTCAGTATGAGAGAGATAAAACCATTCATGACCACATCCGGCCAGCCGGTCCACAGAGTCAGAATGAAAGAGATTTATCTATCGGAGAAGAATAGGTTTCACTGGTTGTTGCGTAGGTAGAGCTCCAATCCTATGCCTGATGTAGAGTCGGAATGAAAGAAATAATTCTACTCACAAGTCGATAAAAACTAAAGCTAGACTGTGGGAAGAATATAATAAACTCTTTGTCAATCTTTATTACAAACTAAAAACATTAAATTAAGTACATCGTTCATGTTCTTAAGGAAATCTAATTCTTTATTCCCTAAAACCTAAGCTTATTTACATATTCTAAACAGCGTTATTCTCCTCTTTCAAAACTAGGTGTTAGATTGTACAAAGATTAGGAATTTAATAGAAATGCTAGAATAAATATCGTTTCAAATGTCTTGAAAGATCCGTTGAGTTGTTACGTTCATTTCATAGGGTTCTAAATACTAAACTAGACGATTCACGTGGCCATAACAAATTAGTATTCTTAGTATGTAGGTTCTTCATTAAGTTAGGCAGGCTTTATAATTATTAGGCTTTATTAGGATAGTATAGGAGGGAGGGGTTTTTACAATACCTTATAGAATAGGTAGGCATCCAGTAAGGAGATTTTTTTGTAATTCAACCCCTAGGGGGTTAAAATAGGGGATGAAAGTCTGTCAGTTTCGAAGTTAAGGTCTTTACATTTTGTATTTGGGCTTACAATTGAAAATTAATTTATACGTACGTGTCTCAGTGTTTTTGATAATTTCACCTCCGAAGGTGTGAAAAGGCGGATGAATATATTTGACAAAATCCACATTAACGCGAGCGAAGCTGCGGGCGAAAGCAAGTATACATATACAGACTGTTACTAATGGCCACCGCAGAGTAAATAGCAAACTTTGCTATTAGCAAATAATGTTGCCAGATTGGGAAACTGTAATAGACAATAATAATAAGTTGTGAATCGATTGCGGTTACAATACGGGATACAGCCTGCGGGCGCACCATGACATGTTAGGGTTTCGTTTTCGATATATTTCAATATACTGGACAATTGCGCAGACTTTGAACACTTTTCAAGCAATATAAGGTCTAAATAAGTGCAAATTTAGCATTTTGAAATTTATTTATTTCAAATACACTTGGACAATTTTCGTCAGTTTTCACTTGAAGACTGTCAATCTATAAAGTTCTCTATAATTATGTCAATGCTTTATGGTCATAACTTTTTACGTAAAATAAATATTTAAGCTTATCCAAAACTAGCTGACCCGTCTGCAACTTTGTTTGTGTGTATATTTGTATATCATAATCTGATCAATGGTTTCGGAACGCATAGAGGACAAACATACAAACATTGACTTTTATTTACCTATATAAAATAAGCATTGTTTGGTCTGAAACCATTTTCGCTTTATTGCATTTTGAATGAAACCAGGTTACTGCATATCGGTTGGATGGTTTCAATTCAAAGTCTCTAATGGACAAAATGTAGGTAAAAAATAGTTTATATATGTTTTTATAATATAATATGTACCATATGGGACTAAAATCCTATGTAATTTTTTTTTTAATTAATTTATTATATTTATATTATGGACGATAGACTCTACAACAACAGCAACATTCGCGTATAAGCGCGTCTGGGCGCGTCGAAGTCATCTTCAGTCAGGTTAGTCAGGTGTTTTTAGGATGTATGTTATTTGTCGGTTGCTGTATCTCAAAGGCCTCGACGGATTTTGACTAAAGAGGATTCATCTAGATCACAAAGGTGACATAGGCTATATAGTCTAAGATCCCGCTATACAACGACCTTCACCGAGATGCTTATTTAATGAGACGTATTTTTTATGTTATTAAATATGCCAATAAATATATCCTATATGGGTTGCCTAACAAATTTCAGTCCAGAGTATTTTTAATTAATAATTTAAAAAATTTTTTTTTTAAACATTGCACCGGTGTGATTATTAAATAAATTTGATACCAATCGAAAGTTTGAAGCCCATAGAATATGCAAACGTTAGGTTGCCTATTTTTTTCCGGTCACAACCACGGGTTGCCAGGTGTAAACAGGTAAATCTATACTAGCATTTTGCAACGGTCTGATTATTGAATCAAACTTAGATAAAATGAAAGATTATTTCATAAGGAACACGGTGGTATAGGGTTGCCTGCGAAAAATCAGTCCCGAATTATGGTTGTCAAATTTTAAATAATAAAATATCGCTGCGAGTGAATGTGTGTGAGAGAGAGGTCCCAGACCAACCATCCCATGCGGTAGAAAAGGACGCAGCGTAGCAGCTGTTTAAAGTCCGCCCATTTAAAGAAGGAGAGTGCGCATGCTATTTGTGCTTGGAAATGAAAAGGATAGCGATAGACTCGTATATGCTGTGCATTATTTTGGAGTAGTTAATTATTAATATACAGAAATAGTTATTTAATTTTTTATTTCTTCAACATTACTCGTTTCATCCTCAGCAACTGTAGCACAGGAATCGACACTAGGATTCAACTGTTGTGTTCTTCTTCAGTAGTAGATACATCGGTATGCTCCTAAAAAAAAAAACAATTTTTGCGATTAAATGAAAATGTTTAATTATAAATTTTAAATTTTTTTTGATTAGAATAGTTGATTTAAAACATCCTCATTTAATTATTCCAAAAAAAAGGAAATCAGAACATTTTCTTGTTCAATTTTCAACTACAATTTTTTAAGTAAATTACAAAAAAATATGTGTGTCGAAAATTAACAAAACCATAAGTGAGTTTTACTAGCAATTACTTCAACATGACAAAAATATAGAAGATGTATTAGCTTAGATAATTTTAAAGATTCAATTATTATGTACTTACTGTATATTCAGCGATAAATTTAAGAAATTCTTCGTTATATTTTTTATTCAAAACAGTCACTTTTTTGTAGCACGTGGTATGATAACCTACAAATTGGAGTGACGCACTGGGTAGCTCAACAAAATTGTATTTAATTTTTTTTTTACGAAAAGCTAACTTTAATGCACAGTTTTCAAAAGTTTCATCATCAAAATCAATTATTCCGTCATCCGAATCACACAAAAAACACTTTTTGGCCATTTTTTCCAACAATAAATAGCAGCACGTTTTTTCACTTGTATCTATAGCGACAATCTACTCCAAAATAATGCACAGCATATACGAGTCTATCGCTATCCTTTTCATTTCCAAGCACAAATAGTATGCGCACTCTCCTTCTTTAAATGGGCGGACTTTAAACAGCTGCTACGCTGCGTCCTTTTCTACCGCATGGGATGGTTGGTCTGGGACCTCTCTCTCACACACATTCACTCGCAGCGATATTTTATTATTTAAAATTTGACAACCATAATTCGGGACTGATTTTTCGCAGGCAACCCTATACCACCGTGTTCCTTATGAAATAATCTTTCATTTTATCTAAGTTTGATTCAATAATCAGACCGTTGCAAAATGCTAGTATAGATTTACCTGTTTACACCTGGCAACCCGTGGTTGTGACCGGAAAAAAATAGGCAACCTAACGTTTGCATATTCTATGGGCTTCAAACTTTCGATTGGTATCAAATTTATTTAATAATCACACCGGTGCAATGTTTAATTTTTTTTTTTTTTTAAATTATTAATTTAAAATACTCTGGACTGAAATTTGTTAGGCAACCCATATAGGATATATTTATTGGCATATTTAATAACATAAAAAATACGTCTCATTAAATAAGCATCTCGGTGAAGGTCGTTGTATAGCGGGATCCTATACTAATATGAAATTTCAAAAAATCTAATATAATATCCAATATGGCGACTGTAAGAAGCCATTTCGAATTTAAAAAGACGACTAAACTAACAAGTACTAAAAACTTCCTATCTATGCAGTCGGGTTTTTTATTTTTGTTTTTACTCTTTTACAAAATACTTTAAACCGACTTCAAATACCTACTTATCTGAATTACCTACATACCTACACTAAAAACTCAGAAATGGTCAAATGGTGCTTTCCGAGAGTAAATACATCCAAAATAATACAATAATTTATTCATATACCAAAATCTGTTACACGTCAATACACTACTTAGGACATAGAAATAGAAACTATAATTGCTACTTAGGTAGGAACAATATTTGCCCGTGCTATGAATAGTTTTATATAATGACCATTATATACCTAAGTACTTACTCTCATATGGTAGTTGTCAACTTGTAAGTAGGTAGGAACTATGCTACATTTTAATGGTATGTCGTAGACCGCGCTAGGATTAACCTGAGTTAAATGCATTACGTTTTACATAAAACATAAAAACACAATCTAAATCGCTAAAGGTGTTTATTTGAAGATTTTTCCAGAATGACCCAGGAAGTATTCTCTCTCCCTGCCTCTCAATTTTTTTTCCAAATCGGTTCAACTGTCTTCGAGTAGTTCCAGTTGTGAAACTCGTCTTTTTGAAGTCAGCTATGAAGGTAACTTATGTATTTATTTAATTCTCTACTTTTTCTGAAAATATTCAATTATAACTAAACTATTTTCAAAAGTAGAAAGACACCAGTATTTGGTTTCTATGAATAAATTTATACACCCGTAACCCGACCGCAGCTAAACCCATTCGGTTTTCAGCGAGCCCACAAAGAGCTTACTAAAACTAATCAGATACAATACCCCCTTATCTTCAGTGCTGCCAACTACAACCTCACTAAAAGTGGCGATAAATTATAAACAAAAGGTTTGTGAGGTTGATTGTAAGGTATTAAAGTTCTTTGGAAATAGTTGAAGGACATCATTTCAAAACTATTAATATTGCATCATTATACTTCTTTCTTATTTAAAAGTATGAAAGCACATACCTATTTTATATAATACAAACATGCATTTTATATATACCATAAGTTAATATACTTACCAAGTATAATTATTTATTTATAATTTTAAAACGGGAATTTTCACGTAACGTTACAGTTTTAGACGGAAACGGAACGAGAGCTTCGCGGTCACTCACCCTGATGAAGGCTCTCTTAATCAGTCAAAACGCCGTCGTGGCGTCGGAGCCTTCACCAATGTAATTTTACGTAAAAAGTCCTGATTTTCTTAATGAATGTATGAATTGACGATAGTTTCATGAGTAAAATACAGATTCCTTGGAATATAGCTTTTGAATTCTGGTGTTTTAATGATGATTCTCAAAATGTATCTTAAGTAAGTCATACAAAAGAGTTAGAAAAAGTATCTCAAACACCTTCCAATAGTGGCCAGTTGTAGCTTTAAGCAGTCGAGTTGGCAACACTCTTATCTTCGACCATTGCACAAGGGACGGACTGTGGCCGTAAAAATGGGGCACACAGTTCCGGTAGCGGCCGGAAACCCGCACGAGTGTTGCCAATAAAAACTGATAAAACGAGAAACGGGTTGAAACGGGCCGGAACGAAACATGGTGCGGTTTAGACTTACTTCAGACACCTCGATCGTTTTGATCCTAAAACTTATTGTCTGATTTAATCAGAAAAGTTTGGTTTTTTATCATAATCTTATACCATAAATATTATAGACCTTATTATACCTATTTCTACCGTAAAGCATCATTATGTAACTGTGTTTCGTATGGAAGGGAGTGGGTGCCTACGTAGGCCTCCAATGCAAGGTAAAACGATTGTTTTGCGCGATTCGTCAGTTAATTAATAGAATAGATAGGTAAGTATCTTATTTCAATCATCATTAACATCATCCAAAGGCTGTCTGGAAGAGATCGCTGTAAGCGATAAGATCGCCCATTATGTTTTCATTGGGTATTATTATCGTCCATTTTTTGTATATTAATGTGGGAGTGCAGACAAGGGCTTTCTATTTATCTACTATCTATCATTTAGTTAAAGTAAAATGATAGTAAATACAATTGAGCATAAAAATCTTTTTCCATTCGTTAATAATGTTAGCAATTTATCAAAAAAATAATACAATTATTTCTCTTGTGATGCCAACCGCAGCCCAAGTTTGACTTTTTCATTATGTGCGGAAATTTTGCAAAAAGGGTTTATTAATGTGCAAAAGTTTCAAACGTGGTCTTCAAACTTTTGAGTGTTTCGAAGTTTTTTGATTTATTTCGGGATTGGGGAAATTCCCATGGTTGCTGAGACTTACCCTTGACGCTCGATTTCAATCTCGATCATAATCATTTCTTGGTTGCGATTTTGTCGTTGAAATAGAAGAGAGATGGAAATAGAATTATAATGAAGGAGATTTATCGAAGAGTTTTAATCGTTTTTTTTTGTTTATCCATCTTATTTCAATAAAAGAATACATTGCATAAAAGCCTCTTATGTAATGTATTTTTTGTAGAATCGGGGGACCATATTTTCATCTTGTACGATTTTCATTTTGTCAATAAGTTTTTTTTAAAGTGTTTTTCTGATTACTTATGCCATTTTAAATATTGTCATATCATTCTCAAAATTATTTCGGAGTACACATACCTCGGGTGGATATTGCAGTTGGGGAAAATCAACTTCGAGAAGGAGGCCAAGAGGAGGATTCAGCTTGGTTGAGTAGTATTTGGAAAACTACGTCGAGTTTTCTCGTCACCCATACCGCAATGTTTGAAAACGAAAGTTCATCAGTGCGTCCTACCTGTCATGACATACGGAGCCGAAACGTGGACACTCACAGTACGGCTAGTCTACCAGTTTGAAGTCGAGCTATGCAACGAGCCTGGAGTTTCTCTGAAGGATAGAATCAGCCCCGAGACAATCCGACATAGAACTAAAGTTGTTGACATGGCTCAATCATGGAGAATTATCAAGCTGAAGTGGCAGTGGGCTGGCCATATCTGCCGAAGAACTGATAATCGCTGGGGCAAACGAGTTCTTGAGTGGAGGCCGCGACTCGGCAAACGTAGTGTAGAACGCCCTCCGGCCAGGTGGAGTGACGATTTGCGTAAGGCTGTTGGTAGAAGCTGGAAGTGTCGAGCTCAGAACAGGGCGCAATGGCGCTCATTAGGGGAGGACTATGTCCAGCAGTGGACTGCTACAGGCTGATGATGATGATAATGATGATGACGTTGTTTGCTCAGCAGCCTAAAAGTAGCCTTGGGAAAATCGAACATTTATGTTTTTGATGTCTGTTAAATTTAAAAAAACAGACCGACAGAAACTGCGTTAACAAAATTGTAAGGTCCACAATTAAAAGCAAGAACAAAAAGCCGGTTGAATAATGAGAGCCATCTGTTATTCAGAATGTTATCGCGTTAACGCATGAACAAATAAGTGATGTACTGGACGTACTAGTGCGAGGTTGGCGTTTACACACGAATGTAGTAGGTCACTTTAAAGGCTTCGTCAAATAGAATGCGTACCTGACGTAGCGTCAAAGCGTTGTAGCGTTGCGTACTATAAACCTAAAACCGTTGCGCCATAACCGCTTACCGTAAGGTAAACATACGTGACGTGTTGTCGCCTTGTATAGAATCTACTATATTAAAACTCATTGGTTGTCGCTCTATCGCTTTGACCCGCGCTGGGAAGTTTTTCTGATTGACCTAGTTTTTATCAATTAACCATATGTGGTTATCCGTATGTAGGGTGTAAGGAGTTCCAACCTCCATCTTTTGAATATAAACCAACCTCACTTGCTCTTGGTGCACCCTGCTAAATAATTAACAAGGAGTTCGCCTGATTACGGCATAGCGCAGCCTAATATCAGCACAGCTTAATTCCCAGATCACCGATGGGCAGAAGCTTCGGCGGTGTGAAAGCCTGTGCTCTACGATCCCCAACCCGCTTTGCGTGGGGATTATGGGCATATACTCCTTATTATCAGGGAAGGCCTACGTCCAGCATTCGACTGACATGGGCTGATGTTGTTGTTATGTGGTTTAGGCGTGTACTAAAAGATTATCCTGAAATTCAGGCCCTGAAGGGGTGCAGCGGGAGTTGAAGTTTAATATACGTGAAGGAAGTCGCGGGATAGGGACATACCTACTACCTAGACAATGTTTGTTTCGCCTTCATTATACGAGTATAATGAAATGGATGGATGGCAGAACCGACTTCGTCAAGTACCTATTCCGACATTCTGGTTGTCAAGTTTGTACTCTTTGGCCACATTGTAACCAAAGAGTATTAAAGTTTCTTGTTCTGGCGCCAAAATGATCTGTTATTTCGCTAGGCGCCATTTTGAATTCATGGTTTGCGTCCGGTCGCAGCCGCCGACCGGTTCTAACCGGTTAATGAGGTGGAATAGTAAATATTTGCGTAATGTTTATTTGTTAATGATTTGGATGGGTTGGGCGAGGTAATTAGGGAAGTTTTGTAATTATATTGTGATATTTCTTTAATTTGTTTTTTAAATACTTATGTCTTCCGTAATGTCTAAAGTAGTAGCTCTAGCAAGTAGAAAAAACGCTATCTGGAAGAGATCGTTTCTAAGCAATAAGATCAGCCATTGTATTTTTACTAAGGATTTTTGGTGCGAAAATCTAAAATTTTACATTTTAATTTTTTTTTTAATTTCTAATTTTGTGAAAGATACATTTATTCAAAGTATCTAACCTATTTGGATGTTTTTAACTATAACAATACCAGCCTTTATTAGTCCACTGCTGAACTAGGCCTCTCCTAATAAGATGGGGGATACTTATATAAATACCTTCAATCCAATTCCAACCATTTTGGCTATATGGCCTTACTTCCTCCGTCAATCCAACCTGGTTGGTATATCCAACCTTGTTGGCACTGTCCAAGACGTGCTCCTCCCTATCTGTCCTACAAAAAATCGGTCGAAAAGTCGGACTTGTGCGTTGAGTCAGTTACAAAGTCGGTGACAAAAGTCGGTGGAAAAGTCGGTCCGGTTATCTGTCCTACAAAAAGTCGGTCGTCTGCGGGGACCCTAAGTCCCCAAGCTGGGTATGCGGGTTAGGAAATTGGATGGCAGGGTACTTCTTTTTGCACCACCGACGCTACTGCCCGTCATCGGCCGGGGCATATAACATTACCATTGCTAGGCTGCACTACGCTGCAATCAGCCGGCTGCCAGAGCCACGTTTGTTAGTTAGCAGTACCCTCGGCAGTTAAGGCGGGGTTGGGTTCTAAAGACGTATGTTGGAAGCCCTTACACCCAACAAGAACAAGCATTTCCAAAGCAGTAGGTACGTTCTAGCTAGATTTCACGTTCTACTGCGGTATTACAAGCTCTATTTACTAGTACAAATACATTTGGTTTGTACAAATACGTTTAAGTTGTGGCGTAAAACAATTTCTTCATTAAACAGATGCAAGCTAACATCGGGACATCTTGCTAAATTCCAATTTCTGGTTGAGACACGCGGAGTTTGGTTCAAGTTTATCTGTTGTAGTATGTTCAGAATATAGTTGTTTATAGACTAAACAGTATTTTTCACTTCTCTTGCTCAAAAAGTGTATCATAATAGTGTAGCTTAGCGGGCCTAAAACTCGAGTTTAATACCTCAGGCTAAAAAGTATTTTTTCTTTTTAATTTTTGTCTAAAATCATCAGCCCGTACAAAGCATTCGTTCTCTTACATAAAAACTCGACTTCTTGGTGCTCCGTCAATCTTTTTTTTGAAAATAGAACCGTCTTGGTGATGTTTTATGAAGGTTGATTAATTTTTAATAAAATTTCTGAAAATTGTCTAATTTTGAATTGATTTATTTTCTCGCAATCGAAGTGAAAAGTAGAGTGTTTTACTCGGGCCAAAACCACCCATTATAACTCGGTCTTGTCATCCTATAACAACCTCGTATATAATGGGATGGTTTAGTCCCTTGTAAAACAATCTACTATTGTATTTAAATTACCTACTTGCCTAATAAGCCCAATAAAATATGATTAGTCATTGCGTAGGATAACATTTTCTCAAAAACTTGACGACCTCTGTGGCAAGCCCTGTTGCATTGAGCATGACTGTAATGCTACTTATATATATTTTTTAATATACATATCATAAATAGGAATCGCCCAGTCACGAGACAAATAATTTCTGATCATGCGAAAAATTGTCTTGTGGCGGGAATCAAACCAAAGCGTCTCAGGCAGACTTTTGCCCACTGTGCGAAAGAGATCGTCGAGGTACCATGATTTATCCTGTAGGTTATAGTTGAAAAAACAGGAGTTTACCGCTTAGCTTAAAAGCTCTACCGCTAATCGCTAGCGCTCGTATCTTGAATAACCCTAAAGGAATTTCCAAAAGCGCCCTGCACACGTAAAGATCGGACCGCGCATCGGGACTGCGTTCCGAACCGCAGTCCGATCTGTACGGTTTGGACTGCGGATCAAACTGTAATGGCGCGTAAAGATCGGACCGCGCATCTAGGACTGATCACTGACATGATGCGCGGTTAAAACTGTGAGATTTGCCTTCGCGTGGACATGCCAGATCGGACTGTCAGCCCCGCGCATCTACACGTACGTTTCGGAGTGCGGGTTGGAATGGTGCGTGCTGTTTCCCGCGGTCCGAACTTTACGTGTGCAGGGCGCTAATATATTTAATTCCTAATTAGACTCCCGTGACTTCACTCGCGCCAGATTTTCTACGTTTCAACTACATATCGAGATAGTACCTATACTCTAAACTCCAGAGTCATCTTTAGACAGTTTTTTGTGCCTCTAGACTCTAAAACCACAAACGTGGAAAAAAAATATCCGCAACAAAACGGGAAATGCTGCCAATTGCGCCGGCATTGGACACAACAAGCTACATTAACCAGCCGTCTTCTAGAAATCGGGGAGCGAACATAAAAAAATCCGACGAATTGAGAACCTCCTCTTTTTCTGAAGTTGGTTATTGAATATTGCCTAGACCCCGACAATAAATACAATCTTGCAAGCTCATGACGATAATCATTACTTACTGAAGCGATATAATTTATTTAACCCAAATTGATGTACAGGCAATAACGGGGCAGGGTGTCCCAGGGCATCTACGCGTCAGTGGATAGAAATAAAATTTTATGAATGACGGATTTTTTCAGTTCATTTCGCTTTATTGAATAGGTTTCATAAATTATCGGTTGTTTTTTGGGGAATATTCAGAAAACATCAAACGAAAAGTCACGAAACTTATTTGAAATACGAATTAACAGAGTGTATCGCAAGGAACGAAAATACCTGATCTGTACCCATACCTATCTGATTTTAACAAAAATAGGTAGGTCACGAAGAGTTACATATATTTTTCGGCGATACAAACTATATCTACTTTTTTAAGACCGCTTGATTTAGTTTGCTAAATTAACCAAACAAGCCTTACCATGGGTGTCACACCCAGAAAAATATAAATAAATATACTAATATAATTCTGGACAGGATATCACACAATATCATCTGGCCCCAAACTAAGCAGGGCTGGTGTTATGGGAATGAATGAATGAATGAATGAATGAATGAACACTTTATTGCATGAAACACATAACAAAAACACAATGACATTAAAAAAAAATTACAATGGGCGGCCGTTCCAAAATTTACAATTATGGAACCTATAAGTACGTACAATCAAAATAATTGTGTTTCTAACCAACAAATTTCTTCGCAGATGTAATAAATACATCGCCTTTCAGAGGAAACATTCGATCAAGGAAATATTTAAAGAAAAACCTATCCCATGTAAGTTTTGAACTACACCGTATATATTTTTTATCTCCTGCCATCCGCCAATGGGCGTAGCGTCAAGCCTACTAAACTTAACAGCTGGTGTAGCGAATTTCTTTGAGTTTGCGAACGTAATTGGTGTGCTGACAGTCATTTTCACTTCAAAAGTTCAAAAGAAATGCGGAAACAGTTGTGAAATGCTGACGTGGCGTTTTTTATAGGCCCCTTATAGTAAACTTTTGAGGACTAGCTTGACCCGCGGCTTTGTATTGGTACCTGGATAAAAAAATGGCCTGTATGTTTTTATTTTATTTTATTTATTTTTATTTTTATTTAAACAAGGATTCACAGTTTTACAATGTTAAATTATAGGCTAGTTAAACATAATTTGTACATAAACCAATTTGAATCCACATTTTGTAAACAGCTCGTAATATGCGTTAGGACGATAAGATAGCAGATGAGTATGTTACTAGTCACAAAAACTAAACAATAAAGAGTAAAAAGATAGGTAGGTAACAACAACAAAGCAGCAATGGTAATTTTATAAAGAATTTTAAATATTACAACGACTGTTCTATTTCAATCGCATTTGTGTGTGTGTTTGTGTGTGTGTGTGTTTGTGTGTGTGTGTGTGTGTGTGTGTGTGTTTGTGTGTGTGTGTGTGTGTGTGTGTGTGTGTGTGTGTGTGTAAGTATGTGTTTTAGTTTTATGTTGTAAAGGTAGGAAAGTAATTTGACTGAATAAGAAGTAAGTACCTACCTAGATAGGGACGCAAAACAGGTGCAAAAACAGGTGCCCATTCAATAACTTATGAACAATGCAAATTTTTTTGTTTATCATATAGTGTATGTATGTATAACGCGCTACTTTTTATATATTATATGGACAAGCTTGACCCGCGGCTTGGCTTCGGTCATCATCATCATCATCAGCCTATAGCAATCCACTGCTGGACATAGGCCTCCCCTAATGGGTTTAGACTGCTGGTCCTGTACTCGGACACTCATAGTGGCGGCTTCGTACAGACATCTCAACACTTCAATATAACGATAGTCCACTTGGCATCGCTGTAAGGATTCCAGGACAGCCCAGGTTTCTACAGAGTCAAAGGCTTTCTCATAGTCCACAAACGCCAGACACAGGGGCTGATTATACTCTTCGGACTTCTGTATAATCTGCCTCACTGTGTGAATGTGGTCTATGGTGCCATATCCTCCGCGAAACCCGGCCTGCTCCGGTGGCTGGAACTCATCGAGTCTTCTGCCGAGACGATTTGTAAATACCCGAGAGAACAGCTTATAGATGTGACTCAAGAGCGAGATGGGTCTGTAATTTTTAAGAAGCGTCCTATCTCCCTTCTTAAAAAACAGAACCACCAAGCTCTCATTCCACGCCTTTGGAGTTCTCCCACAGTGAAGGACGGAGTTGAAGAGGTTCTGCAGCTCCTGCACAACAGGAGCTCCTCCTGCCTTCAGAAGTTCCGAAGTAACACCGTCTTCACCGGGGGCTTTTCCATTTTTAAGCTGCCTCAGGGCCAGTACGACCTCGTCTTGGCTGATTTCTGGCAGGTCGTCGGTATAGTGGCGGGTGAGGGTAGCTCGAGAATCGTGGCTGCTACGTTGGGGGCAAGGAGCATGTGCCGCATACAGTCGGCCATAAAAGTCCTCTATTTCAGATAATACCTCCGGCTTTGACAAGACGGTTCGGCCATCGTTTGTCGTTAACTTCGTCAAGTGGCTCTTGCCAAGCTGCTGAGTGAATACTTTGGACCCTCGGTTTCGCTCTATTGCCTCTTCAATGAGGCGTGTATTGGAGCTCCGAAGGTCTCGCCGTATCATCTTCGCAATTCGCTTGTTCAGGTCTGACCTCTCTGACGAAGTGGCCTGAGTGGTTTCCCGTCTTTTTGTCATCAGCCGAAGAGTCTCATCCGTGAGTTTGGACTTCTTGCCTTTAGGCTGCATTTGGCAGAATTTTATGCCCTCGTCCCTTAACGTTCCAACCACGTTTTGTAGGGCCTCATCAACGTCATCGGTGGGTTCCACAGCAACGAATCTGTCACCGAGAAGCTTCTGAAACTTCTCGGTGCCCGCCATGATCTGGAGTAGATTTGTCGGAGCGTGGACTTCATCAGACGATTTCTTTCCAGCTTAAGATTGATATTCAGAGAGCCTCGGACAAGTCTGTGATCAGATCTGGTATTGAACCTGTTGATCACGGAGACGTCTCTGAATATGTGCCTTTTATCCGTCATGATGAAGTCGATCTCGTTTTTGGTCACAGTGTCGGGGCTACGCCATGTCCACTTCCTGTGGGGCTTCTTCTCGAAGAACGAGTTCATCAAGAAGAGCCCCTCCTTCTCTAGGAAGTTGACCAGCATTTACCCCTGTGATTTCTACACCCAAAACCATGCGGGCCCACTCTGGATTCGTCGCCAATTCGGACTCCCACTTTGCCGTTAAAGTCCCCCATAACAACGTTGAAGTGAGCCTTCGAGGTGTTGTGCAAGGCTTTGGATATGTCCTCGTACATATCCTCCACTTCATCATCCAAGTGTGCCGAGGTCGGTGCGTAAACCTGAATTATCTTCATGCTATACCTCTTTGATAGCCGAAGGATCAGGTACGCTATCTTGGTCGACACACTGGAGATTTCTTCAACGTTGTTAGAGAGGGCCTTATTAACGAGAAACCCTACGCCACCCTGGGATGTTTGGTCACCCTCGCGGAAGTACAGAAGGTGGCCCGAGTCTAGGGTTATGGTGTCCTCTCCCTCTCTACGGACTTCACACAACCCCAGAACATGCCACCTAATGTTCTCCAGCTCCACTTCCAACTGCGCTAGATGTTCGTCGAGCCTCAGAGTCCGTTAAACGTAGCCAGGGTCAGATTTTGCAGGTAGCCAGAGGTAGCCCGGGGATTCCTAGCACCCCCTGTCCCGTCGTTACCATGGCAGCTACCTGGATGGCCAGGAATAGCGGGACGGCCGGGAACTGGGGGCCATCTCTTTCTTGCGTCTTTCATTTTAGGGGTGTATGCCCATAATCCCCACGCTGGGCATGCGGGTTGGCTTCGGTACCCGGATAAAAAAATCCGTGTTATAATGCAAGTCGTCTAGAATTACAGTACCTAGTTTTGGTGTGAAGGAGGTTTAATCACACCTCTTCACATTTTATAAACTGTCATAATCATAATTTCAGCCATTTTCGGCCCATATCATCAAAGGGAGGCATATACCCATTCGGGTATAGGCCTCCCTTTGATTTTATACCACTCGTCTCGATCCTGCGCTAGTCTGAGACAAAAACTTTCACTTTCCTTATATTATAGGAATACTAGCTTCGGCCCGCGGCTTGGCTCGCGTAGTACCCGAACAAAAATAATGTGTTATTCCAGGTCTAGACCTACATATATGAAAAAAATTGATAGGGGCTAAGGGCACTGTAATCACCGTGTATGAAATATATATACTTTACGACCTATCCTCATACCTACCGAATATTTATAAAAAAATCATAAAATGTGGTTGAGCAGCTTTGGAGAAATGCGACCACAAACATCAAGACACGAGATTTTATATATAAAGAAGATAGTTAACTCATGGTGAGGCACTCCGGTGTTATTAGCATATAATCTTCTTTAATAATTCCGCCTGGTCACTACTTGAATGGGTGACAGCTTTGTTGCATTTAGATCAGTGGCTTGAGTGCGAAGAAAATACCTAACGTCAAAGTTAGCGTCAACTTTATTTTTGTATGAAAATGGAGCAGCGCCCCTAGCGGGAAGTTTGTAAAACCTTGACATCTCCATACAAAAATATAGTAAACGCAAACATTGACGTTAGGTATTTTCAACGTACTCAGGCCACTGAGCGCTTCCGTGCTTCGGAAGTCACGTAATGATGCTATGCCCTGCTTTTCCAGTCGTTAAGCCATGTCGGAGGCCTTCAAGCGGCCTAAAAACTCCAACACCAGAGTTGGATATTAACTGACATGCAAAAGGAAGTAAGGATTACGAGCATTTCTTTTATACTTCTATTTTTGCATTTAGGGTTGTCCCAAAAATTCTAAATCACAGATATTACGAGTAAGTACAAATTTTGCATATCTTTAGTAACAAGGCTTACAAGACTGCGGTTATAAAGTCGCTTTTTGCACCAAAACCGTAAACAACTCTGTGTAACGAACGAAATCCTTGAAGTTCCTTTGTTTTGTTAAATTTTGAAATGAGATAAAGGCGGCGAAGCAAAACGTGCGTGCCATAAGTAGAAACAGCCCTAGAGATTATCGTAAGATTACATAAGCTTTCTTTAGGTATATAAGAAAGTACATGGCATGTCTACTCCACATAATGATTTTGATTTACTGGTACTTGAAGATGGAACATGCACATGACCCACCTAATGTTAAGTGGTAATCATTACCTATCACAAAGCATTGCGTCGTATATCATGTTTTTTCGGAACGTGCTCTACGATGCAACGCCATCAACTTGAAGATGATAAGCATCTTGTGCCTGTAATTTCACCGGCACCCACACTCTTCGAACCGAAACACAGCACAGCTGCTTCACGGCAGAAATAGGCATTGTGGCAGTACTTCCCTGGACGAGCCCTTCACAAAGAACTCGACTACTATTAAAATTGACTAGGTTGAAGATAATAGTACCTGTTTCCACTTAACATCAGGTGGGCCATGTGCATGTTCCATCTTCAAGTAGTTACCATAAAAAAAGAACATAGATAGATGATTCTTTATTGCACATGTTCAATATACATGGCCTCTGTGGCGCAGTGGGCAAAGGTCCGCCTGAAACGCAGAAAGTTGCGGGTTCGATTCCCGCTGCGGGACAAATGTTTGCATGTTCTGCAGACATTTGTCTCGGCTCTGGGTGTTTTCTATGTATAATAAGTATGTATTTCCAAATAAAAAAAATATATATGTAGTTTATCAATCATGTGGTTCCCTTAATACAAGCTCTGCTTAGTTTGGGGCTACAAGATGCTTTGTGATAGTGTCCATTTAAATAAATATGTGATCCAGATACATGAATATGGGATAGAGCTCCGAATTCGTTCATTTCCTACGCTCAAAAATATATAATTTAATATTCTTGATTTTCAATTTCATATTTATAGTTCCGTTGCATTTTAATATTTTCTATTATTATGTATGTATTTTAAAAATATACATAAGTAATATAATCATCATCATCGTCAAGTCATCAGTCAGCAGACCACAGGGCTCCCCCCCCCTTATCAGCGGCATTGCGCCCTGTCCTCAGCTCGACGCATCCAGCTTCTTTCTTTCACCAGCAGCCTTTCGCAGATCGTCACTACACCTGGCTGGAAGGCATCATATACTACTTTTAACGAGCCTCGGCCTTCACTCAAGAACTAGTTTACACCAACATAATAATCTGCTGACATTATAATTAGTAATATTATTAATAAGTCCGAGTGATGTCATGCTCGAAACTTTAGGATAACCCTTTTTTTATGTTACCGATGATGGAACAAGCTCTTGGCCCGACTGATGTTAAGTGGTAACCATTACCGATCACAAAGCATTGCATCGTAGATCACATTCTTCCGGGACGTGTTCTAAAAAGAGGAGGCATCAAGATGATAAGCCTCGTATGCCTGTAGTCTCTCCGGCACCCGCACCCTTTGAACCAAAACACAGCAATGCTGTTTCACGGCAGAAATAGGCGTAACCTTCAAAAAAATACTAGCTATGTAACTACCATGTAAAAATCACCACGGTGTTTGTCGTTGCACTCCTCCAAAACAGCTCGATTGATTTTCATATTTTTTTTATGTATATTTGATAGGTATGAAAATAGGCCGTTATATTTCATACCGCTAGGTGATTAGGGTGTCCCTATCCAGACTTTTTTCTTATTATGAAGTTCAATCATAATCACGTTATCATATGTCCACGCGAGCGAAGCTGCAGGCGAATACTACTTTGTACATAGATTTTTATCATTTTTGCCGCTAATTCAATGTTTTTAATTTGTTTTTTTTTTTTACTTTGTTCACAGGTACGCCAAATTTGCAAATATTACATTAAGTAAGTTGTGTAAATAACATTTTTATTGCTTTGAACTAACTACGAGCTCCTTTGACACAAATTCCAAAAAAAAACTCGGTTTCATCGGTATATTTTAATTAAGCTGAATATTTTGGGTTTTACCTACTTTGAAATAAATAAAAAAACAGGTTAGTACGTCAAAATGTAACTTTCATACAGTTTTATTAAAACTCGACACCATTTTTTTCATCTTGAACGACGGTTGTCAATTTTATTAAATTTTATTTTCTAGTGTTTTCTAATATATGTCGTTTAATATTCATGGTATTATAACCAATAAATGTTAGTTAAAAGACACAAGTATTATTGAAATGTAATAAAAGAAGATTGAACGGGAATTCTCTGATGAAGAAAATTGTGCGCCGATCGTCTTTTGTTATAGTTGCCATGGCTATAGCAGAAAACAGGACCTGACCGAAGACTGGACGACTGGACTTATAAACCGTACTACGTTGCCTCATATTATTATGAACAATTATTATACTTGATACTGGCGAAATTGTGGATAACTATCCCAGAAGCCATTTAATAAAGAAGTGAAGTGAAGTGATTAAAACTCAATAGTTTCTACGTGTACGAATTTACGAAAACGAAATCAAAAGTATAAAACTCTGACTTTTAGGTACCAAACCGAATAATTACACCCTAAGTCTTTTGTTATTTACACACTAAGCTTCCGTCCGCGGCTTTGCTTATGTCGTTTACGGTAAAATTAGCCTATTTCCAGGTCTAAAATTTTTATGTTAAAGTCAATGTCAAAATTTCAGCTCAATACGTTCTGTAGACGAGCATTTCACATTTAACATGTTCACATTTCACGAACTTTCACTTACATACCTACTAGTAACGTAAATATGATAAGTAGTAGAATTTACTGATTAAAGGTAAGATTTAAGATGTAAAAAATATAATAATATATTATGTACGAGTAATTACATCAGGATTATTTCTTTGAGACGGCTGAAACTAATTGGCACTCCACATCAAAGATAAATTGTCGGCGGAGCGACTGTCAGCGGTTTAAAACGGGACATCATCAACTGATCCCAAACTAGGCAGTCTATGGGTACCAGAAACTGCATATGTACATTGATACTCTTATGTACGATTCACATCTGACGCGCCGCATCGGAGCCCAGCGCAGCGCGTCGCATCGGATGCGCGGGCACGCGCCGGCAGCCGACCAGAGCCTCCTGACGGCTAAAATCTGACTGAGGACTGACGGACGCGTCGAGCCGGAACAGTGGCCGCAAGCATCCGCGAGCAGCCGCGAGCATCCGCGAGCAGCCGGTCGTATAAGTGAGTAGGTCGCGGAGTTCGAGCGCCGCCGGTCGGCGCATCAAAGCTGCGTAAAAAGCATTCAAATAAGGAACGTAACTGCTTTCTGGATATTTCAATTTCCTCTAGCAATGTTTTAAAATACTACTATATGTGTAAATGTGAATCGTACATTACGCTATTACGAGTATTTCAATACTCCACCAAAACACTAGCCTATAACTGTCCACTGCTGGACATAGGCCTCCCATAATAAAGGAGATATGCCCATAATCACCACGCTGGGCATGGGCATGCGGGATGGGGATCGCAGGGCACGGCTTCTCGCACCGCCGACACTGCGGCCAGGGAACTTAGCTGTGCCGGTGTCAGGCTGTGCTATGCCGCATTCAGCTGGCTGCCAGAGCCCCGTTCCTTTAACAGCAGGGTGCAAGACGAGCAGGTGAGGTTGGCTTGGATTCCAAAGATGATTGATGATCATTATATTCATTGTCATCACTTGGTTATAAGGTAAAAGAGTTAGCACAGTGTAGTGTGGTAGAATCACATGTGGACCTTGGGTTATAGCAATTAGTAGAAAGCAGACCGAGGCTTTTATTAGAATTTAGGTTTTTTTGAGTAGGTTGGTATATAACAATTCGACCTGACGTATCGTTGGATGCATCGAGGTCAGGACAGGGTGCAATGGTGCTCATTAGGTGAGGCGTATGTCCAGCAGTGGACTGCTATCTGATGATTAATGATAATGATGATGATGATGATTCTTTCGCGATTAATAATAAATAATAAAATAAATAATTCTGGACTATCACACAGCATCATGTAGCCCCAAACTAAGCAGAGTTTGTGTTATGGGAACCACATGATTGATAATAATTAATAATGCTACTCATTTTTCACACAACATCAACTAGCTCAAAACTACAATTACTACGTGGAACTACATGGCTATTACATAAAAATATTTTTTGTAAATACAATATTATACATAGTAAACACCCAGACCCGAGCCTAATCTATAGATCATACAAACATTTGTTCCACGGCGGGAATCGAACCCGCCTTCTGCATCTCAGATGGACCTTCGTCCACTGCGTCACAGAAGTCGTCATACGAAGAAGTGAGGAACAGAATCGTGTCATGATAATAATAATGCACTAACACTATTACACGTAGCCCCAAACTAAGCAGAGCTTGTGCTATGGGAACCACATGATTGATATACTGCATATTTTTTAAATAAATACATATTATACAAAGAATACACCCAGATCCAGACAGTCAAATGTATGCAAAATACAAACATATGTCTCGCAGCGGGAATCAAACCCGCAACCTTCTGCATCCCAGGCGAACCTTCGTCTACTGCCCCACAAAAGTCCTCATACGAAGATGGAACATAATTATACCACGCTTATATTTACTTGTGTTAAATTAAATTCGCCGTATCGCTAAAACTCCGGCCATGGAGCAAACTAAACTCATTTGTTTGTTCTGCTTAATCAACTGTTTTGTGGCTTCCATACTTGTTCCATTCAACCGTTTAGGAGTTCATACGACTGGTTCTTGGTCACCTTATGTTATATAATGGTGGGAACAGACTTACGAAATGTAATATGCTAAGTAACACGCAATGAACATATACCAACTGGTTAAAACGTACAAACAGGGACAATGCATGAAGCTACAACACATTGACTCTTGAAATAACTCGGTTACCCAAACCCAAATATATTAAAAATGTTTTTTCAGTGTCACCCATTTATAGCATCAGCGAATTCATGAGTAGTTCATTTACTTCATCAAGTCATCTTAAAATCTTTAGGATGTGTGGATCTGTGTGGTCGGCACAAATATATTTTAATGTAGTACCTACTTATAAATATTTAATTCTTTATATTAAACATTGTAAATATTATTTGACTTGCCTGTTATGTTACGTTATGGTAACTAAATCAATCTGAAATCTGAACGAAAGAATTTTTTGTCCACATTGTTGCAATGTATTATGCAATGTAACAGAATTTCCATAGTTTGAATGCCTTGCGCGCACGAACAGAGCATTTCTGCATACATATTCGGTTCGAGCGCTCGCTGTGTCCACACTTATGTAATCCTCCTTTCATGTTATATTGCACGTTTCGTTACAGCATTACGTTACGGCAGTAGTCTGTACCCGCCTTAGGATACGTTAGGTCGGAACTTTATCCCGTTCCCCGTTTTTATCCCGAATTCACTTTGTTAATTGGAATGAAAAGTGACTAATAACATTAGGACTTTTCAACGAATTTAGATGAAAGCCGCGACGCTGTAGCACGCCTGGGACATGGCTAGATGCAGTAGGTTTCAGCACCTATACCATCCTCTCAGCCTAGTCCGTCTTCCTCACAGGAAAGACATGTTCATTTGGTAGGTACTGGCTCTCATAAGTTCTACTTATTATCTAGTATCAAGACAAAAAGATTGAATTTTTGGGCATTTTTTGGGTTCCTTACTGTTGTTTTCTGTCACGATCCTTTTCTCGAGAAAGCGTAGAGATATAAAGTTGAAATTAATATCAAACACACACGTCTGCAATCCATTGAAGCTGTGAAATAATCAAACTTGGTCAACGTAAATAAAAAATCATCTTGAAAAAATAAATAACACTCCGCCCGGTCACTACTTGGATGGGTGACCGTGGCATTTATATCTGATCGCCTCTGTGTTTCGGAAGCCTTGTTTAGATGTTGGTCCCAGCTTTTTCAGTTGGAGATCTTCGGACGGCCTAAAAACTCCGACACCACACGAAATGTACAGTCAACTTAAGCAAGACTTTCAGGGTTTTATATAATTGTATATTTGGATTGTTCAATTATTAAGTTGCGAGTCTAATATAATGTTCGGCTCTACCAGAATATTGAATGCCATTATTAGTAAGTACATTTAAAATTTAAAATTATACTTACTTTAAAGAAACTGTATTGTTATTCAAGATTTCACATTCTTAAGATTGTTCATATATGTTTTTCAATTAATATACTCATACGATGAGGGAAAGAACCTCGAACATCCTCTGTAAAAACAAATTTAAAAGATTTCTACACTAGTTAAAACTGTGTTTAATATAACTCCGCAAGATGCCTACACCGAGTATTGCAATATTTCAGCCATATTGCTCGCAGAAGTTTTGACAATCTGGAGCGCCTGATGGAGACTGGAAAGGTTTATGCATATGGACTCGTTAAATTCTTCTTAATTTCCTAAATTGGGGGGTAACCTTATTAACTACACCATAATATTGGATGCAATAAGGTGGAGAGTAAAAAAAAGGCCATGAGGAAGAAGTCCCAAACGATGGACGGACTAAGTGTCTGAACCTCCATCAGGTAGCAGATAGAAACCGATGGAGACAGAGAGTAAAGAGACTTCACCAAAGGAGTCACGCTCCTCAAATTTGAGGGAACGACGGAGGAGGAATATAGGTACGAGCTTTATTTGCTATCTCTGCATTTTCAGCGATGTTAAAGCAAAAATTACATCATTTTATTCTGTGCCATGGCAGCCATGTTTGTTTGCTGTCAGAATTAAAGATCTTATCTGGTTTGGTACACGTTCATACCTCCAGGTGGATATTACAATTTAATTTTACTCTGTATTCATATATTTATGTACGACAATTTAATTTTCTAAACGGTTTGCTTTTAGCGAAGCGTGATGCGTTTGTGTTTACTCGTTTGCATTTGTTTGAAAAGGTTTGTCTGTTAGGTGCATAAATTATGAATTTTTACATTTATCACAAAATCATCTAGCACAAAACTGAGGAGAGTTTGCAGATACATAAATGATAGTTCAGGTAATAATCTATCAAAATCTGGTTGATTTTGATAAGGGGTTCCGTACCCAAAGGGTAGAAATGGGTCCTTATTACTAAGACTCCACTGTCCGTCTGTCTGTCTCTCTGTCTATCACCAGGCTGTATCTCATGAACCGTGATAGCTAGACAGTTGAAATTTTCACAGATGATATAACTCTGTTGCCGCTATAACAACAAATACTGATAACTGAATAAAATAAATATTTAAGGGGGCTTACTTATACAACAAACGTGAATTTTTGCCGTTTTTTGCTCGATATTAATAACGCAAGGTTAAGATTAATAATAACGGTAGGTAGAGGCTTCAAATTTGCAAAGAATATTTAGTTGTTTCGTCTATTCAAAATAAATAATTAAATTAAAATAAAATAAATTAGAAGAATTTCCCATACATGTTTATGTTTAATGGTACCCTTCGTGCGCGATTCCGACTCGCTCTTAGCCGGTATTTTATTAGATTTACAGGTAGGTATGGCACAAAAATTGAATTCAAATATGTAGCATAGTGCCATTTTTATTCTAATGAATAAATGAATGAAAGAATGATATACAAAGTAGGTATTTACAAAAAAAAAACGTATTAGTGTGGTTACAATAAAACAAGGTCTTCTGACTAATACTAAAATGATAAAGAATTATTAGGATATTTGTTAGAACAGTTGATTATCAAGATAACAGTGGGTATTTTTATATTCGCTTAATTTTATGTTTTCATACAATTAGCTCGTACACAAAAAACTTTTACAAAAAAAACGTGAATAGCAGCGATCGTTAATCACGTGACCACCCTGAGCGACCCTTGGTGGCGTTGCGCAATAAATAATTAACGTTCATAGACGTGAAACTCGTGCACAATGTACTGAATGAAATCATTGGACTTGCTGAATACGATATCCTCTTGATTTGCGTACTGAGCATTATTTGAATATATCAATAAAATCAAAATCAAAATTGATTTATTCAATAAGAACTGTAAAGTACACTTTTAATTTACACCAATTTGTAACGCGACCAAACAGAGAAGAAATGAAAGGAAATAACTCCTCCTTGTTTTGTTATATATCTGATCATGGAACAAGCACATGGCCCACCTGATGTGAAGTGGTAACTATTACCTATAACAAAATATTGCTCCGTAGGTCGAAATTCGTAACATGCGTGCATTTTTAGATCGTGCCCTGCGCATGCAACACCCTGCGTATATCAACTTGAAGCATGAAAGTGTTAAGCCTCTTTTAATTTCACCGATACCTACACCCTTCAAACCGAAACACAGCAATGCTGCTACAGGTAGAAATATACATAGTTATGTTATTTAAAAAAAACCATATGATGAAATTTAACATGGGACGAGAAGTAAATTCTACTTCCTACTTCCTATCCTACTAATAATAGAAATACGAAAGTTTGTAAGTATGGATGTATTGGATGGATGTTAGTTACACTTTCACGCCAGAATAGCTGAACGGATTTGGATGAAACTTGAAATATACATAGATATAGTGGCCTGGATTAATACACAGGTCACTTTTTCAGAGACAACGTGAGAGAAGTCACGGGCGGAAACTAGTATAATATAATTATATGATACCATTTTTGAGTTTCACTTCTACAGTACAAGCATTTTATGGTGGCCCGAGGGCCAATAGAATTAGGTGGTATTAGGGTCTTAATTAAAAAATAGGATTAGCCACCAGCAGACAAACTGTCGCGAGAATTGAACGTGGACGGACTCGGGATCTGGGCCTTGGGCGCGGTCAGGTTGAGAGCTATAAACTATTAGAGCGCGTATAAAGAAAACTTAAAATTCTCTTTTCATACGGGATGTAGTACTTCTTTACAAGGTAGACGTACCTAGATATAGAAATCTCACGGGCTCGACAACAGGCGAAGTGTGCAAACAGACGTGTCTACTCTCGCTCGCGGCTTTCATAAGACTGATCATCTGACCAAGCCATCTCACCACCCCCATGCCCAAGATCGTAGTTGTATTAGTTCGATAACACAAACACGACAAGGGACATCTCACACACGGTCAACATACCAAAAACTAGACCGAGCTTGTACTATGTACCAGAGACTAATAAACAAACATAGATACCTAAAAAATATCCGGATACGGAACAAACATGCATGTTCATCACACAAATGTTTGTCCTGGACGGGAATCAAACCCGCGACCTGCAGCTCAGAAAGCAGAGTTACTACCAAGTGAGTGATAGATAGATAGATAGATAAATCATTTATTTGTTACTACAAGCACACAATTTACATTAATAACAAGATATAAGCACAAAAAAATTACATTAATAGAAAGAGAAAAAAAACACAAACATTTCAAAGAACCTACGAATTATATGAACTTTTATGTAAGTTTGTGTGTGCTGCAGCAAGACAAAAAGGCCTTGCCTCAGTGAAATTTTTTTGCTTTAAAGCAAAAACACTGATTTTCAGTCAAGACCTAATCGAGAGTGAGCAGAACGAGCCGCACAATAATGTGTGGTTACGTACCTAGCTATGAAATATGATGGTTGTGTAGCAAATAACATTCCTAAATTTTGAATTTTGATTAAAGTGTGTAATAATAATATGTGTTTTTAATAATGTATAATATGACAATAGTGTAACAAAATAATTTATGGGAGTTTTATTTTATTTCTGGCATACGAAGTGCTTGGGAATACCCTCTATTTGCTTTTGCAACAAAAACTTTTTGAAATTTAATTTAAATGTATATTTGGTGTTAGCATTGCGGATGGGGGGTGGAATATTGTTCCAGCACTTCGTTGCCGAATACCTAAAACTTCCTCTAAAAGCTGCAGTCTTGTGATTGTGATAGGAAAGTGCAGACCTTACTGACCGTAACCCCTTATCACAGACGAAGTTAAGTTTTGAGTGCAGATACTCAGGCTTTTTAAATTTAATAACGTCAAAGACCAGTCCTCCCAAGTGCAAAAGCCTCCGTGATCCTCCGTGAGTGATGAGGCTAGTCAGCTTATAAAAATGCTATACGAGTATTATACCTACTTACTTATTCCCTTTTTGTTGTCGGTATGGTAGAACTATCTCTCAACTTCAACGTAATCAAAATAAATTATACATTGCTATAGCAGAACAGCGTGCTTACCACCGAGCCAAATTGAGAACGGGATTATAATTGGATTTATGTCACTCGAAAGTCAAGATGGCGGAGCCACATCCTCACAAATATATATTTTTTATTAGTGTATTGTAAATTTTCGACCTGTAAATAACGTGAGCAATACTCGAAAATTATTACCATTAATTATATTTTCTTTGTTTAGTTAAATTTCGTAATATTTCATATTTTATTTAAAAATAGATAAATAAATAAATAAATAATCCTGGACGTTATCACACAGCATCATGTAGCCCCAAACTAAGCAGAGCTTGTATTATGGGAACCACATGATTGATATACTACATAGATACATTTTTTTTTGTAAATACATACATATCATACATAGAAAACACCCAGACCCGAGACAAATATCTGCAGAACATGCAAACTCAACTTTATTATAATTATCCGTAGTCCCGCCAGATTTAACGTCAAGAAGGTAAGGTTGCTGTTTGTCTTGCAAACGCACAGCAGCATATTTCAGTATTTATCTAAATTTGTACCTCCGAATAAGTTTTTGTAATAGGTAGCAATTCCAGTGAATATTAATCAGATAATTTGTATGTTCCTACCTACTTAGATGATTATTTATTAATTTAGCGCACAAGCACATACTTATGTACCAAAATAATGTTTGGTCATTATTTGTATGAGTACGAGGCAGGTTTTCAATACTACCAAATGACAGAAGTCAAATCCTAATCCCGTTCTCGATTTGGCTCGGTGGTAAGCACCCAGGACCTGACCGAAGATTGGACGACTGGACTTAGAAACCGTACTACGCTGCCTCATATTATTATGAACATTATACTTGATACTGGCGAAATTGTAAAAATCCCAGATGCCATTAAATAAATAAATTAATACCTAAATACAATAAGATAATTTAATTGCATTTTCATTATCGAGCATTATAAAATGACATTTGGTTATGAATAATGGAGCAAGTGTCATCCAAATCCGTTTAGCCGTTACGGAGTTGAGTGGGAAACAAACATACTCTCGCGCACAACCATATATATATATATATCGTCCTCCTTGTCGTGTCCGACAATGGCGAACCTGACTTGTCATTTTTTCCGATCATGTGCCCGAATGTGGCTAGCAAATCCAAATTTGGTTTTAAAGATCCTGTTGCATGGCGCACAGTGCAACTGACCACTTGCATTGTAGGTATAGGTATAGGAAGGCTTTGGGCGGGTCTTTCTTATAAGGCGCTTGGCATCGAGGTCTTCCAAGCGATGCCCTTCGAAGTCAGTTACAGCCTTATGAACAGAGCTACGCCACTCACGTCTCTGTTGTGCGAGCTCTTCCCAACCCTCGCATGAGATGTTACATGCGGTAAGGTGGCGCTTTAGGACATCCTTGTAACGAAGGAACTGCCCTCCAGGAGTACGCTTTCCTTGCTTCAACTGGGAGTAAAATACAGCTTTAGGTAGTCTGCTATCATCCATGCGCACAAGATGTCCGCACCATCTTAATTGTCCTTTCATAAGCAAGGACTCTATGCCACTAAGGTTGGTTCGTCTTAGAACTTCAGAGTTTGGTACTCGGTCCTGCCATTTAATGCGAAGTATGGATCGTAAGCACTTCATATGAAAGGTGTCTAGGCGCTTTATGTCACCTCTGTAGAGACACCAAGTCTCAGTGGCATACAGCAATATTGGAAGGATAATTGCCTTGTACACAGCGATCTTGGTATGTAGCCGAAGGTCATGCGAGTCCCAAACTTTTTTACGAAGCATCCCAAATGATGTAGCTGCCTTTGCAATCCGGGAGGAGATTTCAGTTTCAAGGCGGTTATCATCACGAATGAAACTGCCAAGATATCGAAAAGATTTAACTTCCTCAAGTGTCTTTCCGTTCAACGATATCGGCGTTGAGTCTGGTGGGGTGCCGCGTGCAGGTTGTTTAAGCACTTGCGTCTTTGAGACACTTATGATCAGACCAAACCTTTGACACGATTCATTGAGACGGTTTATAAAAAGTTGCAAGCTACTGACATCATTGGCCATCAGACAGACATCGTCAGCGTATAGCGCGTCTACGATGGAGAGTTCTTGTACCGACCTTTTCGCTCTGAATCGATTAACGTCAAAAACGCTCTTATCTGTCCTGACGCTAAGGCAGATCTGTCCATTACCATCACCATAGGAGTCTCTCAGAACGGCCGCGAAGTACACGGCAAAGAGAGTCGGAGCCATTACGCAACCTTGTTTGACGCCGCTAGTTACCGAGAATTGGTCTGTGAATTCGTTTTCGTGCTGCACCCTGGCCATCATACCATCATGAAATTGGCGCACTAAATTAACGAATTTCACAGGACATCCAGCTTTTACAAGAACAGTCCAAAGAGCGGATCTCGGCACGCGGTCGAATGCTTTTTCCAAGTCAACAAAACACATATTCAGTGGTCGATGTTGTTCAAGTGACTTTTCCTGTAGCTGTTTGACAATAAATATAGCATCCACCGTACCTCTGCTTGGACGGAATCCATACTGGCTCTCGGGTAATATGCGCTCAGCGAGCTCTCCAAGCCGACGATTTATAATATGGGCTAATATCTTGCCAGCCGAACTGAGAAGAGCGATACCTCTATATGACCCGCAGTCCGAGGTATCACCTTTTCCTTTATAAAGTTTACAGATAGTAGCATCTTTCCAGGCCTGGGGAATTTCGCCACTATCCCAGGCACGCAGCACAAGCTCGAATAGTTCATTTTGAATTTTAGGGCCTCCATACTTGTAAAGTTCAGCGGGTAAACTATCGGAGCCTGCCGCTTTGCCATTTTTGAGTCTATTTACCGCAGCGATAAACTCATCGAAAGATGGAGAATCATCAAGCTCCGGGGATGAAGGTGAAGATGGGAGGGAGTTGATATAATTAAGATCAGCACTGTGGCCGGGCGGGTTAAGCACCTCGTTGAAATGTTCAGCCCAACGGCCAAGCACGTCATCACGGTCAGTGAGTCTTTTTGATTTATCGCGCGAGAAAATAGGGGAAGTCTTTTTATAACGAGGGCCAAAAACAGATCTAAGAGATTGAAAAAAGAGACCAGTTTGCTTGATGTCAGCAAGGTGTTGTATCTCTAATGCTTTCATAGTCCACCAGCGATCTTTTAGATCGCGAATCTTAGTCTTTAGCTGCTGTTGGATAGCATTTCGATGAGAATTATCACCCGTAGAGTTTTTCATGAGTTGTCTTGACTCTCTAACGAGGGCCATGATCTCAACATCGGAGTCGTCGAACCAGTCTTGGTTTTTCTTCTCCGGTGCTCCGACCACTCGCTGGGCTACATCGTGAAATGATTGCGCTAAAGAATTCCAGTGTTCATTTATTGAACACTGTGTGTTCAGAGATGTTAAATTAAACTCAGCGTTAAGGTTCTCTTGAAGTTTTGGTGAATTCGTAAGTTTTGAAAAAGCCAGACGGGTTGGTATTTTGTGCTTCGCTCGGCGAGGAGGTTTATAGCTGAGGCGAACTTTCGATCTTATTAGTCGATGATCAGTCCAGCCGTCAGCACCCCGCATAGCTCTTGTAATAAGCACGTCCTTCAGATCAGCCCTGCGCACAATGACATAATCAATGAGATGCCAGTGTTTAGAGCGTGGGTGCATCCAAGATGTCTTATACTTGTCGGCCATACGGAAGAAAGTGTTCGAAATACACAGGTTAAATTCTGCACACAATGATAGAAGAAGCTCTCCATTGGTATTACACTTTCCAATTCCGTGCCGACCAAGGACCTGTTTCCAGACGTGATGGTCAGAGCCAACTCGAGCGTTAAAATCGCCTAACAAAACAATTTTATCGCCGGTAGGAATACCTTTCAAAACGCTTCGTAAGTCGTCATAGAATTGAAATTTATCCTCGTCTCTGTACGTCATGGTAGGGGCGTACACACTTATTAAGTGAAGGTATTTGTTGGTGCCAAGATGTAGTCGGAGGGTCATGAGTCTATCATTAATACCTTTAGGTTTTTCTACGAGTGTCTTAACGATTTCGTTCTTGATAGCGAAACCCACGCCACTACCCGCTCGCTCATTTGACGGTTTACCAATCCAGTAATAAGTATAACCACCGCGGACTTCGAGTAGCTCACCGCTGTCTGATAGATGTGTCTCACTTAAGGCAGCTATGTCGATGTTGTATTTTTGTAGTTCCCTGGCAATAAGAGCGGTTTTCCGCTCGGGACAAAGGTTAGTTGGATTGTCTAGAAGTGTACGGACATTCCAGGTGGCGAAATTAAAAGATTTTGAAGAAGAGAAAGAAGATGTTTTAGTTTTTCTATTTGTTTTTCGACCGCGATTAAGTTGGTGCCCGATGACCGCGGTTTGCCATCCGGGTGAAAAGTGAGACGGACTATTTTTAGGCCACCTTTTCTAGGCCCCTCCCCTATGCAGGGGTAAGCAGAGCGATCCTAAATAGGGCTGCTTAGTCATCAGATGTGCTGCCGAACCCGTACTCCCGCCTCAATCGAGTCAAGGAGCGACCACTCTCATCTGACCGCCTATGTGCAGGGAAACAGCTAAGAAACGGATACACCGTACCGAATTCCCACCACCATCGCCCCATCGCCATAGGACTTTTTATCTCAGAGTCCGGGGATACAAACAAGCCAAGGTTCATCTGCGCGTGAATATTTTAAAGTGAGTAAGCGGTTGCGCTGGTGCAAACTCACTCTCTCGTCCCATGCTACCAGGACCCGATGGACTAGAAATCTAGTACGACCGGTGGTAGAAAGGATGCAGTGGATTGGCCGCCAACCAAACACAAGCCTGGCTGACGCCCTTGAGGCGCATCACATCACCTTTTTGTATCGCCGCAGTCACCGGTAGCAGTTGTCTATCGACGGTGCCCGCCTCATGCGCCGATACCGGGAAATAATTTTCGAAGTATTCCCATGTTCTAGATAGATTGCAGATCAATGCTAATGAGGCCTATCTCCCCAGGTTTGATTTTGGAGTTTTCCGTCTCCTAGATGGGACCACACAGACATACACACACATACACACAAACTTACGCAGTAATAATAATAGTATAATAATATATTCTACCAGTAAACTGCCAGTACGTCGCCCCATTGGTCTTCTTCTTATTCTTCGTATGAGCTATTGACCAACTCTGGTGTCGGAGTTTTTAGGCCGCCTAAAAGCCTCCGACATGGCTTAACGACTGAAAAGCCGGAACCAACATCTTAACGTGCCTTCCAAAGCACGGAAGCGCTCAAATCTGAATATCGCTAAACGGTCACCCATCCAAGTAATGACCCCATTGGTGCCGTAGCAACATTGCGGTGCCGCGCCGCGTTTTGACTCCCAATGCAGAGTTATTTGCTATACGACATTGTAAAGTATCGTGTCGTATCACTTTAAACCTTTTGCAAGGAAATCCACAATAAAGGCATAACAACACAGAATTAGCAAGTTAAAGTGACATAATTTTGAGTAAAGCACTCGAGGGAAATCAGTAAACCAAATACTGGGAAGGAGATTAAGAACGCTTATATTTATAGCAGCTATCCAAAATATTAAGGATATTAACGTCTTCGCCACTTGTTCTTGTTCTGGTTGCTCTCCACTACTGGAACCAGTCACTGACTATTATTCTACTGAAAAATCTAAATGTAAATGGACTCCCTTTTCCGCAATTGGACTCCAGTTGGTCCATTGTGCGTGTTATTCTACTGAAGCCACCGGGACCAAGCAAAATAGTGTTCGATTCTGGATATCTTCGTCCACTCCCAGATGTTACGCAACCACGACTTTTTCCTTCTTCCAACGCGTCGTTTCCTTACTTTGCCCATCATAATGAGTTGGAGCAGTTGGTATCTGTCATTTAATACATAACCAAGATACGTTACTTTTCTGCGCTTGATGGTCTATAACAATTCCCGAGTTTCTCCAACACGTTGGAGAACCTTCACATTTGAAACATTTTTGGCCTTACTTATGAACATCTTGCAAAAGATAAACGATGCTTAAACTATTGCCATCTCTATAAGTTGGATAATAACAAACAGTGACAGGGCTAACTTTGAGCATTGATTAACTTTAAGTAGCTTTCATAAGTAAGGGTGCTAGAGTCCAGCTAATGTGTAACATCCCATAGAACCACATCTCAAATGCTTCTTTTCCGCTAAAGAACATTAATTTGGAACTAAAACTAATCTAACCGGCCCGTGGTGTACCTTGCTAACTAACAAACGGGGCTCTGGTGGCTGAACTGCCGATGGGCAGCAGCAATGTGTCCTGCGATCCCCAAGCCGCGATGCCCAACGTGGGGATTTTCACAACCCCGTCTTATTAAGGGAGGCGTATGTCCAGCACTTAAATCTGACTGAGTTTTTAAGGCTCCGACTTGGGTTGACGACTGAAAAAGCCCGGATTAACATCTTAACGTGCTTTCCAATATACGGAAGCCCTGAGATATAAAAGCCACTAAACGGTCACCAGTCCAAGTATTGACCGGGCGAAATGTTGCTTAAGTCAGGAAATCGGGTAAGAACAGTGAAGTTACCCAGGCCACGAGCAGTGGACTAATAAAGGCTGATATTATTTGATACACCCTGTATTTATACAGGATGTATTGTATTTATAAAAACCTGCTGAATAAAAGACTAAAACAAGCAGCTAATACAAAACTACAATCACGCACAAAAGTACTCGTGGCAAATAATAAAAATGACAGTTCGCGACTGCCAACTGCCGTAACGGGGATAATAACAATGGTATTCAACAAAAAGACGACTGCGATATCAGTATAATCTATAAGGCTATATTTTCGAGTTGAGTGCCTCGTTAACAGACAGTGGTTCTTAAGAGCTTTTGTGCGCGATTGTACATGATTTTTCTTTGCGATTTATTTCGGTCTAATAAGATTTATAGAAGATGCCTACCACAACTCGTACGTATACACAACTAGTACATATGAACTTTCTTAATAATAAGTATTCTCGAAATACTTTCAGTTGTAGTATTATAGTATTATGAACTATTTATATATTAGCATTTTAGTATATATACTAGTTTTCTCATTTATTGTTCTTGAGTTCTTGAGTGGAGACCGCGTCTCGGCAAACGTAGTGTAGGACGCCCTCCAGCCAGGTGGAGTGACGATTTGCGAAAGGCTGCTGGTGGAAGCTGGATGCGTCGAGCTCAGGACAGGGCGCAATGGCGCTCATTAGGGGAGGCCTATGTCCAGCAGTGGACTGCTATAGGCTGATGATAATGATGATGATGATGATGATCTACTAATTTACTATAAATTACGCTAACCTTTGCTGACGAGTTCGACGAAAACCCAAACTAAGCAGAGCTTGTATTAAGGGAACCACATTAATAAACTACATTTTTTTCTATTTCGTAAATGCATACATTTGTATATAGAAAATACCCAGACTTTGGTGAATGTGCCCAAGATGTTCATGACCTGATACAAAGTACCACCCATACCTGGTCAACATCCCACCTTGTCGTACCAAACGATTCGCTTCCACGTTTATTGTTAGTACTTGTATGGCACAGGTCACACATATCGGGCAAGGACATGGCGCGGACATGGCGCAGACGTGGCACGGACGTGGCGAGGACATGGCACGGGCATGGCACGGACATGGCTCGGACATGACGCAGAAATGACGTGACAGAGGCACAAGTGTAGTGCAGTCTGTTGTCCGGTATCGATGTGTCAGCATGTCATCCTCAGAAGACGAAGATGCTCTTGCTCTCGTGCATACAATTAATTAATATACAGATCAGGGCCCGTACAACCCCGATTTCGAGTTAGTTGCTTCGAAAGTGAAACCCCTTCATTGGGTTATACAGTTGATGGGATTACCCTTTCGTTTGGCTATTCTCCTCATAACACAAGCGAAAGTGTAACCCGTTCTTTTTGGCTTTCAGTCGATAGGGTTACCCTCTTATGAGGTTAAACGAATGAATGGAGTTACCTCTTGATAGGTTTTTTTGAATGTTACACAATGGTTATCATTACTAATATTTATTAATTAATAATAATTTCGGATTGTCACTGTCACTGTCACTCTAAAACTCAAACTCAAAACTCAACTCAAAGCTCCACTCGAAACTCATTCTACAAATTCATCTGTAAATGGTTATATCTCTGGAACTACTCATCCTAGAATAGCTGTTAATTGCTCAAAAGATAGCTATCGACAAGATCTTTATTTTCAATGACATATGTCAAAATTGAATTTGCCATATCTCGAGAAGTACTCATCCTAGACTTGCCGTTACTAGCTCAAATGATAGCTACTAATAAAATCTTAATTTTCGATGACAGCTGTCAAACTAAAAACTGTCATCGAAAATTAAGATCTTAACAATAGCTATCATGTGAGCTAGTAACGGCAAGCCTAGGATGAGTAGCTCTCGAGATATGGTTGTTTTAAGTTTGACAGCTGTCATCGAAAATTAAGGTCTTGTCAATAGCTATCATTTGAGCTAGTAAAGGCAAGTCCAAGATAAGTAGTTCTCGAGATATGGTCGATTTAAATTTGACAGCTGTCATCGAAAATTAAGTTCATGTTAATAGCAATCATTTGAGCTAGTAAAGGCAAGTCTAATATAAGTAGTTCCCGAGATATGGTCGATTTAAGTTTGACAGCTGTCATCGAAAATTAAGTTCATGTCAATAGCAATCATTTGAGCTAGTAAAAGCAAGTCTAAGATGAGTAGTTCTCGAGATATGAACGATTTAAGTTTGACAGCTGTCATCGAAAATTAAGTTCATGTCAATAGCAATCATTTGAGCTAGTAAAGGCAAGTCTAAGATAAGTAGTTCCCGAGATATGGTCGATTTAAGTTTGACAGCTGTCATCGAAAATTAAGTTCATGTCAATAGCAATCATTTGAACTAGTAAAAGCAAGTCTAGGATGAGTAGTTCTCGAGTTATGGTTGATTTAAGTGTGACAGCTGTCATCGAAAATTAAGGTCTTGTCAATAGCAATCATTTGAGCTAGTAAAGGCAAGTCTAAGATAAGTAGTTCCCGAGATATGGTCGATTTAAGTTTGACAGCTGTCATCGAAAATTAAGTTCATGTCAATAGCAATCATTTGAACTAGTAAAAGCAAGTCTAGGATGAGTAGTTCTCGAGATATGGTCGATTTAAGTTTGACAACTGTCATCGAAAATTAAGGTCTTGTCAATAGCTATCATTTGAGCTAGTAAAAACAAGTCTAAGATAAGTAGTTCTCGAGATATGGTCGATTTAAGTTTGACAGCTGTTATCGAAAATTAAGTTCTTGTCAATAGCAATCATTTGAACTAGTAAAAGCAAGTCTAGGATGAGTAGTTCTCGAGATATGGTCGATTTAAGTTTGACAGCTGTCATCGAAAATTAAGGTCTTGTCAATAGCTATCATTTGAGCTAGTAAAGGCAAGTCTAAGATAAGTAGTTCCCGAGATATGGTCGATTTAAGTTTGACAGCTGTCATTGAAAATTAAGTTCATGTCAATAGCAATTATTTGAACTAGTAAAAGCAAGTCTAGGATGAGTAGTTCTCGAGATATGGTCGATTTAAGTTTGACAGCTGTTATCGAAAATTAAGGTCTTGTCAATAGCTATCATTTGAGCTAGTAAAAACAAGTCTAAGATAAGTAGTTCTCGAGATATGGTCGATTTAAGTTTGACAGCTGTTATCGAAAATTAAGTTCTTGTCAATAGCAATCATTTGAACTAGTAAAAGCAAGTCTAGGATGAGTAGTTCTCGAGATATGGTCGATTTAAGTTTGACAGCTGTCATCGAAAATTAAGGTCTTGTCAATAGCTATCATTTGAGCTAGTAAAGGCAAGTCTAAGATAAGTAGTTCCCGAGATATGGTCGATTTAAGTTTGACAGCTGTCATTGAAAATTAAGTTCATGTCAATAGCAATTATTTGAACTAGTAAAAGCAAGTCTAGGATGAGTAGTTCTCGAGATATGGTCGATTTAGGTTTGACAGCTGTTATTGAAAATGTATTCCAATTTTATTATAATAAAATTATTATTGCGTAAAATAAACAATTAGTAGTCTGTATTTCCACCCTTAATGCTTAGAACACAATTACCGCAATTAATTTTCATCTCTTGACCGATTTTTTTTTTCTCCTTTATCTCCTATAACCCACGTATAACCCGTGTTACAATGATAAAAAACGGTAACCCTAAGGAATGGGTTTTGGAATAATACCAAAACCCAATACTATTGATAACCCTTATGATCAGGTAACCTAATCAAAAGGGTTTTGAATGGTTTAGACCCATCAAATGATAGTGTAACCCATACGGAGAGGGTTAACTAAGCTTTTGAAATTACTAAATTACTAAGCTTTTGAAAAAACCCTGCCGAAAACCTCTTCATCGGGTTACCAAATCGGGCTCTGATACAGATGAAGAAAATACGCGCAAAAGAATTTGCTAGTATTACCAATAGGATCAGCTAGTATTACCATGGGTATTACATAAAAAAATCTTAGTACCGGTTTAATCTCTTTCCGATTTCCAGCCACAATTTATCTTGAACATTTCAGTTACAATAATTGGAACGACAATGATCATAAAGCGTTGCATATTTTACAATCAATTCACAAAATTCAATATTAATATCGTCATTTGTCACGCATTTTTACATCACTAACAGACGTATGTCGCAAGCAAGTACATACTACGAACTGGCGGCCATCTGACGCTCATCTGGCGGCGATCGGGCGCCGGCGCCGAAAAGGCGCGTCATACGTCCGAGCAACGACATACTATGTGCCCTAAATTGTGCTTTATTTCCATGCATTTTGTATGAAATTTGAATGGAATAGGAAACCACCTGTGCCATGTCCGTGTCATGTCCGTGCCCGATGAATGTGACTAGCGTCGGGCGCAGACATGGCACTGGCGGTTTCTTATTCCATTCAAATTTCATACAAAATGCATAGAAATAAAGTATAATTTAGGACACACGGTATGTCGTTGATCGGACGTGGTTATGACGCGAAGTCGTCGAGCTAAATTGTGCTTTATTTCCGTGCATTTTGTATTAAACTTGAATGGAATAGGAAAGCGCCCGCGCCATGCCCGCGCCAGGTCAGATAGGTGAGGCCTGTGCCTAAGGAGTGGAACTTGCTTCCAGCGTCTGTTTTCCCAGACCAGTACAATGTCGGAGTCTTCAAATCCACAGTGAATCGGTTCTTTCTAGGCAAGCGTGCTCTATATTAGACCACATCTTCACCTGTCTATGGTGTGATAGTTGTCAAACGCTTGATATTTTGTTTAAAAAAAAAAAGACTGGAGATAAATATCTGCAGATAATGCAAACATTACTATGAATTTTTTATTTATAATGCAAACATAGGCGGACGGACCCACTGCGCCACAGAATAGAATACAATTCAAAACTTAAAGGTACGATTAAAGGTACATAGTGAAAGAAAGAAAGAATACATTTATTTGACCACAACACAATAACATATCGTGCTTATGCTATAACTAAGAGTAGAAGATGAAAACCTACGATTTTTGAAAACAAACTTTTGAAAATAACAAATGCTTAATACTAGTTTAACATATACACTATGAAGTAGAAAACAAACCTCCCGTGCTAATTGTAAAACTGTTTTACAGAGGTAGACAAAAGCCAAATAAATATTAGACAAATAAATAAATCAAATAAAAGTTGATGTTTTCATGTTTTGGCACTATATTACTACAATATTCCCGTCCGAAACCAAAGCGGGTCGCTTGTTTGATTATAAAACAGACCCTATAAATCTGCAAAGCAAAAGTTATCAAATTTGTGATCTATGATGACCTTAACCCAAAGAAAAGTCAAACTATTCGGACCTCAAACTATAATTCGGTATCGGGCGGCATCAATATTTAATTTAAACTTCTTAACCCTTAGGGCCCATTTTATTTGCCGTGACACGGTACGATTTTACCGTGTTATATCTAAAAGTAAGATGAAAGTTTTTCAAATGTATGTTGTTCCTCGTTCACGTCAAAACTAGTAAACGAATTAAGCTGTTTCGCACTGATTTTAGTTTTAGAACAGGAATAACTGAGAAGATACTTTTTATCCGGGTACCATTTGGCATAACCGGTTTTTTAGAACATGATCTGATACCAATAACTACTAAAAATATTCAAAAATCTACTGTATAAAACGTATTTTTTTCTTAGGGAATGTGCCTGATAAATTCCATCTTCAAAATATTTATTTATTTTTTTCCAAAGTCCGGCAAGTTTTTTTACATCAAACCTTGAAATACTAGCAGGGTGTAGCACTTGGGCTCCGGACTTGATGACTAGATTTATTACAGAGTTCCACATGAGGAAACCTGGACAATGAACGTCAGTTTAAGATATTCAAGTTTGTCGGCCGAGAAAGCGTTGGCGGGACGATCTTGATGCATTTGAAAAGGAATGGTGGGAGACTGCCAAAGACAGGGACGTGTGGTAGAGTTTGCGGGAGGCCTTTGCCCAGCAGTAGAACGTAATGGGCTAGTTAAAAAAAATCTAATTGAGTACCTTAAATTTTATTGCTATAGGATCATAAATGGATGTTACTACAGATGCTTACGAGCAAGCAAATAATTATAAATATGCGCACTCTATAGATGTTTATTCTAACTAACAACAGTAAATATAAATATCGTCACGATACCCGACATAATTTTCTTATATTTGCACCCGCTTTTGTTCCGACAGATGATACCGAGTGTCGTCCAATTTAACGTGAATATTTAAAATGAATGTGTATAACTATTATGTGTAGTATATCAATCATGTGGTTCCCATAATACAAGCTCTGCTTAGTTTGGGGCTACATGATGCTGTGTGATTAAGTCCCGCATTATTTATTTATTATTTATTTATTTATTATTGACCAAAAAACTATATCGTGTCGTGTTTTGTCGTGCCGTGTTGTGTTACTGTAAATTATAAAAGCACCCTAAGGGCACGGCAATCTCAAAGTATTGTGGTACAGTCGATATTAAAAGTGAATGATCAAACAGATTTCAAAGTCTTGATAGTTGCGAGACAATAATTCTGGCACGATTCAAAAGGAGTCGAACTCAGCTGTTAATATAATAAATTATAAATAATGCAGACACTACATCATCTAGCTGCAAACTAAGCAGAATATTTTTATATTGTCTTGTATTATGGCAGCAACATGACTGACACACTACTTATATATATTTTTTTGTAAATACATCCACATTATACTTAACATGATGTGCCGACCCCACCTAGCACGGGACAAGGGCAGGAAAATGATTACATACACATTATACTAGAAAACACCGACCCGAGATAAAATCGAGATCTTTGCAAATCATACAAAAATTTGTCACGCGGCGCAAATTGAACCCGCAATCTTCTGCGTCTCAGGCGGGCCTTCGTCCAATACGCCATGAAGGTCATCATATCTATATAGCTGAATAGCAAGTTTTTATTATCAGCAAAATAATCAACAATGCTATTAAAAATTCGCACTAGACTGAACTTGTACCGCACCTATGCCTAGAGCCAGCATCTAACTTAATAACCGTTTAGTGACATTTACATATGAGCGCTTCCGTGCTACGGAAGGCACGTTAATATGTTGTACCCGCCTCTTTTTCGGTCGTCAAGCCATGTCCTCTGACATGAAGGCCTCTACCTTCAGGCAGCCAAAAATAACGACATCAGAGTTGGCAACTAACTCATAATAATAATCATAATAATCATAATCATATATTTATTTGCCAGAATGTAGGTACATTATTATAGTTCCATTATGTAAATTATTTGATCCTGTACATTCTTACTACTAGAGCATGCAAATTTAAGAAAATAACATTTATAATTGAGTTATGTTATATAGTACAATGTTATTCCAGCTAAAAAAATAAATTAATATTTAGTCACATTTGTCTCTAAAAACTCTGATATTGAGTAGTAACATTTATCAATTAGAAGTGCCTTCAGATTATTCTTAAAACTAATAATGTTGCCTTCCTTTATGATCTCTGGTACCTTGTTATAGATTTTTGGGGCCATACAAAAAATACTGTTATGCATGAGCGATGTGTTTGATTGCACAGTACAAAACTTGTTTTTATTACTCTCATACAAAGAAGAATAAGATGATCAACTAAATCATAAAAAATACTATATAAATTTGCCCCAGACGGGACTTGAATCCGCATTAGCAGCTGCTTGCTTTATTTTGAAAATGTTGTCAAGCCTAGACGGTCTTTGTACATACATGTCTCTAGTTGTCACTACCTACAGTATCTACATAAACAATCCAAGAAACAAAACTTAATCGCACTCGCATCGCACTCGTACCGTACCCGTACCGCAGCCGCATGCTTCACGATTTCATTGGACATTGACTTGTATTTTGCTGTGAGTCCACAAGATCCCTTCCTTCTGAAGTGTCCATGAATAAGTAAAGAATCCAGACCTTCAACTTTTGATTAAAGTTAGGAGTGTGGTATTTTTTATAGGGTAAATAATGTTTCAACAAAATAATTACCTAACCGTTGGTTTTGTTTAATATTTGGGACGAAATACCAATCTACTCGCTGAAAAATAATCTCACGAACCCACATAAAAAATATTGCATGCGGGATTCTTTTTGGCGGTTATAATAACGAAACCCTTTTCTCGCTTATTGTACTTGACAAATAAATGGCATAAAATCAACGCAAATTATTTTTGGGTTAAGTGAACAAAAATAATAATCCTACTTGCTACCTATCCTACTTAATATTATAAATGCGAAAGTTTCTGAATACGGATGTATGCTTGTTACTCTTTCACGCAAAAACTACTGAAAGGATTTGTATGAAATTTGAAGTATACACAGTTTGTGATTGATATTAACACATATGCTACTTTATGTGGGTACCACGCGGGCAGAAGCCTGTAAGTATATAAAACTTTTAGGAACCACTTTATTGTATTCACACAAACATACACTTATGAAACAAAACGGACATAAGTACACATATATTGAAAGTACAATAGGTGGTATTATCGATTAGGATCTCCCCTAGATAACCTTATAGACTAACCTAACCTAACCTATAATAAATCCTACAAATATACATACTTAAGTGAAAGTTGTAGGGTTGGATGGATCGATGTTTATTTCTCTTTCACGCAAAAACTACAAAACGGATTTGAATTAAACATGGAAGATGAAACTTGTAATTTACATAGTATGTTACCTGGATTAACACATAAGCTTTCAAAATATAGGATCTTCTTGAATCAGGTCTTTCTTAACAAAATGACAAAAGCGAATCCACGTGAAGAAACTAGTATAAATAGGACAATACAATATAAACAATACGGGTTTCTGCAAAGGTATTGGGGTTCAAAACGAGGACACCAGGTGTCCCGGGTGCTGAAATATAATTATTTTATTACTTAAATATAACGGAACGTTTCGCTGAAAGTTTGTAAACGTGACCCTTTGTGACGTGTCGCGACTTTGTCGCGCGACATACCCACGTAGATATATCAGACGCAACTATCTTATATATACCACTAAGTACTGTTATATACATCACAAAAATTCACTAAGAGATAAATAATAATATATTTATTTAATTTCTTAATCATCCAAATACTAAGTGGATCCCGGATACAGTGAGAAGGCGTCGCGCCTGATCACATACAAGATGGTGTGACGAACTAGACTTCTTCCAAAAGACTGGGAAACTTTAGCGCAGGATCGAATTACATGGAAAAAATAGGAGGAGGTCCTTGCTTTACAACTGGATGGTTCAGGCATACAGTAACAATAGCAGTAATTTCTTAATGCTAAGTTTAACACGGTACAACGGTACACGGTAACAGTACGGATTCAAATAAATAAATATAGCTAAACATTTTACACTGCGCTTCAACTAGGTTGTGAACCTTTGTGAAGTTCTCGACTTAGTCGCGCGACTAACCAACTGATCAGTAGATATATCGGACGCAACTATGTCGTACGTTACACCATCATGATAAAAAAAAACAAATGGGATGTCTTTGTAGTAAATGGTTATCTGGCGTTTAAGGTTTTTTTTTTGTTTAAATCCATCTCCTACCTATTCATCTCATGTGGTTCAGAGACAGTTTTCGCAAAAAAGAGAGCTTCTATACAATGGATCCCTGATTCCACCTGGTCTTGGGACATAAACTAGGGATGTAAGGAGTTACAACCTCCATCTTTAGAATCCACGCTACCTCACTTGCCTGTGGTTAACCCTGCTGTTTATCAAACGGGTTTCAGGCTAACACTGGTACAGCTAAATCTCCTGGCCGCTGACGGGCAGCAGCATCAGTGGTGCGAGAAGGTGTTCCCTGCAGTCCCCAACCCGCACGCCCAGCTTGGGGATTAAGGGCTGATATAAGCTGGTGCAGCGTGGTGTGGTCTGATTAGCGACCAAGTCGCGCGTCGTAGACCACAGTCTAGGGTGGATAACTACAGAATATTGTAAGATATCGCTCAATATCGCTGTTTGCTGTCCCACTTTAAACTTGATCCTGCGAAGCGACTAATGAGAATGTAAACGACCAATTGTCATATCTAAAATGATTATTTAGTACTACTAGTACCATCTTTAAACATAAAATAATATAGCCTTGAGATAAAATACTGCTGAACATTTTCACACAAAAGCCCCAAAGTAAGCAGAGCCTTTGCTTAAAAAAACCACACGACATTATAAGATAGATTAGTAGAGAAAGACATGCATTTATTTTTGACAGTCTAAGTGTCTAAACACACTATAGCCGAAATTACGCGACTTAAGTTAGGCATGATTACGCCTGCAATGCTATTTGAATTACAGATGACACATTACGCTGAAATTACGTTGCGTTATGGCTTACAGCCAAACTTGCCAAAATCAGCTGCAGAACTTACGTCGCGTAATTTTGGCTATAGTGTGTTTAGACACATAAGTACTCGTAGAATCATCGATATAATACTGTTACTATGCGTAAATAGAAAAGAAAAAAACATTACCTAATTAAATGTATACAAAAACTTACTCTAACGTTATGATATCATTACTAATCTAAATGACTGTGATGAGGTACAGATATAACTTATATATACATATATTATACATAATACCTATAACTTCTTTAGGTACTTACCTACTTAGAGTTTTTTTAAATAATAAATCTATGTAATGTAACGTAAATTTAATATTTTTATACTCTCAATGTAGAATAAAACTTGCCGTCAAGTTGTCACAAGACCTTTTTAACCTTGGACACAAAAAAAACAGGTAAAATTGTTCAAATAAATACATTCCTATTTTCTTGAGTTAATCAAACACTTTGAAATAGATAGGCGGCACATCTAAGGGTGTCAGATTGCTGGAAAACTGATAGGGATTCCTGTGTCCCCCAAATGGAAAACTAGGAGGATGTATATCGAGACGCGAAAACCGGTACTAGCGAAAAACCAATCCAAAACTGTAAAATTTTAACTTATAATAATCTAGAAATATTATAGTTTATCTTTTCAGCTACATAACTCGGAATATTTCCAGGGTATGGCAGGGGTACGAGGCGGGATGTGCAGGGAACGGGCGGCTAGGTTGTCACCTGCCCGTTTGTCCCCCGCATGACACCCTTACATCACGACTCGCGCCCTTGGAACTTCGCAAATGATTATAACGTGTTTTACCTATAGTCTAGCTGACCCGTGCAGAATTCCTATGCGTCATATATTTTTGATGCAGTCTTTAGTTTTCGTGCGCAACGGTCAGTCTTTGTCATCCGGTTGTAGCCTGTGAATATTTTTATGTCATCCACTAGCCTTAGTCTGCTGCTGTCCACGATCTTCATTTGAGTCTATCACTATTCTCGTCTATCAGCTTCTACCTCATCATCATCAGCCTAGAGCAGTCTATTGTTGAACATAATCCATAGCCTCTCCTAATGAGTGCCACTGCACACTATACTCAGCTCGACGGATCCAGCCACCTACCAATAGCCTGTCACTCTACCTGTTTACATACTTTTAATAAAAACTCGCTATTGAAGTTTTTAGTCCAGAAGCTATCACGTCCGCGGTAACAACTTGACAACAAATAGACATTGGGGACATCAAAAAGAAAATGAAAACCAAAATTACTTTTATATTGGATCGAATCGACTCCGAAAGTTTTATGATAGTGAGCATAACTTTTCCTTTTGGAAGTTGGTTAGATTACTTTTCTTTTTTGAATATATTTTTGACCAGTAATAACATTGAGGTTAGTTAGTAACAGTATTAAATCGATGATCTGGCGAGAGATAACTGAGTCAAAAATTCATTTATTCAGCACTGATTCAATTTTTGGGGCGAGGGTTGAAGGGCATATACCCCTCTTTCCCTTTACTTAACGCTGTAGTAGTACTGACTATTTACTTTTTTTTAATTCTAACCTTATACGAATTTATTTTACTCGGTAACTATGGGTATCCGCACTCCTCCCCCATATACTGTGAGATTTCATCAAACTAAAAGATAACTGGGGAAGTTTATTCCAAACTTAATGTGTCCTTAGGTAGTTTATCATTCTTATAGAAGCACTAGGCACTAGAATCTATTACTTAGGTCATGAGCTTAAACTGAAGGCAAGGACAAAAGCTATTATGATTAATGTTCCTATTTTATCACCCGCGGGAGCAATGAAGAGAAATCTTTGAACCCTAAGAGCTAGAAGTAAATTTTACTTCTAATGGGCTAGTATAGCTCTTTCTAGACAGGTTTCTTTATAGACTACCTACTTGATTAGGTCACAAGAATGTTATAAATGCGAAATTAAGCGTCTAAACACACTATGCCGAAAATTAGGTGACGTAAGTTCCGCTGCTGATTTTGACAAGCTGTACGCCAACGCAACGTAATTTCAGCATATATGTGTCATCTGTAATTCAAATAGCATTGCAGGCGTAATCATGCCGAACTTTCAGCATAGTATGTTTCGACATTAAGTAGGTATTTGTGTGTGTGTGTGTGTGATTTGGACGTGAAAGAAAAATCATCTTTCTTTATTATTGCAATCTATCACACTATCAAATTATATAAATATAAAATGTTTATGTGATTGTATGTCCTACTCGTATTAGTATGTTTGTTCCCAACTTCGTAGTGGCTGATCGGATTTGGATAAAACTTAAAATATACATATCCTTTGAAAAATAAAATTAATTTCACGTCAGATAGAAATATAAATATAAATGTATTTATTGCAGCAATAACACGGTATTATGATTGTCTAAGTACATTATCTAGGAGCATAATTACGAGGGATGGTTTGAAAATTAATAAAAACCGGGCAAGTGCGAGTCGGCTTCCCAGATGAAGGGTTCCATACTATCGTAAAAGATTTTTACTTCGTATTTTTAAAATGCTTTTCATTATTTGTTGTTTCAGCGGATACATAAAAACAAGACCGGTTAAGTGCGAGTTGACTCGCCCACCGCGGGTGACGTCAATTGCGTGCGATACTAGTTAGTTAGGTTTCTTCGTAATTAAAATGTAGATATACGTCCTATCGAAAAATAAAAACCGGCTTTAGAATGGACAAATTAGGGCCTTTCTGATAACACAATATTTGACCGTGTAACTTGCTCTATAGCTTGACCACAGCTGTCATTACATTTTTGAGGTTTCTACAAAACCATATCAGCTAGAGACTTTGCTATTTCCTGTGAAATATAGTTAAAACTTCTATTATATGTATAAATTTACATATTATAGAAGTATATCTATATTTTACAGGTTTCTCACTTCGCAAACTTCGGAGTTATGGTCATTTTTTGGACTTTTTTCATCATTTTTTAAAGCCGGTTTTCTATTTTGCTATAAGACGGTACAGATTTTAATTACGAAGAAACCTTACTAATTAGTATCGCACGCCATTGACGTCACCCGCGGTGGGTGAGTCAACTTGCACTTAACCGGTCTTGTTTAATATGACGAATTGGCGCGAGAACACAGACAAACTTAGTTTACTAAAAAAGAAAGAAGAGTTCATCCATTGTTCAAACAGACATGACGACAACCTAACAATCAAAATGCTATTAGCTTATTTTTCACATCCCTCTTACAGAAACGATATGTTCATAGTTTTCGATGACAAATAGCAGGAACCATTAGCTGGCTTCAGAGATATGACTCGAGGCATTTGTCAACCTATGTCATCTCTATACCGTGTGATAGCGATTTATAGCAATAGATAATCATAATCATAGATATTTATTAATGTTATACTCGTATAACACTATACCATCCTCTCAGCTTAGTCAGCCTTCATCATTATCATCATCAGGCTATAGCATCTCACTGCTGGCTTTAGAATGGCCGGAGTACGTCCTGCACTATGTTGGCGAGCCGCTGTTGGCCATTTGTGGTATGGCTGATGAGAAAACTCGACAAAATAAATGCTGCAAAACCAGCTGAATTCTCCTCTTGGCCAAAGTTGTTTCTACTTACTGCAAAATCTACCCGAGGTATTTGTACTGCGAAATTACTCCAAGAAGGTGTCCTTATCCACAGAAAAGACAGCCAACACGTGTGGTTCTGGCTAAGCCACCGGTATCCTCACGAGGTTTTCCTTTACTAGCAAGCTAAAGTGGCATTCGGTTGGCCATATATGCTGAAGAACTGATAAATGCTATGGTAAATGAGTTCCTGAGTAGAGACATTAGCACGGCAAACGTTGTATAGGATGCCTTCTGGCCAGGTCGAGTGACTATCTGCGAAAGGCTGCTGGTAGAAGCCGTATGCCTCGAGCTCAGTATAGAGTGTTATAGCGCTCATAGGGGTGAACTACCAACTATCCACTGCTAGACAAGTGGATAGCTTAAAGTTGATGATGAAATTGAATTTCGAAATTAGATTTTCATTTTAATAATACCTTTTATGCCATAACCAAGACCCATGCTTCCCCTGGGCATTGCTTGACCGATATTGTCCCTATCGACACGTAATACATCCCGCATCAAGCAATCAGTCTTTCTCTTGACATTTCACTTCCCGAACGTATCGGTTTTTCCCAGAGAAATTATATTGACTCGGGAACCCTCTAGTATCCCTAATAATGCCTTTTGAAGGACACTTTACCGCGTAACCTTTAGGACATTAAACGATTTTATTGAAAGCTCGAGACTTGAAGCTTCTCCATAGCGACCGCGTTTTGAAGCGCTCGTGGTGTGGCGTACTTCGGTGTTCTACCAGATCATAATGAAGCAACACTCCACCAGGTCACTTCTTAGATGGTTTAGTGATCTGAGCACGTCCGTGCTTCGGAAGGCACATTAAGAGACCAACTCAGCTTTTTGAAAAGCCATGTCGGAGGCCTTCGGGCGGCCTAAGAAGTCCGACACCAGAGTTACCACTAGCTATATGAAGAAGAAGAAGACCCCGTTCTGAAAGACTAAATGTTTTTCTTATGATACCTGAAGGCGGAACTAGTACATGGCCCACCTGATGTTAAGTGGCAATCATTACTTATAACAAAGTATGGCTTTGTAGGTCACACATGTTTGGAATGTTCCCTACGATGCAACGCCCTGAGTCCTGAAGGTGTTAAGCCTCATTTGCCTGAAATTTCACCGACACCCACACCCTTCAAACCGAAACAGAGCAATGCTGATTCATGGCAAGACGAAACGGAGATGTACTGACGGCATGTTGGCTCGAGACTGTTCTTCGGGGAAATCATTGGAGAACTATGTTCAGTAACTGTGGACTTCTAAAGGTTGTTGATGATAAGTGTTCTGAATGCAAAGTGATAGTTTTGCAAATGTTTTTACTTATTTGCTTTCCAACATCTTTGCAGCTAATAAACACACTATCGTACATTATCATACCTATTGTATCCTCAAACATGACGATAATTAACGTAGCGATACGGGCAAAAAATTAAGTCTCTATTTTTAATTCTTGCGCTAGACTACCCGTTGTTAATACTTCGATATAAAAATAAGCAGAAAATAAAATGTCTGCTGTTATCTAAATAAACAAATATCTCGTGAGTCTGGCCTCGCCTACTTGGCAAGCGCACGCGCCGGTCAAGGCGGCGTGTCATGCGTTAGGTATGTTACGCGATGATTGGATGGTTTTCCAGTTACTAATATAGGAAAGTTTGTTTGTTTTGCCTTCACGGATAAGTTGCTGATCCGATTTTTATATAAAGGCCTTAAAAACGTTGGCCACTTTTTCACTGGTTAGGGCACCAAGAGACTTTTTCAGTGTACATTTTTTTCCTGAAATTTAATAATCCTTTCTTATAATGCACTCCGGTACACTATGCAAGGTACGGTCCACAGGTCCTAGAGCTTACGATTTATGGTGAATTTATAATAAATAATAATGTTTTTATAATAAATAGGCTTACGTTTGACTACATTTTGCCTGATGTTACGCGAAAATGCAGTCTATGATGGAGCACGCTTGCCTAAAAGAAGCCTGTTTACTCGAAACTTAAAGAAACCCAGAGTGTAATGATCGGGGAACACACATTCGGGTAGGGCATTCCACTCCTTGGCGTTGATGTTAGCCGTGCTGCAAGTCTAGTCATCGTCTAGTCTCATTGGAAGGATTTTTAGTACTTTGACAAAAAAATGTGATCGATCGGACCGATCGCCTGCGACTGATCATTTACGCCGTTGCCGCACGGCCAAAGTCAGATTGCAGTTTACTTTAGAACTTGGCATTTTAGTCACTTGTCGCCTAGCTAGCCATTTCATCGTAATCATCATCAGCCTATAGATGTCCATAGCTGGACAAAGACCTCCCTACAGACAATCGCACATTGAGCCATTAGTCGCGGCCACTGGACGCAACCACAAGCTGCGGATGAGTTTTTTCATATTTTGTACAGTATCGGCGTAAACCGAACGTTCGAGTGGCCGCGCTCCAGCCACGAGCTGCGGGAGTCGCCCGAGGTTGCTGCTTGTGACAGCGTTTTTTCGCTCGCATCGCGCGTACGCTGGGCCACAGTAGCCGGCTTCTGAATTATACTGCGGAGAAAAAAAGTGGTGGCGGCAACTGATTATCGCCACTAAGACACTAACGGTTGCGATTAGTGGCTGCATCTAGTGGCTTGACTAAGCCACTAGTGGTCCCGTTGAGTGGCCGCGACGGCTCAATGTGCGATTGATCTAATGAGCGCCATTGCGCCCTGTCTTGAGCTCATAATTGCCATTTACACAGTCGATAATCCTCACTCGGCCAAAATCGTGTAGGTCAAACGTGTAATTCCCCATTATGCTGTGTATTGATTGTCAGTGAATCAGTTACTCATGTTCATTATCTACAGATTTATTTATAGACTCTTAAGTAATCTATGAAAATCTGTGAGATAGAGAGATCTGGTACATGGAAGATAAAGTAAGTAACTTAACAAAATCTAGAATTTAGAATTCAAAGTTCTGTTAAAATTTACTTCGGGTTGAATATTTTAAGCAAGTTTAAAGTCTTGAATTCCTAATTCTTGTTCAAACAATGTAATCAATTTAACATCCCTTGTAAGAGCTGCTTCTTTACCACTGATAAATTATGGACAGGTGAGAGTTACACTTAGGTTACCGAAATCAATTTGTCGAGAATCATTATTTTTTTAATTAACCTCTCTCGTCGCACTGCTGGGCAAAGGTCTCCCCCATACACTTTCTCTATCCCGAGCCATCTCCCTCCACTCTCTTTTGAAGGCATCGAGCTCGACCCGCCAACGCGTCCTCGGCCGACCCCGACGCCGCTGTCCCTCGAATGAGAATCATTTTACAATTTAATATTAAAATTGCAGTACTTACTATTGAAGATTATTGTTAAAAATGTTTTTAATACACTCATACCAAATATGTATTATTGTACTGAGTGTGTGTTAGTATGTTTGTTTCCCACTCAACCTAGTAACTGCTAAATGGATTTTGATGACTTTGAATTTTCATAGTTTATGACCTGGAACAACATAAAGGCTCCTTTTTAACCGGGTACCACACGAGTTAACCCGCGGGTGCATTCTACTAAAAAACTACGTTTATTCTTTTCGGTAACTTCTTCGGTCCTTTCGGCCAATTTTTAAAACTCAAGTAGTTCCTTCAATCTGTAAAAACAAGAGTGTTGAGAACCTTGCCGAGGTTGCTGAGGTGGCTGCCCTGGCATCACAACCTACACTAGCTGCACTAAGATTTGCTATCCCCCAAACAAAGGCGTGGCAAGTCATGGAGCCAGCGTTCTCCAGCGTTCGCCGTTTTGTGAAAATTAAACTATAAGATTGCGTAAAATGAATGTGTATACTATGTTTCTTACTTTCTTTCGGTACTTATACTAGTTATCTGTGTTTTCAATATCGACCTAGTCCCAAAAAGACCAAAAGTCAGCTCAATATTAATGATTCTATAACTTTGAAATGTGTCCCGAAATCCATACGACCCGAGTTCCACCCACTCATCAATACGCGGTTTTGACGTCCTGTCATGCAAATTAATGGGCTACCCAAAGGCCAAGGGGCGAATTCCCAAGGCTGTATATTTCAAATATTTTTAAACATGCTATTGGTAACCCGCGGGACGTAGGTATTTTTATTTGAATCGAAAACGTCGGACGTGACATCTATTGGTACGTCTTTTGTTATTGACTGTCTTAGCGGCACGTGGGGAAAACAACGATTTTTCAGGTCTTCTTCTTCTTCGTAAGAGCTAGTGGCAAAATCTGGCGTCAGAGTTTTTAGGCCACCTGAAGGCCTTCGAACTGAAGCCGGGAACATCATCTTCAACGTGCCTTCCGAACCACAGATGCGCTCAGATTCAGATGCCACTAAACTGTGACCCATACATGTGGTAAACGAGCAGAGTGTTGTTTAACCAAAATTATCTACTGAAGTAAACCACGCCACGCCAATTTTCAAGTGCTACCTTCATCATTATCCTGATTTTATCCTCAACTTATGTCATCCACGATGATCCTGCTTTAGTCTATCCCATGTACAGCCCGCGACTTTGACAATGTCGTCTGCCCATCTTGCAGCCAGACGCCCCACGCTCCTCGAGCTATCCTTAGGCCCCCACTCCGTAACTGTCCTACTCCAACGGTGATCACCTCGCCTCGCAATGTGTCCTGCCCAGCTCCATTTGAGTTACATAAATGCAGTATGATTCTCTTTGCTATCCTCATTCGGTACACAGCCTGTTTAAGTGTACTTTCATCATCAGCACCATCATCATCATGAGAAAGTGGTTTCGATACCTTTGGTCGATAGTGTAGCGGGCGGTTAGAAATAATTTCCAAAATATTCAATGGCATTGTTATTTCCCATGCAGGTAAATATAGTTTTAAACGAGAGGTTAACCAGGTCCTGATTATACGCATTGATAATGTGTTAAATTAGACATAAAAAAACGTTTTATTTATTTTTTATGTCATTCTTAGCATAGGTTTTGTATGTGTTTTAATTTAGTTAAATAAATTCAGTGATGAAAGTAGCGGGCGGAGTCGTGTGCCTTCCACTAGTAACTTTACTTGAACTACAGCCAAAATAACATTGAATCCATAACTGAACAGAAGCCTAAAAAGTTCTGTTTTATGTCTATCATTGACGAGGCAGTTCGTTAGGCAATTGCTTATACTGCAGAAGTTTGGGCCATTGATGTCGATCGCCCAAACTATACTGTTACGCAATCTAGGAACCGCAGAATATTTACCTAATTTGAAGTAGCCGTGATGGCCTAGTGGGTACCCTGACTTCCAATATGTCGTGTGTACGAAGTGTGAGCCAATTGGCAGTGTACTTTTCGGATTACAACAATAATACCAGCCTAGTTAGTCAACTGCAGGACGTAGGCCTCTCTTTTACGAAGGGGGACATGCCTGTGTATGCGGGTTGGGGATCGCAGGGCACAGCTTCTCGCACCACGGACCCTGCTGCCCGTCGGCGGCCAGGGGATTTAGCTATGCCAGGGTTAGGCTACGCTATGCTGCAATCAGCCGGCCGCCAGAGCCCCATTTGGTAATCAGCAGGGTACACCACGGGAGACAGGTTAGCTAATGTTGCAAAAATGAAGGTTGGAACCCTTTACACCTAAAATTATAATCTGTTTAGTCTTTATTCTCTTTATTCTACACAGAAATAATAAAAACGAAGGGTATGGTAAAAAATATTGTACGCAGAATAAATATAATAAACAAATGTAACTCTATAAAATACATGCGAAAGCAAAATTGTTTATGAAAATAAACAACTAGCTTCCGCCCGCGGCTTCACTCACGTGATACCTGGATAAAAAGTAGCTTATATGTTAATCCAGGTCATAAACTATGTATATTCCAAGTTTCATACAAATCAGTTCAGAAGTTTTTGCGTGAAAGAGTAACAAAGATCCATAGATCTCACAAACTTTCGTATTTATAATATTAAGAAGGATATCTTATTCTACTTCTTTCCCACTAATATTATAAATGTGAAACTTGTGAGAATGGATGGATGAATGGATATTTGTTACTCAATCACGCTAGAATGGCTGAATGTATTCAGATAAATCTAGGAATATACATCATTTGTGACCTGGATTTACCTATATGCTACTTTTCATCCTGATACCACGCAAGCGAAGCCACGGGTGGAAGCTGGTATTTGCAACCTAGCCAATGAAAAGCTCTCCCAATCCAAGGAATATTGACTCTTATGTCAGTGAGTGAGTGGAACTACGTAGATTCTATTCCCTCAGACGTAGACTTGCCTAAAGTTAGGAAGTGGAACAAATCGATAGATTTGATGTTAGCATGAACTTTATTTAGTATGCGAGGAGCGAGCACTTCTGTAAGTAACTGGTAACTTGGTTTATTTTGCTAGTTTTTGGCTACTTTTATGCTGATGCCCAAAGAGTAGTTTGCTGACTGTACTCAGAAAGAGTGTGGAAAAACTTACGTAGTTCGATATGACTGAAAGAACAGTCAGCGACAAAATTAGATTAAAAAAAGGTGTCTGAATGCCATATTTATACTAATTTTGATGTTATATCACTTGAATAGTGTTCAATATCGGTTATTATAAAATATCTGATTATTTAGATGACAAAAAAGCTGCTTGGGATGAAACTGCCTCCAACTCCATCAAAAACAATGTAATATTAAGAACAATGACGTTAAAAAAATATAAGCTAAGCAGAGTTTCTTGCCAATTCTTCTCTGTTTGGTCGCGTTACGAATTGGTGGTAAATTAAAAAAAAATGACGTTTCAAAGTGTACTATACTGTGTAGTGTACAGTTCCTACTGAATAAATAAATGTTGAGTTTGAGTTTGAGTTAGAATGTGTGCCGAGATTTGGTGCGAATTTTTTACCTCTCATGTACGGTTTCATCTAGATGTTTCTACGACTGTTTATTGGAACTCTAACATAGCACATGCCATTCGAATTTTCGATCCGCAGTAGAACGGTGCAGAACTGATTGGAATGCGTTCCAGATCATCATCATCTGCCTATAGCAGTCCACTGCTAGACATAGGCATCCTCTAATGAGTTCTTGAGTAGAAATAGCTGCACGTTGTGTACGACGCCCTCCGACCAGGTGGAATGACAATCTGCGAAAGGTTGCTGGTTAAAGCTGGATGCGTCGAGCTCAGAACAGGGTGTAATGGCGCTCATTAGGGGAGGCCTATATCCAGCGTTCCAGATGCATCCTACTAAGTTAGGTAAACCTTTTAAAAATCACAAAGACATTCCAAAGTTTCAATACTTAACTTAATATATAGGTATAAACTTAAAAGTACTAAAATTATTGAACACTTCCAAGTATTTGAATTTTAATGTGGAAACTTCGTCCAGGTCGACTTAACGATAAATGACCTACCAAAATGGCTGACCATCTGTAATTAATTACTTCTACGATTAAATTAAGCCTCGGTGCTGTGGCAAATCTAGCAAATTAAGGCCCCATAAAATAAATTCAAAAAATAGTTCATAACCAGCTCCAGCCAGCCTAAGCTGGAAGTAGAAATATTAACATAAATTATCAAATGGTACATGCAATAATGATAATAATCAAGTTTTTTATATTTTTTTATGCGGCTTGAAGATGGAATACGCGCATGACCCACCTATAACCTATCACAAAGCATTTCACTAGCATCCCCAAACCAAACCACAGCTAAACTTCTTCACAGCAGAAATAGGCTGCCCGCCCATCACCGATAATTGGTGCCCAATTTTTTGAGAAAAATGAAACGTGCTGAATGCAATAGTGCACAAAAAGTCGACCCACACGGCTCAAAAAGTCGGCCAGAATTATTATGCAGGAAAAATCTACCCGATTATCAGTCCTACAAAATGGCTGACGTGGGCGGGCAGCCAGGTAACGATGGAAAAGGACAATATAATTCTGTGGATAAGATTTTTTTTTTGTTTAACGGTTTTACATAAAATTAAAATATATCGAAACACCGCTGCCTCTCTCGTTAAATGCAATCCAGTCTAGGTTTTTTTTATAAGGCACATTGTACAACTGCACAATACCGTGTGACGGTCTTGATTTCATCATCATCATCAACGTATAGGGGTGTAAGTGCTTCCATCCTCCATCTAAGCGGAACCCAAGCCAACCTCACCTGCACGTGGTGCACCCTGCTAACTAACAAACGAGGCTCTGGCGGCCGGCTGATTGCGGCATAGCGCAGCCTAAAACACCGGCACAGCTACATTCCCTGGCTGCCGATGGGCAGCAGCGTCGGCGGTGCTAGAAGCTATGCCCTGCGATCCCCAACCCGCATGCCCAGCGTAGGGATTATGGGCATATCCCCCTTCTTATTAGGGGAGGCCTATGTCCAGCAGTGGACTGATATAGGCTGTTGATGATGATGTGATCAACCTATAGCAGTCCACTGCTGGACATAGGTCTCTCCCAAGGTCTTTCATCCACTGTCTGCCAGCTACATTACGCAGATCGTCACTCCATCTGGCCAGGGGGCGCCCCACGCTACGCTTACCTAAACGCGATCTCCACTCTAACACACGTTTAGTCCAACGGTTGTCAGTTCTGTGGCATATATGGCCGGCCCACTGCCACTTCAGCTTGCTAATCCTATGAGCTATGTCGGTGACTTTCGTTCTCTGTCGGATAACTTCATTTCTTATTCTATCTTTAAGAGAAACTCCAAGCATAGCTTTCTCCATAGCTCGCTGAGCGAATTTCAATTTGTGGACCATTCCCACCGTGAGTCTGACACTCTTGTCACTTACGTCTTGATTTATGTTAGGTTATTTTAGTTTTGTAGTAAAAGGTATTACATAGAATTGTATGAATTATAATTGGTTACGTCTGTAATCAAATTGTTATGTTAAAAAAATATCTAAACCTACAATTATGTTTGACATCTATAAACTACAAATATTTCAAGCGAGTAATTTACTCTACCACAAACGAGGCAAAAAGTGTCTGCACCAAAACTCGGCACAAACTGTCAATTGCGACGATTTTGAACACTTTTCAAGTGACATGGGTCTAAATTAGTGCAAATTTGGCATTTTGAAGTTTATTTATGTCAAATACGCTTGGACTATTTTTGACAGTTTTTACTTGAAGACTGTAGCGATATAGTTTGTACCTAGGAGTATAAAATATCTCGATGATTTCAAGCAATAAATATACTTTGAATTTGACGTTTACATACACGTGAAAACCTTAACCATTTCTTACAGTGGAATTTTCTTCTTCTTCATATGAATTAGAGCCAACTCTGGTGTCGGAGTTTTTAAGCTAGGATCAACACACAGCTTAACGACCGAAAAGCCGCGACCAACATCTTAACGTGCCTTCCGAAACACGGAAACGCTTAGATCTAAATGCCACAAAACGGTCACCCATCCAAGAAGTGACCGAACGGAGTGTTGCTTAACCAAGATGATCTACATACAACACCGAAAGAACGCCATGAGCGCTTCTACCGTCGGATAAAAAGCTACTTAACCTAGTTTAAAAGAAAACCAAAGGAAAGCAGATTAAGATTTAGTATTGTAGGAATCTTTAATCTAAGATCGTGAGAAAATTCCAGTCAAGTCGAGCTGCACTTCAATTAGGGAAAAGTCCTTGTAACATTTTAATCTCGACCTTTGACGACCTCAGTGGCGCAGTGGGCAAAAGGCCGTCTGAGACGCAGGAGGTTACGGGTTTGATTCCCGCCGCGTCACTAATATTTGTATGATTTGCAGAAATTTGTCTTGGGTCCAAGTGTTTTCTACGAGTATAAAATAATTAGGTAGGTAGGTATTAAAAAAAAAGTACTCATATCAATTATGTGGTTCCGAAAATGCCAGCTCTGCTTAGTTTGGGGCTATATGAAGCCCCCTTAGCATGACGGTTTTACGATAGACTCTACGATAGAGAAGACAACGTATTTTTCCTAATTGTGGTTCCCCCTGCATCCCAAACATGCTTATTTTTTCCCAAACGCTTATTTTTATCTATTTTATAGATAACCATATTTAAAATTTTAACATCAACAAGGTATTGTAACATCTACAACCAAAAATAGTTTTCTCTATTCTTTCGTTGACAAAACCTTGTCTACGGTTGATGTGCTAAATCGGCTGCATTGTTTATTCTAATTTCTATTTTCATATCCAATTTTTACTTGAGCACACTCAAGGTACCTTTATTTATAATGATGTTTTTTATGCAACGGCATCTGTGATAATATTGCTACAATTTCGCCAATATCACGTATATTGTTCATATTAATGCATCATTGTACGGTGTATAAGTTCAATCGGCCAGTTTTCAGTCAGGTCATATTCTGTTAAAGCAATGGCGACTATAACATAATTTTCTTTATCCGAGAATTCCAGTCCAAATTCATTGTTTTACTATCTACTTATGACCCTAACAGCTTAATAGGCAACTTCTGGGAAAGCTTCGTCGATCTCATCCTTGCCCACGCAAACCAAGACCTTCAAGAGCTTAGCCATAATAAATGAAAAAACAAGTTTTCTATACAAAATTTTATATTTAACATCTGCCCGGCGTCCCGGGAAGGCTCAATTTTTTTTATACCAGAACCACTCGAACGGTTTCGATACATATTTTCATAAAGAAATATAAAACTCGAAAGGGTTATATTTAATGTTTTATCGTATTTGAAAAGATAAAAAAGATAATTCGACTAAACGATGGCAAAACGTCGAAAATAAACATCAAATGAAATCAAAGAAGAAAAAAAGTTGCAAATAAGGAAAATAATATGTTTTCTTCCCGAGGGATTCTAAACTTTTTGCATTTGATGTTCAAGGAAGTGAGGGAAGATTTGGATTTGGATAATGGGTTTGTTATCAATTTATTTCTATAGGCCTTCGGTCAAATCGGAGAAAAGGCGTGCAGGAGTTTTCGAAAAGTTATCGATTTCAATTCTACTCCGATAGATTTCCAGGCTCTCAAAACACACTCACACACTCAACACTGAAAATTTACTAAGGACTATTAAGTGAACTGTTTAAAATTATTTTTGAGAATATTTTTACTTAATTGTTACTGTAGATATTTAGCGATAATATTAGATCTATTTAAAAAAAGTTGCTACTAATGCGAATACAAATAAATAAATAATGCTGAACGTAATCACACAGCATCATGTAGCCCCAAACTAAGCAGAGCTTGTATTATAGGAACCACATAATTGACATACTACACATTTTTTTGTAAATACATTCATATCACACAAAGAAAATATGTCATCGTCTGCTCTGCTTATGGAGGAGAGAGCTGCCTCGCCGTAACACAGTTTTATAACTAGCACGGGAGGTATGTTCCCTACTTCATAGTGTATGTGCTTAGTTATAGCATAAGCACTATGTACCTATATAATTTTTGTAAAAATAAAGTATTCTTATTCTTAAAAACTTACAAATACCTACTAAAAACAGAATAAAATAAATATTTAAATGGAACCCCATACAACGGTACGGAACCCTTCATGCGCGAGTACACGTCGCACTTGGCCGATTTTTTCATTGCATTAGATATTCGATGAAGATAGGAAAGATTTGGATTTGGATGATAAATAATGAGTTAGTTATTATCAATTTATCTGGAACAAAGCCAGGGATCGTATGCTAGATAGGAAATGTTCAAAATTTCAATAATTTTTGACGGCCTCTGTGGCGCAGCGGACGAAGGTCCGCTTGAGACGCAAAAGGTTGCGGGTTCGATTCTCGCTGCGGGACAAATGTTTGCCTTTGCATGTTCTGTAGATATTTGTGTCGAATCTGGGAGTTTTCTATGTTCTTTATATGATATGGTATATCAATCTTGTGGTTCCCATAACACAGGCTCTGCTTAGTTTGGGGCTACATGATGCTGTGTGATTATGTCCTGCATTATTGATTTAATTATTTAAATTATTATTTATTTAGGATGGTTCAGGGTGTGTCAAAACTGTGATTGCTGATCGGTAGATGTACCCATCTGTGTATTTTCATTGGACGGTCTCTGTGGCGCAGTGGGTGAAGGCCCGCCTGAGACACAGAAGGCCACGGGTTCGATTCCCACAGCGAGACAAATTTTGTTATGAAATGCAGACGTTTGTTCGAGTTTGGGTGTTTTCTATGTAAAATATGTCGGTATGTATTTACAATAAAAATATAAGTAGTAATATCAGTTTTGTGGTTCCCATATTAAGATTTCTGCTTAATCATTAATGCATTTATTCTATTTCTTCTATTCTATTTCTATTTATTTGTGATGCAATACTAAATAATTATAACATTGGACATTGATATTCTGTTACTTATACGATTTTTATTATTTTATTTTATTTGGTTATTATTTATTTATTTCTGTCATTTTTGGTTGATCATTGTACTTAGACTTTTAATTTAATATTTGAATAATCCTATTTTTAATGATTTTTGTTTTATGTGTTGTAGATTGTATTCAAATACGATTGTGATTGATTGTTACTGAATAAATGAATGAGTTATTGATAAATGCCGACAGAACACAAACATTGAAATCGCGCTAACTTTGTCATTTTAAAATTGAAATTCTCTGTCCACCGTACCGTGAGTTCTTTTAGCCTACATTTGAGTAGTGATGGGTAGATAAAATTTTATTGCACACTATACAAACAATTACATCAACATCATCATCATCAGTGACGCTTGCGTGGTTCGGAAGGCACTTTACGATAATGTTCCGGCTGTTTCAATCGTCAAGCCAATTCGGAGGCCTTTTGACGGCTTGAAAAGGCCACTAGGTCATACGAAGAAGTAAAAGTTATTTCAAATACACGGTACGTAGGTAGTTTTAGTACAGTTGAAACGTAAGTAGATAGAACTCCAATCTTTGGAGCTTAAGCCCTTTCGCAAAACATCTGCGATTATAAACCGCTCCGTGAGAATCGTGGTAGATCGTTTGCGTCATCACTATGCCTCTTCTTTTATGGCCCTTTTTACACGACGGGCGTGTTGTATCTTCCTCTTTCTTGTTCAGCGGAAACCCTAAACTTTTCACCCCCTTAGCCCCGATAATGGTGTACTGACTCACATCTCTAACCCGGAACAAATACAGTGTTTAAGGGATGGGGTATTATGTACTTATCGATATACAATAATTTGCATGCTCTTAACGTATTTTAGTTGGGGTCGGCTCGGCACAATAATTATGTTTTCCTTTAATTCCTATACAGATATAAGATAAATGAATAATGTAAGAAATTTTGACACTCCATCAATCCATCAATAAACTCGCAGGGCTTGAGTTTTCACTAAAAAGTCGTGAGGAAAAAAAACATGTTTTCTTTTTATTTTTTTACTATAAGTTATTGCTTGCTGCGTTTTTTTAAAGCATAACATAATTATAAGTAGTACCTAGTAGACATATCCCATCGATTTTTTTACATTACCTTCTCATTTTTGATATTTTATATGAGTAAGTTAATCAAGAAAGTGATTTGTTCTAGTTGTAGGTGTAACTTTATGCTCGTAGTTTTAATTAGTTATTAATCTTCGAAATAATCACTAATCTATGTAAGCACAATCAATTATTTATCTTTATAATTTTTAAAGAATAAAAACATCGATAATATCCAAACTTTTCGATAACCCATCGTCATGTCCCATCACTAGAGGACCGGATACGCGTATTATTGTTATGGAAATGATTATAGCAAAGATTTGTGTTTTTATGTGGAAGTTAACATTTTTACTACATTTCGCTTACGGAATAGAATTGTTTTTGCAATTTTTTTATTTCACTTTTACGATTTCGAATATTAAATGTAATAATATAAATGGATTTTACTTCTTTCCCATCATTAGCTATACATGCACAGATTTACCATACAAGGGAAATTTCCTACACGGTCAACTGGTCCCACACTAGACATAGACTGTAGAATGGGTACAGAATTATAAATGTACATAATACAATACCCAAACACATAAAAAAATCCATGTTCACCGTAAAAATGTTGGCCCTGGGCGGGAATCGAGCGGCCGGCAGCTCAGAAGGCAGAGTTGCTACCAACTGAGCTAAAAGAACCGTCCCAAGCCTTCCTACACCTAAAATTATTTAGGTCAGTTCCATTGTGCGCCCTGCAACTGGACCTTCAAGACAAAATTTGACTTTGCAAGCCATCTTCGCTCCCATGTCTGGAACTAATAATGTTCGCCGTTAACGGATACGTCAAGGACATCATCATCATCATATAAGGCTAGTCATTTCTGCCAGACTGACCAGACACGACAGCCTGGCAGTCAAAATGGCGAAAGCAGACAGATACCAGCAGGTAGGCAACAGGCAGGCGGGGTGTTCTCACCGTCTATTTTCAGAATCCAAGCCAACCCCACAGACTTGTGGTGCGTTCGGCTGATTGCGGCATAGAGGCTTAACACCGGCGTCCGTCATAGTTAAATTCCCAGGCCGCTAACGGGCAGCAGCGTCGGTGGTGCGCGAAGCTGTGCCCTGTGATTCCCAACCAAGGAGGCTATATCTATCAATATAAGTTGGACCGATGATGTGGTGAGGCAACAGGCAGATTTATCTGTTCAGTAGGCAGGCAACAGGCAAGTAAATCTGTGCCAATATTCAATACTCAATACTCAATACAAACTACATTTTTTGGACTCACATGGTGTTTAATTGCATGTTACAGGTTATATGTAACACATGAACCTTGCCCAACTGTATAGCAATATGGCGGGCAGACCAAGGCTTTGTAGGTAGTACCTAGTTACCTAGGTTACAAATGCTTGGTGTGTCAAAATAAAATAAATAAATAATGCGGGACGGTATCACACAGCATCATGTAGCCCAAAACTAAACAAAGCTTGTATTATGGGAACCACATTTTTGATATATTACATACATACATGTCATACATAGAAAAGACCCAGACCCGAGACAAATATCTGGAGAACGTGCAAACATTTGTCCCGCGGCGGGAATCGAACCCGCTACCTTCAGCGTCCCAGGCGGACCTTCGCCCACTGCGCAGATGTCGTCGTGTTATATAATATTATCATTTTTAGGTAGGTTATATTATGAGTATTTTTGCCATAGATAAGTAGTTTTAGCCTGTCAGGTGCAACTGTCACTGTCTGTCGGCCTACCGGGGTAATATGTGCGAGTATGGCTACTATATCTTGTCTTTATGACTAAAGTATTAGAATTCTTGAATGAAGACCGCGGTTCGGAAAACGTAGTGTAGCACACCCTCCAGCTAGGTGGAGTGACGATCTGCGAAAAGCTGCTGGTAAAGCTGGATGCGTCGAGCTGAGGACAGGGCACAATGGTGATAATTAGTCCAAACTATATCCAGCAGTGGACTGATATAGGCTGATGATAATAATGACCATGATAAGACTAGATTACTAATTTACAAACAGGTTATGGTTTACCAACGCCTTAAAGTAATTCTATTGATAAAACGTGTTCGACTTTGACTTTGGTTGTATAGGGTCTGTATTAGTTACCACAGATGTCATCGTGTTATTGGAACGAAGTTCCTTATCGCGCGTTGCGAAAGGGGGCTAGACGGAAAAAATTAAGACAAAAAAAGTTGTAACGACACTTTGTAATTGTCAAATGGTTGGGCTGATGACGTCATTATATAAAGACTTGTGCGCTTATTTCAACCAACCATGCTAAGTGCTCGTTAGCCTCGCCGTATAGGCTTGGGCTGCCGCGCCGCAACACCCAGTTCAAATCGCTGTGGTTATTACGTCTTTTTGCATGTTTTGGAACGAACAAGTTCCTTATCGCGCGTTACGTAACTTTTTGATGCACTTTTTGCTACATTTGTAAGCCGTGCGGGGTCTTGACACCTCTCAACTTTTAATTACTTAGTGTGGGCCCTGAGGTATCGGAGGTGCCTGAGGTGCCTGAGGTGCCTCTCTCTCATAGAAAGCTACTTCGTTCCATCCGGGTGTCCCTTGACACCTCTTTAAGTTTTTTATTAGAGTATTTTTTTACAAGAATTGGAAGTGTTTATTAAAATAATTAAAGCAATTTTGTTATTTTTTGAGAGGGACTATAATGAACCAATATTCGCAATCACAAGACGATGAAAACTTTATCTATCATATTCCAAAACGGAGACTAAAGATAGTCTATATTTTTATCTAGTATTTTGTATACAGAATGTCATATTTAAACCTAAACCTATATCTTCGTTTTGGAATGTGGGGGTATGCGTTTAGCTCCTGGCTAGTATACTTAGAGCTAGTAATGCAGACATAACTTGAACACAGTTCCGAACCAACGTCTCCATCCTCGAAGAACTGGATATAAGACTTTCTTCCCTCGTTGAAGGTCGTATTCACTTTCTCTGGACATATTACACATTGAGAAGACACGTCTGTGGAGCAACTCGTGGTTTAGCGTAAAATTGAGGGCACGAAGGCGCGCGGTAGATCACCAATCCGCTGGACCGACCATATCAAAACTGCACTAAATGGTCCACTCCACGAATGTACGAGACAAGCAACAGTACGAGGGGAATGGCGACGAATTGTGAAGCTCGTCAGCACCCCCGTCATGACGACCACGACCACTCTACCAAGAGTGTGACGACAGAAAAGAGAGAGTAATCTAGAATCTAGACAAACTGGATACCATACCTAAATCCTGAGCACAGTTCGGCGCTCAAGCGGCCTCTCGCCCAAGGGCGCAGTTACCAAGAATACTCACATAAACCAGGGTTATGATTTCGGCATGTGAATGTGGCTCTGATACAGCTTATTCTATACAGCTTGTATTATCTATCACATCACACTATACAGCTTGTATTATCTATCACATCACACTAATCACACTTTCTACTAATATAAAAGCAAATGTTTCTGAGTATGGATGTATGTTTGTTACTCTTTCACGTAAAAACTACTGAACGGATTTGGATGAAACTTGGAATATTGGTGTGGACATAGTTTTTGACCTGGATTAATGCATAGGCTACTTTTTATTCCGGTAGAACGCAAGCGAAGCCAAGGGCGGAAGCTAGTATATTATAAATGCAAATGTTTGTATGTGTGTGTATTTGTTCCCACTCAACTCCGTAACGGCTAAACGGATGAGGACGAAACTTGGAATATAGATAGTTTGTAACTTGGACATACGCTACTTTTTATTCCATTACCACGTTATACAATCTCTGTTTCATAAACACTCAATAGCTATGTCCAAATCCATTCTGTTGCCATTTTTCGTTCATCAAAGATATTTGTCTCAATTCTGTACAGAAGAATGTAACAATTGAAAGCGCCAAATGAAAATTGAATAGAAAGATAGAACGAAACTTGAAGATTCCAATGATTCGATTATAGTGATTTATGACACATACACTTTTTTTATGAAACTTGAAGATGGAACAAGCAGAAGGCCCACCTGGGGCCGTACCACCGACGCTCAATTTTGATCCAGTTCTAGATAAATTTGCAATTTACTGTTATTTCGCACTATTGAAACCAAATAGAGAACAGGATTTGAAATGGTGGAATTTATTTGAACTAAACTCAATCGACTTTGTCATTTATTTGGCACTTTTGAATGAATTTGACGTTTACAAAACGAGATTCGAATCTATATCGAGCGGGAAGCGAGCGATTGTGTTTTAAAATCATTCAACAAGCAATGATTCTACGTTTCATTCTACCATAAGTATTTAATCCATTTTTTAGCTAAAGTACTTTCAATTAAATAACCATCATAAGAAGTGTTTTTTTTGGAAAAATGTTATTTAATCTGGTTGATTTATTATTAATTTTATAATTTTAATTCAAATCTTATTGTTGGTCGAGTTTGGAACATCGTTTTTGGTTGAGTTTTCTATGGCTACACGAAACAAAAGATTTGGCGGTATGTTTGATGGACTTTAGCCTGCCCAAAAGGGCGAAGGAAAAAAAATAGTATCAAAATAAAGTCGATCAACAACGCGGTATAAATTTAGAAGTCGATTTTATTCAAAAGTGCCGATTAGACGCCTATCGAGATCAAAACTGGATTGTGATTTGAATTGGAATTGGAATTGAGCTGGATTCGGTGGTAGGCCTGCTGATGTTAAGTGGTAACCATTACCTATCACAAAGCATTGCAACATGTATCCACCGCAAAAAATTCTTCTACTACTACGCGCGTACACTTTACGCGTCGTGGCCAGCAAGTTTTGTAGACACTCTACACTTCGTAAAAATTCTACACCTAGTAGCTTAAATTTATTCCATTTCTTGTAAGCACTCATTGTAATGTAGACACTACACATCGTAAATTAGATCTCAATATCGCAAAAAAGGTATCTATTAACACCCCATGTAAATTTTTTATAAATTTCCTGATAACTTAAAAAGCCTACTTGTGATTGTTTTTTTAATTGAGACTAAGAAAATGGTTATGAGACAAATGTTTTTATAAAAAAATAGAATATTTGGAGAATAAAGTTTGACATTTTGAGTATCAATGACATTTTTTTCTTTACCTATTAATGGAACTATCACATGGTCAACAACCATTACCTAACAAAGTACTGCTTCGTAGGTCACGAATGTTTCGAACGTGCCCTACGATGCAACGCCCTGTGTGCATCAACTCGAGGCATGAAGGTGTTAAACCTCATGTGCTTGTAATTTCACCGGCACCCACACCCTTCAAACCGAAACACAGCACAGTTGCTTCACGGCAGAAATAGGCATGGTGGCAGTACTTCCCCGGATGACAAAGAACTCTACTACTACGTAAAATTATTATTTTTGTCATTAATTCCGCTCGGTCATTACTTGGATAGGTGACCGTTTAGTGACATTTAGATTTGAGCGCTTCCGTGCTTCGGAAGGCACGTTAAGATGTTGGTCCCGGCTTTTCAGTCGTTAAGCCATGTCGGAGGCCTTCAGGCGGCCTAAAAACTCCGACACCAGAGTTGGTCACTAGCTCATACGAAGAAAAAGAAGAAGTTATTTATTAATTTAAACTACTTCTTTGATATTTATTTTTATATTTTGTATATTTGCACGCCTTAATAATGCAAAATGTAGGCAAAAGGATACTTTATTTGTAACCGACATTATGCTAAGACCTATTGTACCTACATTTAAAGCAAATAAATAAATTAATGATAATAATTAAATCACAGATAACATTTTTTTTAAAATTTAAAATGTGCCAGCTCTTGACCTCGAGGCTTGCATAGGCAAGGATGAGGTCGACGATGGGGCGAGCTTTCTTAGAAGATGCCTATTAACTTTCTATTTGAAGATGTTAGGATTGTAAGTCAATGGAAAAACAGACGGTGGCAGCTGATTCCCCATTTTAGCAGTGTGCATTATAAATGATGCCTGGAAGCGCTTAGTTCTGGTAAATGGAATATCAATTTAGTGGATAAATTTACCTAGCTACCCTATATTACCTGTGCCATGTTATTCTAAGGGCACATTTTTCGGGCCCGTCTCTTGAGGATTGCGAAGCCAAGATAAATAATAGTGAACCAGCGAGCGGATGGAGAACGAGTGATTTCGGGTCTATTGCCGTTTGAAATACGGCCGAAGTTTGTCCTGGATAAGAATAATGATCTCAGACGAATAGTTTTAGGTAACTTTGAGATTAGATTATTGAACAAAATACATAATTAAAGCTGAATTCAATTGAAATATTAATTTTACTAAGTAGGTACCTAGTTCATTTTTAATGTACAGACAGCGTCAGAGTCTGGTAACCCCCCTAGTTAACATTAGTAGGTTCAAACCGTCGCGGTGTCAGTCGTGGACCTCGAACTTTTTGCACAAATGTGTGTTTTATAAACCTTCTCCTCCTTGCTTAGGCATATTTAATTTCGTCCATATATCTATAAGAGACGATGGAGTGGCGGTTACAACACTCGACATTAATCTAAACGTTATAAGAGTACTGGGTACGCTGTGTGTACGTGTATTATTATAGTAACTATTTTACCTAAAATACTAATAAGCCAAATGTGCCTAAATTAAAAAAAGTTCTGTAGATAATTATATTAGTAAGAATAACAAGTTCGATAACAAAAAATATTCAAAAGCTCAATAAAGACATGAATTTAATGTAAACCTAATATTCACTCAAAAAACTAAAATAATATTTTAATGAAGATTAGCAATATTTTTCTGCGCGACGGGAAACTAACTGCATTAAGTACAACTAATAACTTATTCAGTATGTTACCAGACAGATTAAATTCAAAACCAACTTTTAATCTGTTATAGTTAAATTGGATGAAAATTTTTGTTCCTTTTAAGTTCAACATTTATATTTTAAATGAAAATAGCCCGCTAAAGCCCGTTTCAGATATTTGGTGTGCTGCGGCAAAAATTGTAGCATTTGCGGCGCAAAACGGCATTCTTTTAATAAAATTATTTTTCTCATCTTAAGAACAATAATCGCCCATTTCTTTAATGGTCACCTTAATATTTAAAGGACGACTTTTAGTATAGAATAACAAATGTATTTACTGTGGTTGTTAATATCCTGCTTGTTAGGAATTATTGGTTTAAAGAACCGGCCAAGTGTGAGTCGGACTCACGCTCGAAGGATTCCGTACCGTTATCTTTAAATGTATGGGAGCCCCCTTAATTTATTTTATTTTAATTTCATTATTTATTTATGAAGTGATATTACAAATAAATCTTCTGTAAATATTTCAAGCGTCTTCCTGTTACCGTTATTATTATCGAGTAGAAAACGGTAAAAAAACACGTTTGTTGTATGGGCGCCCTCGAGCCTCTTAAATATTTATTTTATTTTTAGTATTTATTGTTATAGCCGCAACAGAAATACATCACCTGTGAAAATTTCAAATGTCTAGCTATCACCATTCATGAGACACTGCCTGGTGACAGAAAAAAACGGCGAAAAAACGAGCCTCCATTAAATATTTATTTTATTTTATTTTTAGGGTTTTTTGTTAGAGTGGCAAAAAAATACATCATACGTAAAATATTCAGCTACTTAGCTATTACGGTTCATGAGATACAGCCTGGTGACAGACAGACAGACAGATGGACAGTGAAGTCTCAGTAATAGGGTCCCGTTTTTACCCTTTAGGTACGGAACCTTAAAAATGACTAAAGTAAAAAGCCACGTGGTACTCAATTCTGCAGCAGTCATATCGCAAATCTGTATTTATTCTGATTTTAATGATTATCATTGTTACGATCAATGGTTATACGGTTAGAAACTTCTTAGAAAAATTAAAATCAGCTTCAAAAAGTTTAAATTATTTTTTTACAAGAAAGTTATAAGCTTGAAACTACGTAACTTTCGAAGCGATATCTACAGAAATTTGTAATTTATTCATTTTGCGGTGCGGTGTTGTAGTATCGCATTATGTAACTGAGGCTTTAGCTGAGCGAAAATGTCTGCTGTGAACATGTTTTGAGAAAAAATATTAAACGTTTAAAAAAACATTTAGATTGGAGGAAATTAATATTTTTATTGTTTTAAGAATATATAAATTAATTATGTCAGGAGCTGTTTCTGTTTGCGTTACAAATAAAAAATATTTAGGTTTGCCAAATACTTTGTCACGGTTGCACTATTTCAAGGGCTATATAACATGAAATCTCCTTTTTTAGGGCATCCCTACACTATGCAAGTAGCATAGACTCTTTATTGATAGCCTCTACGGCGCATTGGGCGAAGGTCCACCTGAGTGGAGGTTCGATTCCCGCCACGGGATAAATGTTTGCATTACTTTCAGATACATGTCATTTCAGTCATGTGGTTCCCGTAAAACAAGCTCTGTTTAGTTTGGGGCTACATGATGCTGTGTGATAGTGTCTAGCATTATTTATTTATTTATCTAAGATGCCTTGGGCAGCTTCGCAAAGACAAAGTCTCTTAGTGTAAAACTCTCGCTTGACGATATATTATTAAAGCAGCAAAATGTCGCACAATATTCTTTCATAACTCGACGGTAAGCACGCTCTTAGTGCCCTAATGTCCGCCTTATCTCATGTTTAATTTAAAGTACACTTGGCAACAAAAACTTCTCCATGGACCTGATTCTCAGGAAAAGAGATGATTTTCACGTTAAACGTATATTGCAAGAACTGTCAAATTTTCATGTAATTTTGACAGTTCTTATAATTATAAGCCCAAGAAGCCTTTGAGCAAAATACATAACATTCAATTTTTTTTAGTTTTACATTAGATATCACAATTTTTAGTACTAAAAATAATTCTTGGGAAAATAATTGCAATACCAACCTACTGAAAATTATTTTTGACATTACCATCGTCATCATCATTCCCAGCTATTTTAAGCTCACTGTTGGGCATGTAGGCATAGACCTCTCTTAAAAGAAGGTGTATATGTCCATAATCCCCTCGCTAAGTGGTGACACAGCTTCTCACACCACCAACGCTGCTGTATGTCGGTAGCCAGGGGATTTAGCTTAACCGTTATTAGAGCTTTTGGACAAGTAAGAAAACAAAAACCTAAAAATACTTATAATTCGTGCAGCTATTTTTTTATTTTTAAATATAGCCTATTATTTGGTTTACCATGTTATCCTTCAATATAATGTGTGTGGTCAAAATTAAGTACTTTCAAAGCTTCCAATGTAACATGAATTTGGAAATAGATTTATTATTTATTTGATTAAACTGTATTAAACCTGTCCAGCAGTGATATAGGCTGACGTTGTGTGGTGGTATTAATCCACGATAATAAACAATCGTTATCTTCCAAAAGCTTGACAAAATAAATGAATCCATAAATACATACAGATTTTTTTCTCCACATTACACAAAAGCCATCGGGTAGAAAATGCTACTTGTCATAAAGTTTTTCTGTGTACTTGTTTTATCTTGTACAATAAGATTTTTCAATCTATCTATGTATCTAAATGTACATGTACTTTCCAGGATGACTGTACCTAAATGTGCAAAGGTTTGTGTTTCCCAAAATATTATTTTCCTTATTGCGGTGGCGACAACGCGGAAATAAATAACATTCAAAATGGAGATTCCAAGAAATTAAAAAATATTACGAAATCTTCATCAAAATAGTAATAAATAAAATAATACTAAAACAAACAGTATAATGAGTAGGTACAACAGTCACTTTTGGGTGCCTTGTAATTCTTGTATAAATAATGGAAAATGGCCTTACGAAGAATACCTTTCAAAAGATTAACGATGCTTAGGCTATTGCCAGCTCTTCACACCACACCAGCCTATATCAGTCCACTGCTGAACATAGGCCTCCCCTAATATAGGGGGATATGCCCATAATCCCTGCGCTGGGCATGCGTGTTGGGAATCGCAGGGCACAGCTTCTCGGACCATCGACGCTGCTGCCCGTCGGTGACCAGGGGATTTAGCTGTGTCGATGTAGACTGTGCTATGCCGCAATCAGCCGGCCGCCAGAGCCCCGTTCGTTGTTTAGCAGGGTGCACCACGTGCAGGTGAGGTTGGCTTGGGTTCCGAAGATGGGGGTTGAAACCCCGTACACCCCATTGCCAGCTCTTACACCTTGATAATGACAAAAGGTGACAGCGCTAACTTTGAGCATAGTTTATCTTTGAGTAACGTTAGTAAGTAAGGGGTGTATATGATTTAATGAATGGACGTAAGGTTACTATATAGGAATAAAGGCTTTAAGTATTTATTTATTTTATAAGTAGGTAGGTATACTTTAATGTTAACTTAATATATCTGTGAGTGAACTGTATTTAATTATTATTTAAGTAACCACATTCATAAATAAAAATAGTATATTGAAATGAAAGACAATTAGATAATGTCAGACTCGAGAACAAAATGGAATTGGAAACTTATAAAATTATATAAATAGGAAGCTGAATGCATCAAGCTGATGGTGACAATGGTGCGTATATTGGGAGGCTGAAGTGGCAATGGGCTGGCCATATCTGCTGAATGACCGATAACCGTTGGGGTAAACAAGGTCTTGAGTAGAGATTGTGGCTCCACAAAAATTAGTGTAGGACGCCCTCGCCCAGGTAGAGTGACGATCAGCGAAAGGCTGCTGGTAGATGCTGGATATGTCGAGCTGAGGACAGGGCGCAATGGCGCTTATTAGGGAAGGCCTGTATCCAGCAGTGGACTGGTATAAGCTGATGATGACGATGATGATGAATTTAATATTGGAACATCAGCTGAGAAAAATTATACTTATATACTATATACTTATATTAAAAACGGTTTAACATTATGTACTTACCGTTTATTTATTTACGAACACCAACTTAGTAAACACTATAAGATAGGCTAATACATAGAACACAGAAATAGAGATACAGATTAAGTGACAAGCAAATAGGTTTAATAGATAGACAAACATTTATTTACCACTTGGTACACAATACATACAACAACAGAATTAAGTAAGTAGTTAAATAAATTAGCTAGGCGCTGGTATTCTGCCGAAACCTTTCTACAGTCACTAGACCCTGTGAGACAAATCTTAAAATAATTAATGGACAAGGAAATATAAATATAATTGTGTATCAGTTATATACAGACCTATAGATGTTCACTGTTTAATAAACCACATAAAATAACTGTAAAATAAATTTGTATTGGACCTACTACCTAGGTAGGAGGTACAATACAAATAGTGTAAACTAAACACAACTTCTGTTTACAAAGTCTTAACTCAATGCCCGCGCTAAAAGGCATTCAAATAAAAGCTAGCGATTTACTGCAGACTTAATATTTATATTCCTACTTTTTACGGTAGCAAATAAACAAACAATCTGAATTGCTACTTGAGAACAGAAATTGTCTTATTCATTGTGACATACAGAAAATTTCTTTTTGGCAACTTAAACTGAAAGTTTGATTGAGCACAGCAAGATAAACTTGCAAATAAGAATCGAGCTAAGTATTACAATTATATATACTTTATATATACTTTAACTTTGCATTGAAAAAGCAAGCCTCCCTCAATTATTTTCAATTTACCACTTCAGACTTACTTTTTTTCGAGCGAAGCTAGCTATATGTAGGTACTAAAATAATAACTACAACTAACTTTTTGTCGAGTGCAGCAAGCGATACTAATAGTAAGTTTATATTTATAATCCTCCCCTAATGAGCGCCATCGCTCCCTGTCTTAGTAGATAGTTAAAGTATCAATAAAGTAATATATAGGTAGAATATATTATTTTTAATTCAACATAACATTTTAAAGTTAAAAGCTTAAAACTTGTAAAAGCGAATAAAAGTTCTCCGTCCAAAGAGACGGTACTACTCAAATTGACTCGCAGACTCATTGCTTACTTTATATCGCCTTGAGGAGTTATTTTTTTGAAACTTTTACTCCTTTTTGCATCGGGGAGCTTTCTAGTAGGCCCTATTTGTATAGAAAACCGGTACCGCTACACCTCTAGCTTGTAATTCCACAAACGATCTAACAAATTTTACCCGTGAAACTAAGGCAAAGATATTGGATAGTTAAACTCTGTAATGTACATCATCATCATCATCATCATCATCATCAGCCTTATAGCAGTCCACTGCAGACAAAGACCGCGCCTTTTCATCAATTCGACGCATTCAGCTTCTACCAGCAGCCTTTCACAGATAATTTGCTCTATTCTACACCAGTAAACAAAAAAACAGCATACAGATAAAAATTAAGTTAATTAAAGGTACAATGGGCAATTAATTAGGTAAGCGGTAATTCAAAACATTTGAAAACCCGGGAATTTTCACGAGCGTTGCATTAGTAAAGGCATCGTATGTAGTATATCAATCATGTGGTTCCCATAATACAAGCTCTGCTTAGTTTGGGGCTACATGATGCTGTGTGACAACGTCCCGGATTATTTATTTATTTATTATTATTTATTTATTTATCGACAGCTTTTCGACTCATTTAGCGAGCCTCCATCGGGGTGAGGGAATGCGGCGGTCCCCCTCCGCGTCCTCCAGCAAGATCGAACACCGTTTACAAAAGACCGTCTATCATTATTTTTTTATATTTATATTATCTAACTTTACATTGATCGTAATAGGTATCTAGACTAATAATTTCTTTAAGTATCTAAGTAAGTTTTCATACAAAATGTAGGCAAAATGTATTGATACAAAATGGCTCTGATGAGCTCAAATTAAATAAAAAAAAAACAATACAATAGACTACATCCAAATACATACTAATATTTACTTACTATAAAAAATAACTTAATATATGATATACTAATAAAGAAATAAATAATATTAATGAAATAATATATATATAAATTATATAAAGAAATATAATATTAAATAATAAATATAAGTCATAAGCATTAATAAACAATACACTTATTTGGATAGTTTACTTATATTGTAGAAGGAGTTGAAAGATAGTGATTGGCTACTAAGTTTTTGAAAATAGGCAGAGACTTTGCATGACGGATATTAACAGGAAAAGCATTCCACAGTTTTATAGCCTGCAGCGTAAACGAGTTGCTATAAAAACATGTGAAATGGACCGGAGTCTTTAATTGGAGGGTTTCAGAGGAGCGCAAGGACCGGGAATTGGTATTGCATAATGTGATGTTTTGAGGAAATTTAGTTTTTTGTCTATCATCTTGAGAATTTTGTCAAACTTGACATACCAAACAGTCAAAACGATCTGTTAAAATATCCACTTGAAGGTTGCGATACTTGAATTTACAAAAAGTACCGTAAAAAAAATATACAAATACAACATTTTTTCCAAATAACTAGAAAATAGCTACCTATTTTATTTTGCATTTTTAATATAATTTAATACTTGAATTAAACTATCGAATGTAAATATTGCTAAATTATTTTTTTTGTTTCAGATTTACTAATTATCACAGAAGTTTAGAATTTCGGCACGATTGAAAGGTAAGCGCCGATAGTCAATATGAAACCTGGTTTCTGCGTAAATGTGCCTGGCTTCACAGCATTTTTATAACGTCTAAGGGCCGTTCGCTTTTATAGGAAAACAGGGAAAATATTACTGTAATAGTTTTCCGATAAAATAAGATTTGAAATAAACCGGAGAGAAGAGGTTAAAATATTAAACCATACGTAATGTAATTTTAAGTCGTAGTGGCATAGTGGGAGGGAATTGACTGTAAATTTAATAGATTTTTGGGGGTTTCATTCCGGACGTGCACTAAAACACACATGAATTTTCTGCTTGAGAATGAAAGACTAACTTCCGCCCCCGGCTTCTCTCTCGTGGTCCTGGGATATAAAATACCCTTTATGTTAATCCAGGGCACAAACTACGTATATACCAAATTTCATCCAAATACGTTCAGCCGTTACGGAGTTGAGTGGGAATAAACAAACATACTCACACACACAAACTTTCGCATTTATATTATTAGTGTGATGTGATAATTCGTGTATTTATATGTTTTATTATATAATAATCATAAAGGTTATATATAATTATAATTTTGTCTTGTACCGAGAATCGAAGCTTCACCTATCTCTACCTAAACATTGAATACACATTAAAATTACCAAGCCACATAACACTAAAAGGTACGTTAAGTTGCGACGCACGTACACACTCTATCTACTCGAGAGATTTATTGCGAGTGATCTTGATTTAACGTGTGCGCTCAGTCTTAAGGCCACAAATCGGCGGATGGCAGGGCAGAAGATTTCAAATTAACCAACTTCACTTGTACGTACCTATCTAATGGAAACAAGGTACACATGTAAATTCGTACATCTTATGGTGACAAGGTATAGATTCCAAATTGTAAATCGACAACTGAGCATCAAAGACGGACGTTGTGGCGCAGTGGGCTATGGTCCGCTTGAGACGCAAAAGGTTGCGAATTCGATTCCCGCCACGAGACAAATCTATGTTCTGCAAATATGTGTCAGGTCTGGGTGTTTTCTAAGTTGCAATATGTATTTATTTTTACAAAATACGTTTAAGTAATAAATCAATCATCATCATCAGCCTATATCATTCCACTGCTGGGCATAGGCCTCCCCCATTGAGCACCATTGCGCCCTGTCCTGAGCTCGACGCATCCAGCTTCTACCAGCAGCTTTACGCAAATCGTCACTCCACCTCCTTAAATCAATCATATGCTTCCCATAATACAAGCTCTGCTTAGTTTGTAGCTACATGATGCAAAGTGATAGTGTCATTAAAAAAAGGGGATGCCACTTAGCGTAATGTTTTCACCGCTCTCACACTGTGTCGACGCTTTTAAGACGCCAAGATGACGCTCGTGAACAGCCTAGTGTGGGGGAGTTCTAACTCAGCAGTAAAACCAAACGCCGTAAAACCTGTGTGCGTAATAAATAATAAATTCCAAATTAGATCGTAAATTAACTTCGTAAGTTCATATTTTAATAAGTTTTTGTTTGTGAAAGGTTAAACATAAATTTCCAGACTAGACTTAGGGTCTTCATAATGTGACGGGACGGACACGGCACGGTGAACCTTTTTAGTACTTTCTGTTAATATATTCAGTGTTATTTTCGTTGTGCAATTGAGTGCACACCAAAATGGTTGGCATCGGACCTTAAGTCGGCTTTTTACTATGGGATGTAACGTATATTAACATCTTGAGCTTTAAATTACACGTGATGATTTGACACTTCTGCACACGAACCTCACCATTCAAACTGAGGGCGAGGCAAGGTGAGGCGCGGTGTCCGGGGACGAGTCTCTTACAAAATATATGATGAGCGATAAAATATTATATCTCAAGATCTAATCCCATAGTGAAAATCCAGCTACTGCAACTTTGACATTTCATCTATCGAAATTCAAAAAACGTCAATTGACAAACTGCCAAATTTTGTTTAATTGGACTGGTGCTTATCATTTCAGTGGGCAACCGAGTTACTAAATTCGGCCTTCTAATTTTTTAAACGTAAGTTCATGTACTTGGGTGACTTGAACGAGAAAAGCAGTAGATAGATCTTTATGGAGAACACTTGAGGAGGCCTATGATTTAAAGCAAGGTTATCTTGAAACCGGTGGCTAAAAGTTATAATTTTTGTTGGTATACCTAAACTTGTTAGAAGTATTATCTAGAAATATGATGTATTGTATCTTTAACATTGAAAATAAAGGCTACTATTATTATATCTAAAGAAACTAGTAGTTCTTCGAACATAAGTCCTTTTTTTACAAATAAGACAACTAAAGTTATTTACAACAGTTTTTTATCATGGATTTCGTTTTTGAAATCATGGTAAACATCCCGTTTTTAAATACTTACTTACCCTCGGAAACTTGTTTTTTTTATATTTATTATGGGCCAGCTCTTGACCTCGAGGCTTGGTTCTTGAGGAAAAGTAATCTATGTATTTTTTGTGTATCTGCACAGACACAGGCAGTATCGGGAATTCTAGAGTAATGTTGCCACCAACCCAGGGTCCTTCTCCGTTATTTTAAGTTGGAATGCTAGGGTCGGGTTAGCAGGTGGGCAATGCACAATAAACCCCATTGCAGGACGTCAGTGTACAACTTTTCCCCCACTTCAAATTAGAATTCAAATTAGAACGTGCACGTGACATTTTATAATGATCTGTTGAGTAGCGCAAAAGCAGAACAAACAAATAAACTCAATTTTTTAAATATTTCGCTCATCCCACATTTTGATGAGCGATTTGAACACATTTTGAACAATACCTCGGACACCGCACCTCCCACTGCTTCGCCCCGAGTTTGAAGTGTCAATGATCACGTGAAGATGTAATATACATTACATGCCATAGTCAGAAGCCGGCATTATACTAAATACAGCATGGTTCCGTATCATGTAAAAACCTTTCAAGCTAGCAGCCTCATCAAAAATTGATAAATGATAATATCTGTTGAATAAAATAGTTAATGTTTTATGTGTTTGAAATTCAAAATGTTTATTTTGAACTAGCTTTCTGCACGCGACTTGCACTAACTAACCTGGACTAATAAAGTTCACAAGCTATGCATATTCCGTAGTAAGTTTCAATTAAATCCATTAAGCCGTTATGGAGTTTAGTGGGAATAAATATACAGACACACACTAACACAGAAATTCCGGATTAATAATAATAAGTGTGATGTTTTTTTCATTTATTTCAACTTTAAGAACGCTGTAGTATCTAATATGACTTTAATTCTGTTGGGCGATCTGTAAGTGTAACTAAAAATGTTGGCCAACGACAAAGCGAATGTACGATTCAGTCAGACTTACCGGTGCGCGTCGGAGAGCATTTTAAAACATTGTTAGAGGAAATTGAAACATCCAGAAAGCAGTTACGTTCCTTATTCGATTGCAATTGACGCAGCTTTGATTGGCCGACCGGCTGCGCTCGAACTCCGCCACTCACTTGCGTACGCGGCCGTCTGCTCTCGGATGCTCGCGGATGCGCGCGGCTACTGTTCCGGCCCGACGCGTCCGTCAGTCTCCAGTCAGATTTGAGCCGTCAGGCGGCTCCGGTCGGCTGCCGGCGCGTGCTTGCGCATCCGCTCCAATGCGCTCCAATGCGGCGCGTCAGGTGTGAAACTTTTATGCCAAAATTAAACTATGTAATACATAATAATAATAAATAATCATTTCGCTAGTCTCCGTGATTATGCTTCTGTCCCTAATAAAATAGGGCCCACGTCCTAATAATCATTTCCAAGGACACAATTCTTTGAAATTATCACGGACCCCTCATTGCGCCTATTAAGTACTTGCACTTGGCGGGTTTGTTTAAAGAATGTTCCTCATTAGAGTCACTTCGGCAAATAATCTAGTGCATTTAATTAAGTTCCTTGAAACTATTTCTCTCTGTCTCTATCTCTCTCTAATAAATGGTGTCTCATTAAAATTTCTTCCTGCAGTTTTGGTAATGTCAGCTGGGAAATAAAGTTACCTTGTTGAGACTGCCTAGCCTAGCACAAAAATACCGATTTGTTAGCAACCGTCTCTTTTTTGAAGTCTGTAAAAAAATTGATCTATACTTTTTCGATGTTCACCAGTGGCCAACTTTGGTGGCGGAGTTTAGGCCGCCTGTAGGCCTCTGACATGGTTAGCATTTTCAATTTTAATTGAAATCGGTAGCATCATGATTTTGAAGAAGAAGCACTTCTGCTGCTTTTTTTTACCATTGTTCTCAATAAACAAAGGAAGCGTGCGCAGGCGGAGGTAACTGCGCGAGAGCTGTCGACAGCTTATGCAGTCGGTGTATGTCTGGCGACTGCTTGACCGCACGATGAAATTTCAACGTGACGCCAACCACCAGAAACAGTTGCAACTGCTCGAGCGGTTCGTGTATGTACGTACGTAGAAGTCTGAAGTTCACTATGTCTAAGCTGCCCGTGATCTTAAACTTTTGTTAGTTAACTTCCTTTTTTGAAAAAATAACTAACTTTTGTAGCTGACTGTACGTCTTTTTAAATTAAGAACCGTAAAGTTTCGAAGTTTGAACAGTTTTTAAAGTTCTTGTTAAAAACTAATGAGGTTTTTATTTGGAATGTTGGGTACTTCAGAAATAATAAGAAATTTTAAATAAGTGCATCGAGATACTCTAAAGCCACAAACGTGGAAAACAGTGTCTGCACCAAAACTCGGCGCACGTTGACAATTGTGCCGACTTTGAAGTTGAACACTTCAAGTGACGTTAGGTCTAAAGTGCAAAGGAGAATGCCGAGAACCCGTACCAATTGCGTCAAAACCGAACGTATCCCATAAAATTTATAATATTTTATAAATGACATTAACATTTTCTTTAGTTTTCACACCGACTCGATTAATAATCAAGTAAAAAAATATTTTGTTGATTTGGTTTCCGTTGCACGCCGCCATTAGACTACAACAACCAATGATATACACGTTGCTATGGCAATAGACATTGATGTAAAGTGTTACTATGGCAATAACCCTCATTTTTTATTATTTTGACAGTAGAATCGACTAAAAACTTATTGGATATTTTTTTGACGCACTCACTTTAGTACTTATATAATGTATGTTGAAGTTACAGACGGTGAAAAGATTTATACGCCTTAGAGCATGTAGTTTTAATATAAATAAAACCACATTAAAAACGGTAGGTGTGTACCTACCGTTTTTAATGCTAAGCTTTCTCGAGACATTGATATAGTGAGGCGAATCACATCAGCTTCTAAAAATTTTTGATCCAAACGAGAAGAGAAGAGTGAAATTTTTTTTTTCATACTTGCTTCGACCAATCATTAAAATGTTGGCTTGAAAATTTTCTTCAGTGGAGACCACAGTCGGCAAACGTAGTGTAAGACGCTCATCGGCCAGGTGGGGTGACGATCTGTTATAAGATGCTGGTAGAAGCTGGATGCGTCGAGCTGAAGACAGGGCGCGCGCAACGATGCTCTTATTATGGGTATGCCTGTGTCCAGCACTAGACTGATATAGGCATAACATGGTACCAAATTAATAATCATCGATTGTCCAGTTTTTTCTTTAGGAACCTAATTGAATAGCAAATACTCGTGCCTATTTGTCTATTTTCGTGTTTATAATAAAAAACATAATTTTTAACTGCATGCCACAGATATTTCTGTCTTTTTTCTTTATTGGAGCTTTTTCGCAAATATTCTGCTCAATTATTACTAGAATAAAAAAAAATTTACATAAAAAAACAGTACAAAAAACAAAACAAAACTCAAACCACTATAGGTACCCTTAATTTTAACCCAAATTTCACAAGGTATCATCTTGACATCAACTGAGTTAGGCAAAGCAAGCATTGAATTACATGATCCAGTGAAACTGTTTCTAAAAAGTTCCATTGGATTATGTAATTAAGTTATCACAATGTGACTGATCAATTCTGGAAAAAATACATTGTCAAAATATCGTATCGATTGCATACTACTAAAAGTTATAATGTAGTTTTCTACTGCATTTTTTGCACTGTGTCTATAAAGTCTAGCCCGACTAGCGTGTGTGAAGTGGCCATTACAGTCTTGGCGAACTTATGGCGTCTTTGTCTTAAGCTAGAAACTTACTTTCGGACGCGACTTAAGCTGTACCTTTGCCAAGGCATTAATTGAAAAAAATCTAAGCTTAGTGTAGTCTTCCAAAAGTTTCATTAATGGGGTAGTGATTTTTAATTATAAAAACCTCCCTTCCTTTTGGTTACGTTTACCGTAGTCGGGTAAATAATTTCTGTCTGACTGACCTCACAAGAATTAACCACGGTGTGGAAGCATCCTTAACCTCCGGTCTTAGGGATTTGAAATTTGAAAAATGTATTCATTTTGTGCGTTTTACCTTCATTCTCACGCAAGAAAATGTGGTGGTGGCCAAGGAGTTTTTTTTATGAAGTGGGTGCATTGTACAATAATCTGTGCATAATGACTTGAACTAATGTATTTTATCAAAAGGGGGCTGTCTCATTTTCTCTTCAGTGTTACACAAAAAAAATTGTATAGGCCTATGATGATGATGACTCTGTAATAAAAACTCATAAGTGGGGTTCAAGAGTCAACTTTTGACGCGCAAAATTGGCATGCAGGACATCAATTTTTTTCTGTTGACATAAAAGATATTTTTATGTGTAATGTACGTTATGTCTGTACATATAATCTACTACTTAAATCTAACTTTCTGTACCAACTGTGAATTTTAGCTATGAGCAATGCATTCAAATGCGATTTTATATTCTCGCTTTTTTTGAAAAAACGACTATTATAATTCTAAAACAAAAACATATTTGAGAAAACTAGCAGAGTAGTCTAATGTCGCGTCTGCTTAGGATTTCAAGATTTAGCTGTGGACATAGAATAATTAATAGTACAACCGCTGCAAAGTACCAAAGTAATGTGTGGTTATGGTTTTGATCGCTGCTGGCTCAAAATCATTATTCGTCATCGTAGATAAATGACCTATGAGTGCCTACATTCTTGTACTACAACACTCAGAAACAATCGGCAACATAAACATTTTCCGAATTGAGCAGACGAGGTCATCTAAGATTTTATCGCCTTTATTAACTTTGCACAGAATGTATCTGTTTCTATCATAGGATAAAGCCTCTCCGATACAGGTGCGTTATTATCGGCGATAATAACGCATGCGTTATTGCTATAATGCGTCCCGATGCATAAAACTGCGTTATCGCATCAGTGTGTAACTTCGTATCATCCAAATACATAATAAAAACATATATCTCTTTAACGCATGCGATATTATCGCCGATAATAACGCACATGTGTGGGGGAAGCTTAACTCACCCACTCTTTCAATCAACCAACCTCTTTAGTAAGTATGTTAAATACCAAAAGCTCTAAGTACCGTCCAACAGCTTTCAAACAAAACGTTTACCCTAAAGTATTTTAAAAGGAGAAAGTATCAATAGCTTTAAGTATTTTATCTAAAGGAAATAGCCGTAAAATTGTTTCTTTTGTTTCAGGAACTTCAAACGGAAACTCGTAACGAAATTCAAAGTTAAAATTTTGTCGCTAAACAGGAGTTGTTTTGTTCAAACCTCGTAAAGTATTTGCAGCTAAATTGAATAATGTAAACTTTTTGCTTCACGCCTTGGTGGAGCTTTGGAACTTAAATAATTGGTTGTAATCTCGTTGAATCAGTTACTCAAGAAATTCAATAAAAAAGTTTTGGAAATAACAGGTACTAAGTGAAATAATAGGTTTTGTTAATAGTTTTAAATACTTTGAGTATAGGTTTAAAATAAAATCAAGTAATATTCCATCGCGGCAAAAAAAGTGATCAGTAATAAAACATTAGTTCAAACCAATAAAGTGACAGTGTCAAAGTGGATATAAAGCCATAATAAAAAAATAACAAGTTAAAATAAAAATATTGGCAAAAAAAAACAGTGACAGGTAAAAGTGGAAAAGTGACAGGTAAAATCGGAAAATTGACAGGTAAAAGTGGAAAAAGTGACAGTGAGCAAGCGGACAACCAGAGTGACAGTACGGCGATGAGCTAGTGGTTACTTGATGGTTCAGCCACTACCACGAATGCTGGCAAGCGGGCCATCCGGCCGGCAGGTCAATGACATCGCCGGCACTTCTTGTGCTGTTTTTGGCACATGGTAAGTTCTAGAAATAATTTATCCTTTTGTTAGATAGATAGATAAATTATTTATTGTACACCAACAAAATTCAACAATTTACAGGAAAAATTACAATTAAAAAAAAAGGTACAATGGGCGGTCTTATCGCTAATAGCGATCTCTTCCAGACAACCTTTGGATGGACAGGATAGCACGATAAACAAAAGACGGTGGTGTACATACATAGGAAAGTAGCGGGATAAATAATATCATACACCTAACTTACTACGAAATACATTAGATATCCTATAAAATATACCTACTACATAATTTTTTTTTTTTTTTCATTTATTTCCTTTAAACATTATAGAATGAAGTAAATATCCATTTTGTTTTTTTTTCTATACAACCACACCAACTTGGTTTTTAGGATTCCGTACCCAAAGGGTAAAAACGAGACCCTGTGACTATGACCCCACTGTCTGTCTGTCTGTCACGGACTGTATCTGATGAAGCGAGATAGCTCGACAGTTGAAGTTTTCACAGATGATGTATTTCTGTTGCCGCTATAACAACAATTACCACAGAATAAAATAAATATGTGAATAGGGCTCCCATACAACGGTTCGGAGCCTTTCGTGCGTGAGCCCAACTCGTAGGTATTTGACCGGTTTTTTACATAATACCTAGTCTAAGAGTATAGATTGAAGTGGAATTGGGTGGGTCGCGTTATCGATGCCGATAAAGACATGGGTTTTTTTTTTTTTTTTAATAATGCGGGACGTAATCACACAGCTCATGTAGGTCCAAACTAAGCAAAGCTTGTATTATGGGTACTAGATTCTCTCTATCTTTATCATTCATACAGATTTTTATCTAGATTCTAGATGAATCAAAATAGTTATTTTAAATCTACGCTTTCTCATTGGTGAAAAATCGTCTACGATAAGAGTACGTTTTCGCTAGTCTTCGTTATCAAGGGAGGGAGTCACACATTGAAAGAAAGAACAAAATATTTTTGATCAATAGGATCCATGGATCCATTTAACATGTAATTTTTTTCGTGACCATCATCATCATCATCATCATCATCATCATATGCAGCCCGCCTTTATCCACC